>CATOCB010000189.1:0-466853 GCA_951411735.1 Somateria mollissima
CCAGGTGACCGGGTCACGTGGGGTCACCGGCCCCAGGTCAGCGGGTCACGTGGGGTCACCGGCCCCAGGTGACCGGGTCACGTGGGGTCACCGGCCCCAGGTGACCGGGTCACGTGGGATCACCGGCCCCAGGTGACCGGGTCACGTGGGGTCACCGGCCCCAGGTGACCGGGTCACGTGGGGACACCGGCCCCAGGTGACCGGGTCACGTGGGGTCACCGGCCCCAGGTGACCGGGTCACGTGGGGTCACCCGGCCCCAGGTCAGCGGGTCACGTGGGGTCACCGGCCCCAGGTGACCGGGTCATGTGGGGTCACCGGCCCCAGGTGACCGGGTCACGTGGGGTCACCGGCCCCAGGTCAGCGTGTCACGTGGGGACACCGGCCCCAGGTGACCGGGTCACGTGGGGTCACCGGCCCCAGGTGACCGGGTCACGTGGGGACACCGGCCCCAGGTGACCGGGTCACGTGGGGTCACCGGCCCCAGGTCAGCGGGTCACGTGGGGACACCGGCCCCAGGTGACCGGGTCACGTGGGGTCACCGGCCCCAGGTGACCGGGTCACGTGGGGACACCGGCCCCAGGTGACCGGGTCACGTGGGGTCACCGGCCCCAGGTGACCGGGTCACGTGGGGTCACCGGCCCCAGGTGACCTGGTCACGTGGGGTCACCGGCCCCAGGTGACCGGGTCACGTGGGGTCACCGGCCCCAGGTGACCGGGTCACGTGGGGTCACCGGCCCCAGGTCACCGGGTCACGTGGGGTCACCGGCCCCAGGTCACCGGGTCACGTGGGGTCACCGGCCCCAGGTGACCGGGTCACGTGGGGTCACCGGCCCCAGGTGACCGGGTCACGTGGGGACACCGGCCCCAGGTGACCGGGTCACGTGGGATCACCGGCCCCAGGTGACCGGGTCACGTGGGGTCACCGGCACCAGGTGACCGGGTCACGTGGGGACACCGGCCCCAGGTGACCGGGTCACGTGGGGTCACCGGCCCCAGGTGACCGGGTCACGTGGGGTCACCGGCCCCAGGTCAGCGGGTCACGTGGGGTCACCGGCCCCAGGTGACCGGGTCATGTGGGGTCACCGGCCCCAGGTGACCGGGTCACGTGGGGTCACCGGCCCCAGGTCAGCGGGTCACGTGGGGACACCGGCCCCAGGTGACCGGGTCACGTGGGGTCACCGGCCCCAGGTGACCGGGTCACGTGGGGACACCGGCCCCAGGTGACCGGATCACGTGGGGTCACCGGCCCCAGGTCAGCGGGTCACGTGGGGACACCGGCCCCAGGTGACCGGGTCACGTGGGGACACCGGCCCCAGGTGACCGGGTCACGTGGGGTCACCGGCCCCAGGTGACCGGGTCACGTGGGGTCACCGGCCCCAGGTGACCTGGTCACGTGGGGTCACCGGCCCCAGGTGACCGGGTCACGTGGGGTCACCGGCCCCAGGTGACCGGGTCACGTGAGGTCACCGGCCCCAGGTGACCGGGTCACGTGGGGTCACCGGCCCCAGGTCAGCGGGTCACGTGGGGTCACCGGCCCCAGGTGACCGGGTCACGTGGGGTCACCGGCCCCAGGTCACCGGGTCACGTGGGGTCACCGGCCCCAGGTCACCGGGTCACGTGGGGTCACCGGCCCCAGGTGACCGGGTCACGTGGGGTCACCAGCCCCAGGTGACCGGGTCACGTGGGGTCACCGGCCCCAGGTTACCGGGTCACGTGGGGACACCGGCCCCAGGTGACCGGGTCACGTGGGGTCACCGGCCCTAGGTCAGCGGGTCACGTGGGGTCACCGGCCCCAGGTCACCGGGTCACGTGGGGTCACCGGCCCCAGGTGACCGGGTCACGTGGGGTCACCGGCCCCAGGTGACCGGGTCACGTGGGGTCACCGGCCCCAGGTGACCGGGTCACGTGGGGTCACCGGCCCCAGGTGACCGGGTCACGTGGGGTCACCGGCACCAGGTGACCGGGTCACGTGGGGACACCGGCCCCAGGTGACCGGGTCACGTGGGGTCACCGGCCCCAGGTGACCGGGTCACGTGGGGTCACCGGCCCCAGGTGACCGGGTCACGTGGTGTCACCGGCCCCAGGTCAGCGGGTCACGTGGGGACACCGGCCCCAGGTGACCGGGTCACGTGGGGTCACCGGCCCCAGGTGACCGGGTCACGTGGGGACACCGGCCCCAGGTGACCGGGTCACGTGGGGTCACCGGCCCCAGGTCAGCGGGTCACGTGGGGACACCGGCCCCAGGTAACCAAGGCATGTCGGGACCCAGCCCGGGTCCCCGGGACGGGTTTTTACCCCAGCCGCAGATCACCGGGTCCTGTCGGGTCCCCGGCCCGTGTCCCCTGGACAGGTCGATAACCCGGCCCCAGGTCACCCGGTCATCTCGCGCACCCGGCCTGGTTCCCAGGTTCCGATGACCACCCCGGCACCAGGACCCCGGGTCACGTGGGGACACCGGCCCCAGGTGACCGGGTCACGTGGGGTCACCGGCCCCAGGTCAGCGGGTCACGTGGGGACCCCGGCCCCAGGTGACCGGGTCACGTGGGGACCCCGGACCCAGGTAACCGGGTCATACCGAGTCCCCGGACCCAGGTCACCGGGTCAGTTCGGGACCCCGGACCCAGGTCGGGTCATGTCACGTCCCATGCCCGGGTCCCCGGGTTGGATTTTTACCCAGGCCCCGGGTCACAGGGTCATGTCGGGTCAACGGCCTGGGTACAAGGGTCTGGTGACCACCCCAACCCCAGGTCCCCGGGTCATGACGGGACACCGGACCAGGTCCCCGAGTCCGGTCGACACCACAGCCCCAGGTCACCGGGTCATGTCGGGACCCAGCCCGGGTCCCCGGGACGGGTTTTTACCCAAGCCCCAGATCACCGGGTCCTGTCGGGTACCCGGGTCGGGTCCCCTGGACAGGTCGGCACCCCGGCCCCGGGTCACGGGGTCATGTCGGGTCGCTGTCCCGGGTACCAGTGTCAGGTGACCACCCCGGCCCCGGGAGACGGAGTCATACCGGGTCCCCGGCCCAGGTCCCCGGGTTGCATCGGGACAAAAGCACCGGATCACTGGATCACGTGGGGGCCCGGGCCCGGGTCCCCGGGTTGCATCGGGACACCAGCGAAGGACCACCGGGTCCTGTCGGGTCCCCGGCCCGGGTCCCCTGGACAGGTCGTTAACCCGGCCCCAGGTCACCGGGTCGTGTCGGGTAACCGGCCTGGTTCCCAGGTTCCGGTGACCACCCCGGCACCAGGACCCCGGGTCCCGTGGGGACCCCGGCCCCAGGTGACCGGGTCACGTGGGGTCACCGGCCCCAGGTGACCGGGTCACGTGGGGTCACCGGCCCCAGGTGACCGGGTCACGTGGGGACACCGGCCCCAGGTGACCGGGTCACGTGGGGTCACCGGCCCCAGGTCACCGGGTCACGTGGGGTCACCGGCCCCAGGTCAGCGGGTCATGTGGGGTCACCGGCCCCAGGTGACCGGGTCACGTGGGGTCACCGGCCCCAGGTGACCGGGTCACGTGGGGTCACCGGCCCCAGGTCACCGGGTCACGTGGGGTCACCGGCCCCAGGTGACCGGGTCACGTGGGGACACCGGCCCCAGGTGACCGGGTCACGTGGGGTCACCGGCCCCAGGTGACCGGGTCACGTGGGGTCACCGGCCCCAGGTGACCCGGTCACGTGGGGTCACCGGCCCCAGGTGACCGGGTCACGTGGGGTCACCGGCCCCAGGTGACCGGGTCACGTGGGGTCACCGGCCCCAGGTCAGCGGGTCACGTGGGGACACCGGCCCCAGGTGACCGGGTCACGTGGGGTCACCGGCCCCAGGTGACCGGGTCACGTGGGGACACCGGCCCCAGGTGACCGGGTCACGTGGGGTCACCGGCCCCAGGTCAGCGGGTCACGTGGGGACACCGGCCCCAGGTAACCAAGGCATGTCGGGACCCAGCCCGGGTCCCCGGGACGGGTTTTTACCCCAGCCGCAGATCACCGGGTCCTGTCGGGTCCCCGGCCCGGGTCCCCTGGACAGGTCGATAACCCGGCCCCAGGTCACCCGGTCATCTCGCGCACCCGGCCTGGTTCCCAGGTTCCGATGACCACCCCGGCACCAGGACCCCGGGTCACGTGGGGACACCGGCCCCAGGTGACCGGGTCACGTGGGGTCACCGGCCCCAGGTCAGCGGGTCACGTGGGGACCCCGGCCCCAGGTGACCGGGTCACGTGGGGACCCCGGACCCAGGTAACCGGGTCATACCGAGTCCCCGGACCCAGGTCACCGGGTCAGTTCGGGACCCCGGACCCAGGTCGGGTCATGTCACGTCCCATGCCCGGGTCCCCGGGTTGGATTTTTACCCAGGCCCCGGGTCACAGGGTCATGTCGGGTCAACGGCCTGGGTACAAGGGTCTGGTGACCACCCCAACCCCAGGTCCCCGGGTCATGACGGGACACCGGACCAGGTCCCCGAGTCCGGTCGACACCACAGCCCCAGGTCACCGGGTCATGTCGGGACCCAGCCCGGGTCCCCGGGACGGGTTTTTACCCAAGCCCCAGATCACCGGGTCCTGTCGGGTACCCGGGTCGGGTCCCCTGGACAGGTCGGCACCCCGGCCCCGGGTCACGGGGTCATGTCGGGTCGCTGTCCCGGGTACCAGTGTCAGGTGACCACCCCGGCCCCGGGAGACGGAGTCATACCGGGTCCCCGGCCCAGGTCCCCGGGTTGCATCGGGACAAAAGCACCGGATCACTGGATCACGTGGGGGCCCGGGCCCGGGTCCCCGGGTTGCATCGGGACACCACCGAAGGACCACCGGGTCCTGTCGGGTCCCCGGCCCGGGTCCCCTGGACAGGTCGTTAACCCGGCCCCAGGTCACCGGGTCGTGTCGGGTAACCGGCCTGGTTCCCAGGTTCCGGTGACCACCCCGGCACCAGGACCCCGGGTCCCGTGGGGACCCCGGCCCCAGGTGACCGGGTCACGTGGGGTCACCGGCCCCAGGTGACCGGGTCACGTGGGGTCACCGGCCCCAGGTGACCGGGTCACGTGGGGACACCGGCCCCAGGTGACCGGGTCACGTGGGGTCACCGGCCCCAGGTGACCGGGTCACGTGGGGTCACCGGCCCCAGGTGACCGGGTCACGTGGGGTCACCGGCCCCAGGTCAGCGGGTCACGTGGGGTCACCGGCCCCAGGTGACCGGGTCACGTGGGGTCACCGGCCCCAGGTGACCGGGTCACGTGGGGTCACCGGCACCAGGTGACCGGGTCACGTGGGGACACCGGCCCCAGGTGACCGGGTCACGTGGGGTCACCGGCCCCAGGTGACCGGGTCACGTGGGGTCACCGGCCCCAGGTGACCGGGTCACGTGGGGACACCGGCCCCAGGTGACCGGGTCACGTGGGGTCACCGGCCCCAGGTGACCGGGTCACGTGGGGTCACCGGCCCCAGGTCAGCGGGTCACGTGGGGACACCGGCCCCAGGTGACCGGGTCACGTGGGGTCACCGGCCCCAGGTCAGCGGGTCACGTGGGGACCCCGGCCCCAGGTGACCGGGTCACGTGGGGTCACCGGCTCCAGGTCAGCGGGTCACGTGGGGACACCGGCCCCAGGTAACCAAGGCATGTCGGGACCCAGGCCGGGTCCCCGGGACGGGTTTTTACCCCAGCCGCAGATCACCGGGTCCTGTCGGGTCCCCGGCCCGGGTCCCCTGGACAGGTCGATAACCCGGCCCCAGGTCACCCGGTCATCTCGCGCACCCGGCCTGGTTCCCAGGTTCCGATGACCACCCCGGCACCAGGACCCCGGGTCACGTGGGGACACCGGCCCCAGGTGACCGGGTCACGTGGGGACCCCGGACCCAGGTAACCGGGTCATACCAAGTCCCCGGACCCAGGACACCGGGTCAGTTCGGGACCCCGGACCCAGGTCGGGTCATGTCACGTCCCATGCCCGGGTCCCCGGGTTGGATTTTTACCCAGGCCCCGGGTCACAGGGTCATGTCGGGTCAACGGCCTGGGTACAAGGGTCTGGTGACCACCCCGATCCCAGGTCCCCGGGTCATGACGGGACACCGGACCAGGTCCCCGAGTCCGGTCGACACCACAGCCCCAGGTCACCGGGTCATGTCGGGACCCAGCCCGGGTCCCCGGGACGGGTTTTTACCCAAGCCCCAGATCACCGGGTCCTGTCGGGTACCCGGGTCGGGTCCCCTGGACAGGTCGGCACCCCGGCCCCGGGTCACGGGGTCATGTCGGGTCGCTGTCCCGGGTACCAGTGTCAGGTGACCACCCCGGCCCCGGGAGACGGAGTCATACCGGGTCCCCGGCCCAGGTCCCCGGGTTGCATCGGGACAAAAGCACCGGATCACTGGATCACGTGGGGGCCCGGGCCCGGGTCCCCGGGTTGCATCGGGACACCAGCGAAGGACCACCGGGTCCTGTCGGGTCCCCGGCCCGGGTCCCCTGGACAGGTCGTTAACCCGGCCCCAGGTCACCGGGTCGTGTCGGGTAACCGGCCTGGTTCCCAGGTTCCGGTGACCACCCCGGCACCAGGACCCCGGGTCCCGTGGGGACCCCGGCCCCAGGTGACCGGGTCACGTGGGGTCACCGGCCCCAGGTGACCGGGTCACGTGGGGTCACCGGCCCCAGGTGACCGGGTCACGTGGGGACACCGGCCCCAGGTGACCGGGTCACGTGGGGTCACCGGCCCCAGGTCACCGGGTCACGTGGGGTCACCGGCCCCAGGTCACCGGGTCACGTGGGGTCACCGGCCCCAGGTCAGCGGGTCATGTGGGGTCACCGGCCCCAGGTGACCGGGTCACGTGGGGTCACCGGCCCCAGGTGACCGGGTCACGTGGGGTCACCGGCCCCAGGTCACCGGGTCACGTGGGGTCACCGGCCCCAGGTGACCGGGTCACGTGGGGACACCGGCCCCAGGTGACCGGGTCACGTGGGGTCACCGGCCCCAGGTGACCGGGTCACGTGGGGTCACCGGCCCCAGGTGACCCGGTCACGTGGGGTCACCGGCCCCAGGTGACCGGGTCACGTGGGGTCACCGGCCCCAGGTGACCGGGTCACGTGGGGTCACCGGCCCCAGGTCAGCGGGTCACGTGGGGACACCGGCCCCAGGTGACCGGGTCACGTGGGGTCACCGGCCCCAGGTGACCGGGTCACGTGGGGACACCGGCCCCAGGTGACCGGGTCACGTGGGGTCACCGGCCCCAGGTCAGCGGGTCACGTGGGGACACCGGCCCCAGGTAACCAAGGCATGTCGGGACCCAGCCCGGGTCCCCGGGACGGGTTTTTACCCCAGCCGCAGATCACCGGGTCCTGTCGGGTCCCCGGCCCGGGTCCCCTGGACAGGTCGATAACCCGGCCCCAGGTCACCCGGTCATCTCGCGCACCCGGCCTGGTTCCCAGGTTCCGATGACCACCCCGGCACCAGGACCCCGGGTCACGTGGGGACACCGGCCCCAGGTGACCGGGTCACGTGGGGTCACCGGCCCCAGGTCAGCGGGTCACGTGGGGACCCCGGCCCCAGGTGACCGGGTCACGTGGGGACCCCGGACCCAGGTAACCGGGTCATACCGAGTCCCCGGACCCAGGTCACCGGGTCAGTTCGGGACCCCGGACCCAGGTCGGGTCATGTCACGTCCCATGCCCGGGTCCCCGGGTTGGATTTTTACCCAGGCCCCGGGTCACAGGGTCATGTCGGGTCAACGGCCTGGGTACAAGGGTCTGGTGACCACCCCAACCCCAGGTCCCCGGGTCATGACGGGACACCGGACCAGGTCCCCGAGTCCGGTCGACACCACAGCCCCAGGTCACCGGGTCATGTCGGGACCCAGCCCGGGTCCCCGGGACGGGTTTTTACCCAAGCCCCAGATCACCGGGTCCTGTCGGGTACCCGGGTCGGGTCCCCTGGACAGGTCGGCACCCCGGCCCCGGGTCACGGGGTCATGTCGGGTCGCTGTCCCGGGTACCAGTGTCAGGTGACCACCCCGGCCCCGGGAGACGGAGTCATACCGGGTCCCCGGCCCAGGTCCCCGGGTTGCATCGGGACAAAAGCACCGGATCACTGGATCACGTGGGGGCCCGGGCCCGGGTCCCCGGGTTGCATCGGGACACCACCGAAGGACCACCGGGTCCTGTCGGGTCCCCGGCCCGGGTCCCCTGGACAGGTCGTTAACCCGGCCCCAGGTCACCGGGTCGTGTCGGGTAACCGGCCTGGTTCCCAGGTTCCGGTGACCACCCCGGCACCAGGACCCCGGGTCCCGTGGGGACCCCGGCCCCAGGTGACCGGGTCACGTGGGGTCACCGGCCCCAGGTGACCGGGTCACGTGGGGTCACCGGCCCCAGGTGACCGGGTCACGTGGGGACACCGGCCCCAGGTGACCGGGTCACGTGGGGTCACCGGCCCCAGGTGACCGGGTCACGTGGGGTCACCGGCCCCAGGTGACCGGGTCACGTGGGGTCACCGGCCCCAGGTCAGCGGGTCACGTGGGGTCACCGGCCCCAGGTGACCGGGTCACGTGGGGTCACCGGCCCCAGGTGACCGGGTCACGTGGGGTCACCGGCACCAGGTGACCGGGTCACGTGGGGACACCGGCCCCAGGTGACCGGGTCACGTGGGGTCACCGGCCCCAGGTGACCGGGTCACGTGGGGTCACCGGCCCCAGGTGACCGGGTCACGTGGGGACACCGGCCCCAGGTGACCGGGTCACGTGGGGTCACCGGCCCCAGGTGACCGGGTCACGTGGGGTCACCGGCCCCAGGTCAGCGGGTCACGTGGGGACACCGGCCCCAGGTGACCGGGTCACGTGGGGTCACCGGCCCCAGGTCAGCGGGTCACGTGGGGACCCCGGCCCCAGGTGACCGGGTCACGTGGGGTCACCGGCTCCAGGTCAGCGGGTCACGTGGGGACACCGGCCCCAGGTAACCAAGGCATGTCGGGACCCAGGCCGGGTCCCCGGGACGGGTTTTTACCCCAGCCGCAGATCACCGGGTCCTGTCGGGTCCCCGGCCCGGGTCCCCTGGACAGGTCGATAACCCGGCCCCAGGTCACCCGGTCATCTCGCGCACCCGGCCTGGTTCCCAGGTTCCGATGACCACCCCGGCACCAGGACCCCGGGTCACGTGGGGACACCGGCCCCAGGTGACCGGGTCACGTGGGGACCCCGGACCCAGGTAACCGGGTCATACCAAGTCCCCGGACCCAGGACACCGGGTCAGTTCGGGACCCCGGACCCAGGTCGGGTCATGTCACGTCCCATGCCCGGGTCCCCGGGTTGGATTTTTACCCAGGCCCCGGGTCACAGGGTCATGTCGGGTCAACGGCCTGGGTACAAGGGTCTGGTGACCACCCCGACCCCAGGTCCCCGGGTCATGACGGGACACCGGACCAGGTCCCCGAGTCCGGTCGACACCACAGCCCCAGGTCACCGGGTCATGTCGGGACCCAGCCCGGGTCCCCGGGACGGGTTTTTACCCAAGCCCCAGATCACCGGGTCCTGTCGGGTACCCGGGTCGGGTCCCCTGGACAGGTCGGCACCCCGGCCCCGGGTCACGGGGTCATGTCGGGTCGCTGTCCCGGGTACCAGTGTCAGGTGACCACCCCGGCCCCGGGAGACGGAGTCATACCGGGTCCCCGGCCCAGGTCCCCGGGTTGCATCGGGACAAAAGCACCGGATCACTGGATCACGTGGGGGCCCGGGCCCGGGTCCCCGGGTTGCATCGGGACACCAGCGAAGGACCACCGGGTCCTGTCGGGTCCCCGGCCCGGGTCCCCTGGACAGGTCGTTAACCCGGCCCCAGGTCACCGGGTCGTGTCGGGTAACCGGCCTGGTTCCCAGGTTCCGGTGACCACCCCGGCACCAGGACCCCGGGTCCCGTGGGGACCCCGGCCCCAGGTGACCGGGTCACGTGGGGTCACCGGCCCCAGGTGACCGGGTCACGTGGGGACACCGGCCCCAGGTGACCGGGTCACGTGGGGTCACCGGCCCCAGGTCACCGGGTCACGTGGGGTCACCGGCCCCAGGTGACCGGGTCACGTGGGGTCACCGGCCCCAGGTCAGCGGGTCACGTGGGGTCACCGGCCCCAGGTGACCGGGTCACGTGGGGTCACCGGCCCCAGGTGACCGGGTCACGTGGGATCACCGGCCCCAGGTGACCGGGTCACGTGGGGTCACCGGCCCCAGGTGACCGGGTCACGTGGGGACACCGGCCCCAGGTGACCGGGTCACGTGGGGTCACCGGCCCCAGGTGACCGGGTCACGTGGGGTCACCGGCCCCAGGTCAGCGGGTCACGTGGGGTCACCGGCCCCAGGTGACCGGGTCATGTGGGGTCACCGGCCCCAGGTGACCGGGTCACGTGGGGTCACCGGCCCCAGGTCAGCGTGTCACGTGGGGACACCGGCCCCAGGTGACCGGGTCACGTGGGGTCACCGGCCCCAGGTGACCGGGTCACGTGGGGACACCGGCCCCAGGTGACCGGGTCACGTGGGGTCACTGGCCCCAGGTCAGCGGGTCACGTGGGGACACCGGCCCCAGGTGACCGGGTCACGTGGGGTCACCGGCCCCAGGTGACCGGGTCACGTGGGGACACCGGCCCCAGGTGACCGGGTCACGTGGGGTCACCGGCCCCAGGTGACCGGGTCACGTGGGGTCACCGGCCCCAGGTGACCTGGTCACGTGGGGTCACCGGCCCCAGGTGACCGGGTCACGTGGGGTCACCGGCCCCAGGTGACCGGGTCACGTGGGGTCACCGGCCCCAGGTCACCGGGTCACGTGGGGTCACTGGCCCCAGGTCACCGGGTCACGTGGGGTCACCGGCCCCAGGTGACCGGGTCACGTGGGGTCACCGGCCCCAGGTGACCGGGTCACGTGGGGACACCGGCCCCAGGTGACCGGGTCACGTGGGATCACCGGCCCCAGGTGACCGGGTCACGTGGGGTCACCGGCACCAGGTGACCGGGTCACGTGGGGACACCGGCCCCAGGTGACCGGGTCACGTGGGGTCACCGGCCCCAGGTGACCGGGTCACGTGGGGTCACCGGCCCCAGGTCAGCGGGTCACGTGGGGTCACCGGCCCCAGGTGACCGGGTCATGTGGGGTCACCGGCCCCAGGTGACCGGGTCACGTGGGGTCACCGGCCCCAGGTCAGCGGGTCACGTGGGGACACCGGCCCCAGGTGACCGGGTCACGTGGGGTCACCGGCCCCAGGTGACCGGGTCACGTGGGGACACCGGCCCCAGGTGACCGGATCACGTGGGGTCACCGGCCCCAGGTCAGCGGGTCACGTGGGGACACCGGCCCCAGGTGACCGGGTCACGTGGGGACACCGGCCCCAGGTGACCGGGTCACGTGGGGTCACCGGCCCCAGGTGACCGGGTCACGTGGGGTCACCGGCCCCAGGTGACCTGGTCACGTGGGGTCACCGGCCCCAGGTGACCGGGTCACGTGGGGTCACCGGCCCCAGGTGACCGGGTCACGTGAGGTCACCGGCCCCAGGTGACCGGGTCACGTGGGGTCACCGGCCCCAGGTCAGCGGGTCACGTGGGGTCACCGGCCCCAGGTGACCGGGTCACGTGGGGTCACCGGCCCCAGGTCACCGGGTCACGTGGGGTCACCGGCCCCAGGTCACCGGGTCACGTGGGGTCACCGGCCCCAGGTGACCGGGTCACGTGGGGTCACCAGCCCCAGGTGACCGGGTCACGTGGGGTCACCGGCCCCAGGTTACCGGGTCACGTGGGGACACCGGCCCCAGGTGACCGGGTCACGTGGGGTCACCGGCCCTAGGTCAGCGGGTCACGTGGGGTCACCGGCCCCAGGTGACCGGGTCACGTGGGGTCACCGGCCCCAGGTGACCGGGTCACGTGGGGTCACCGGCCCCAGGTGACCGGGTCACGTGGGGTCACCGGCCCCAGGTGACCGGGTCACGTGGGGTCACCGGCCCCAGGTGACCGGGTCACGTGGGGTCACCGGCCCCAGGTGACCGGGTCACGTGGGGTCACCGGCACCAGGTGACCGGGTCACGTGGGGACACCGGCCCCAGGTGACCGGGTCACGTGGGGTCACCGGCCCCAGGTGACCGGGTCACGTGGGGTCACCGGCCCCAGGTGACCGGGTCACGTGGTGTCACCGGCCCCAGGTCAGCGGGTCACGTGGGGACACCGGCCCCAGGTGACCGGGTCACGTGGGGTCACCGGCCCCAGGTGACCGGGTCACGTGGGGACACCGGCCCCAGGTGACCGGGTCACGTGGGGTCACCGGCCCCAGGTCAGCGGGTCACGTGGGGACACCGGCCCCAGGTAACCAAGGCATGTCGGGACCCAGCCCGGGTCCCCGGGACGGGTTTTTACCCCAGCCGCAGATCACCGGGTCCTGTCGGGTCCCCGGCCCGGGTCCCCTGGACAGGTCGATAACCCGGCCCCAGGTCACCCGGTCATCTCGCGCACCCGGCCTGGTTCCCAGGTTCCGATGACCACCCCGGCACCAGGACCCCGGGTCACGTGGGGACACCGGCCCCAGGTGACCGGGTCACGTGGGGTCACCGGCCCCAGGTCAGCGGGTCACGTGGGGACCCCGGCCCCAGGTGACCGGGTCACGTGGGGACCCCGGACCCAGGTAACCGGGTCATACCGAGTCCCCGGACCCAGGTCACCGGGTCAGTTCGGGACCCCGGACCCAGGTCGGGTCATGTCACGTCCCATGCCCGGGTCCCCGGGTTGGATTTTTACCCAGGCCCCGGGTCACAGGGTCATGTCGGGTCAACGGCCTGGGTACAAGGGTCTGGTGACCACCCCAACCCCAGGTCCCCGGGTCATGACGGGACACCGGACCAGGTCCCCGAGTCCGGTCGACACCACAGCCCCAGGTCACCGGGTCATGTCGGGACCCAGCCCGGGTCCCCGGGACGGGTTTTTACCCAAGCCCCAGATCACCGGGTCCTGTCGGGTACCCGGGTCGGGTCCCCTGGACAGGTCGGCACCCCGGCCCCGGGTCACGGGGTCATGTCGGGTCGCTGTCCCGGGTACCAGTGTCAGGTGACCACCCCGGCCCCGGGAGACGGAGTCATACCGGGTCCCCGGCCCAGGTCCCCGGGTTGCATCGGGACAAAAGCACCGGATCACTGGATCACGTGGGGGCCCAGGCCCGGGTCCCCGGGTTGCATCGGGACACCAGCGAAGGACCACCGGGTCCTGTCGGGTCCCCGGCCCGGGTCCCCTGGACAGGTCGTTAACCCGGCCCCAGGTCACCGGGTCGTGTCGGGTAACCGGCCTGGTTCCCAGGTTCCGGTGACCACCCCGGCACCAGGACCCCGGGTCCCGTGGGGACCCCGGCCCCAGGTGACCGGGTCACGTGGGGTCACCGGCCCCAGGTGACCGGGTCACGTGGGGTCACCGGCCCCAGGTGACCGGGTCACGTGGGGACACCGGCCCCAGGTGACCGGGTCACGTGGGGTCACCGGCCCCAGGTCACCGGGTCACGTGGGGTCACCGGCCCCAGGTCACCGGGTCACGTGGGGTCACCGGCCCCAGGTCAGCGGGTCATGTGGGGTCACCGGCCCCAGGTGACCGGGTCACGTGGGGTCACCGGCCCCAGGTGACCGGGTCACGTGGGGTCACCGGCCCCAGGTCACCGGGTCACGTGGGGTCACCGGCCCCAGGTGACCGGGTCACGTGGGGACACCGGCCCCAGGTGACCGGGTCACGTGGGGTCACCGGCCCCAGGTGACCGGGTCACGTGGGGTCACCGGCCCCAGGTGACCCGGTCACGTGGGGTCACCGGCCCCAGGTGACCGGGTCACGTGGGGTCACCGGCCCCAGGTGACCGGGTCACGTGGGGTCACCGGCCCCAGGTCAGCGGGTCACGTGGGGACACCGGCCCCAGGTGACCGGGTCACGTGGGGTCACCGGCCCCAGGTGACCGGGTCACGTGGGGACACCGGCCCCAGGTGACCGGGTCACGTGGGGTCACCGGCCCCAGGTCAGCGGGTCACGTGGGGACACCGGCCCCAGGTAACCAAGGCATGTCGGGACCCAGCCCGGGTCCCCGGGACGGGTTTTTACCCCAGCCGCAGATCACCGGGTCCTGTCGGGTCCCCGGCCCGGGTCCCCTGGACAGGTCGATAACCCGGCCCCAGGTCACGCGGTCATCTCGCGCACCCGGCCTGGTTCCCAGGTTCCGATGACCACCCCGGCACCAGGACCCCGGGTCACGTGGGGACACCGGCCCCAGGTGACCGGGTCACGTGGGGTCACCGGCCCCAGGTCAGCGGGTCACGTGGGGACCCCGGCCCCAGGTGACCGGGTCACGTGGGGACCCCGGACCCAGGTAACCGGGTCATACCGAGTCCCCGGACCCAGGTCACCGGGTCAGTTCGGGACCCCGGACCCAGGTCGGGTCATGTCACGTCCCATGCCCGGGTCCCCGGGTTGGATTTTTACCCAGGCCCCGGGTCACAGGGTCATGTCGGGTCAACGGCCTGGGTACAAGGGTCTGGTGACCACCCCAACCCCAGGTCCCCGGGTCATGACGGGACACCGGACCAGGTCCCCGAGTCCGGTCGACACCACAGCCCCAGGTCACCGGGTCATGTCGGGACCCAGCCCGGGTCCCCGGGACGGGTTTTTACCCCAGCCGCAGATCACCGGGTCCTGTCGGGTACCCGGGTCAGGTCCCCTGGACAGGTCGGCACCCCGGCCCCGGGTCACGGGGTCATGTCGGGTCGCTGTCCCGGGTACCAGTGTCAGGTGACCACCCCGGCCCCGGGAGACGGAGTCATACCGGGTCCCCGGCCCAGGTCCCCGGGTTGCATCGGGACAAAAGCACCGGATCACTGGATCACGTGGGGGCCCGGGCCCGGGTCCCCGGGTTGCATCGGGACACCAGCGAAGGACCACCGGGTCCTGTCGGGTCCCCGGCCCGGGTCCCCTGGACAGGTCGTTAACCCGGCCCTAGGTCACCGGGTCGTGTCGGGTAACCGGCCTGGTTCCCAGGTTCCGGTGACCACCCCGGCACCAGGACCCTGGGTCCCGTGGGGACCCCGGCCCCAGGTGACCGGGTCACGTGGGGTCACCGGCCCCAGGTGACCGGGTCACGTGGGGACACCGGCCCCAGGTGACCGGGTCACGTGGGGTCACCGGCCCCAGGTGACTGGGTCACGTGGGGTCACCGGCCCCAGGTGACCTGGTCACGTGGGGTCACCGGCCCCAGGTCAGCGGGTCACGTGGGGTCACCGGCCCCAGGTGACCGGGTCACGTGAGGTCACCGGCCCCAGGTGACCGGGTCACGTGGGGTCACCGGCCCCAGGTGACCTGGTCACGTGGGGTCACCGGCCCCAGGTGACCGGGTCACGTGGGGTCACCGGCCCCAGGTGACCGGGTCACGTGAGGTCACCGGCCCCAGGTCAGCGGGTCACTTGGGGTCACCGGCCCCAAGTGACCGGGTCACGTGGGGTCACCGGCCCCAGGTGACCGGGTCACGTGGGGTCACCGGCCCCAGGTGACCGGGTCACGTGGGGTCACCGGCCCCAGGTCACCGGGTCACGTGGGGTCACCGGCCCCAGGTGACCGGGTCACGTGGGGTCACCGGCCCCAGGTCAGCGGGTCACGTGGGGTCACCGGCCCCAGGTGACCGGGTCACGTGGGGACACCGGCCCCAGGTGACCGGGTCACGTGGGGTCACCGGCACCAGGTCACCGGGTCACGTGGGGTCACCGGCCCCAGGTCACCGGGTAACGTGGGGTCACCGGCCCCAGGTGACCGGGTCACGTGGGGTCACCGGCCCCAGGTGACCGGGTCACGTGGGGTCACCGGCCCCAGGTGACCGGGTCACGTGGGGTCACCGGCCCCAGGTGACCGGGTCACGTGGGGTCACCGGCCCCAGGTGACCGGGTCACGTGAGGTCACCGGCCCCATGTGACCGGGTCACGTGGGGTCACCGGCCCCAGGTGACCTGGTCACGTGGGGTCACCGGCCCCAGGTGACCGGGTCACGTGGGGTCACCGGCCCCACGTGACCGGGTCACGTGAGGTCACCGGCCCCAGGTCAGCGGGTCACTTGGGGTCACCGGCCCCAAGTGACCGGGTCACGTGGGGTCACCGGCCCCAGGTGACCGGGTCACGTGGGGTCACCGGCCCCAGGTCAGCGGGTCACGTGGGGACACCGGCCCCAGGTGACCGGGTCACGTGGGGTCACCGGCCCCAGGTGACCGGGTCACGTGGGGTCACCGGCCCCAGGTGACCGGGTCACGTGGGGTCACCGGCCCCAGGTGACCGGGTCACGTGGGGACACCGGCCCCAGGTGACCGGGTCACGTGGGGTCACCGGCCCCAGGTCAGCGGGTCACGTGGTGTCACCGGCCCCAGGTGACCGGGTCACGTGTGGTCACCGGCCCCAGGTGACCGGGTCACGTGGGGTCACCGGCCCCAGGTGACCGGGTCACGTGGGGTCACCGGCCCCAGGTGACCGGGTCACGTGTGGTCACCGGCACCAGGTGACCGGGTCACGTGGGGACACCGGCCCCAGGTGACCGGGTCACGTGGGGTCACCGGCCCCAGGTGACCGGGTCACGTGGGGTCACCGGCCCCAGGTGACCCGGTCACGTGGGGTCACCGGCCCCAGGTGACCGGGTCACGTGGGGTCACCGGCCCCAGGTGACGGGGTCACGTGGGGTCAACGGCCCCAGGTCAGCGGGTCACGTGGGGACACCGGCCCCAGGTGACCGGGTCACGTGGGGCCACAGGCCCCAGGTGACCGGGTCACGTGGGGACACCAGCCCCAGGTGACCGGGTCACGTGGGGACACCGGCCCCAGGTCACCGGGTCACGTGGGGTCACCGGCCCCAGGTCACCGGGTCACGTGGGGTCACCGGCCCCAGGTGACCGGGTCACGTGGGGTCACCGGCCCCAGGTGACCGGGTCACGTGGGGTCACCGGCCCCAGGTGACCGGGTCACGTGGGGTCACCGGCACCAGGTGACCGGGTCACGTGGGGACACCGGCCCCAGGTGACCGGGTCACGTGGGGTCACCGGCCCCAGGTGACCGGGTCACGTGGGGTCACCGGCCCCAGGTGACCCGGTCACGTGGGGTCACCGGCCCCAGGTGACCGGGTCACGTGGGGTCACCGGCCCCAGGTCAGCGGGTCACGTGGGGACACCGGCCCCAGGTAACCAAGGCATGTCGGGACCCAGCCCGGGTCCCCGGGACGGGTTTTTACCCCAGCCGCAGATCACCGGGTCCTGTCGGGTCCCCGGCCCGTGTCCCCTGGACAGGTCGATAACCCGGCCCCAGGTCACCCGGTCATCTCGCGCACCCGGCCTGGTTCCCAGGTTCCGATGACCACCCCGGCACCAGGACCCCGGGTCACGTGGGGACACCGGCCCCAGGTGACCGGGTCACGTGGGGTCACCGGCCCCAGGTCAGCGGGTCACGTGGGGACCCCGGCCCCAGGTGACCGGGTCACGTGGGGACCCCGGACCCAGGTAACCGGGTCATACCGAGTCCCCGGACCCAGGTCACCGGGTCAGTTCGGGACCCCGGACCCAGGTCGGGTCATGTCACGTCCCATGCCCGGGTCCCCGGGTTGGATTTTTACCCAGGCCCCGGGTCACAGGGTCATGTCGGGTCAACGGCCTGGGTACAAGGGTCTGGTGACCACCCCGACCCCAGGTCCCCGGGTCATGACGGGACACCGGACCAGGTCCCCGAGTCCGGTCGACACCACAGCCCCAGGTCACCGGGTCATGTCGGGACCCAGCCCGGGTCCCCGGGACGGGTTTTTACCCAAGCCCCAGATCACCGGGTCCTGTCGGGTACCCGGGTCGGGTCCCCTGGACAGGTCGGCACCCCGGCCCCGGGTCACGGGGTCATGTCGGGTCGCTGTCCCGGGTACCAGTGTCAGGTGACCACCCCGGCCCCGGGAGACGGAGTCATACCGGGTCCCCGGCCCAGGTCCCCGGGTTGCATCGGGACAAAAGCACCGGATCACTGGATCACGTGGGGGCCCGGGCCCGGGTCCCCGGGTTGCATCGGGACACCAGCGAAGGACCACCGGGTCCTGTCGGGTCCCCGGCCCGGGTCCCCTGGACAGGTCGTTAACCCGGCCCCAGGTCACCGGGTCGTGTCGGGTAACCGGCCTGGTTCCCAGGTTCCGGTGACCACCCCGGCACCAGGACCCCGGGTCCCGTGGGGACCCCGGCCCCAGGTGACCGGGTCACGTGGGGTCACCGGCCCCAGGTGACCGGGTCACGTGGGGACACCGGCCCCAGGTGACCGGGTCACGTGGGGTCACCGGCACCAGGTGACTGGGTCACGTGGGGTCACCGGCCCCAGGTGACCTGGTCACGTGGGGTCACCGGCCCCAGGTGACCGGGTCACGTGGGGTCACCGGCCCCAGGTGACCGGGTCACGTGAGGTCACCGGCCCCAGGTGACCGGGTCACGTGGGGTCACCGGCCCCAGGTGACCGGGTCACGTGAGGTCACCGGCCCCAGGTGACCGGGTCACGTGGGGTCACCGGCCCCAGGTGACCGGGTCACGTGGGGTCACCGGCCGCAGGTGACCTGGTCACGTGGGGTCACCGGCCCCAGGTGACCGGGTCACGTGGGGTCACCGGCCCCAGGTGACCGGGTCACGTGAGGTCACCGGCCCCAGGTGACCGGGTCACGTGGGGTCACCGGCCCCAGGTGACCGGGTCACGTGGGGTCACCGGCCCCAGGTGACCGGGTCACGTGGGGTCACCGGCCCCAGGTCAGCGGGTCACGTGGGGTCACCGGCCCCAGGTCACCGGGTCACGTGGGGTCACCGGCCCCAGGTGACCGGGTCACGTGGGG
Organism: Somateria mollissima; assembly: GCA_951411735.1. Lineage (NCBI taxonomy): Eukaryota > Metazoa > Chordata > Aves > Anseriformes > Anatidae > Somateria > Somateria mollissima. The sequence goes on from CATOCB010000189.1 coordinate 18,825, forward strand.
TCACCGGCCCCAGGTGACCTGGTCACGTGGGGTCACCGGCCCCAGGTGACCGGGTCACGTGGGGTCACCGGCCCCAGGTGACCGGGTCACGTGAGGTCACCGGCCCCAGGTGACCGGGTCACGTGGGGTCACCGGCCCCAGGTGACCGGGTCACGTGGGGTCACCGGCCCCAGGTGACCGGGTCACGTGGGGACACCGGCCCCAGGTGACCGGGTCACGTGGGGTCACCGGCCCCAGGTGACCGGGTCACGTGGGGTCACCGGCCCCAGGTCACCGGGTCACGTGGGGTCACCGGCCCCAGGTCAGCGGGTCACGTGGGGTCACCGGCCCCAGGTGACCGGGTCACGTGGGGTCACCGGCCCCAGGTGACCGGGTCACGTGGGGTCACCGGCCCCAGGTGACCGGGTCACGTGGGGTCACCGGCACCAGGTGACCGGGTCACGTGGGGACACCGGCCCCAGGTGACCGGGTCACGTGGGGTCACCGGCCCCAGGTGACCGGGTCACGTGGGGTCACCGGCCCCAGGTGACCGGGTCACGTGGGGACACCGGCCCCAGGTGACCGGGTCACGTGGGGTCACCGGCCCCAGGTGACCGGGTCACGTGGGGTCACCGGCCCCAGGTCAGCGGGTCACGTGGGGACACCGGCCCCAGGTGACCGGGTCACGTGGGGTCACCGGCCCCAGGTCAGCGGGTCACGTGGGGACACCGGCCCCAGGTGACCGGGTCACGTGGGGTCACCGGCCCCAGGTCAGCGGGTCACGTGGGGACACCGGCCCCAGGTAACCAAGGCATGTCGGGACCCAGCCCGGGTCCCCGGGACGGGTTTTTACCCCAGCCGCAGATCACCGGGTCCTGTCGGGTCCCCGGCCCGGGTCCCCTGGACAGGTCGATAACCCGGCCCCAGGTCACCCGGTCATCTCGCGCACCCGGCCTGGTTCCCAGGTTCCGATGACCACCCCGGCACCAGGACCCCGGGTCACGTGGGGACACCGGCCCCAGGTGACCGGGTCACGTGGGGTCACCGGCCCCAGGTCAGCGGGTCACGTGGGGACCCCGGCCCCAGGTGACCGGGTCACGTGGGGACCCCGGACCCAGGTAACCGGGTCATACCGAGTCCCCGGACCCAGGTCACCGGGTCAGTTCGGGACCCCGGACCCAGGTCGGGTCATGTCACGTCCCATGCCCGGGTCCCCGGGTTGGATTTTTACCCAGGCCCCGGGTCACAGGGTCATGTCGGGTCAACGGCCTGGGTACAAGGGTCTGGTGACCACCCCGACCCCAGGTCCCCGGGTCATGACGGGACAGCGGACCAGGTCCCCGAGTCCGGTCGACACCACAGCCCCAGGTCACCGGGTCATGTCGGGACCCAGCCCGGGTCCCCGGGACGGGTTTTTACCCCAGCCGCAGATCACCGGGTCCTGTCGGGTACCCGGGTCGGGTCCCCTGGACAGGTCGGCACCCCGGCCCCGGGTCACGGGGTCATGTCGGGTCGCTGTCCCGGGTACCAGTGTCAGGTGACCACCCCGGCCCCGGGAGACGGAGTCATACCGGGTCCCCGGCCCAGGTCCCCGGGTTGCATCGGGACAAAAGCACCGGATCACTGGATCACGTGGGGGCCCGGGCCCGGGTCCCCGGGTTGCATCGGGACACCAGCGAAGGACCACCGGGTCCTGTCGGGTCCCCGGCCCGGGTCCCCTGGACAGGTCGTTAACCCGGCCCCAGGTCACCGGGTCGTGTCGGGTAACCGGCCTGGTTCCCAGGTTCCGGTGACCACCCCGGCACCAGGACCCCGGGTCCCGTGGGGACCCCGGCCCCAGGTGACCGGGTCACGTGGGGTCACCGGCCCCAGGTGACCGGGTCACGTGGGGACACCGGCCCCAGGTGACCGGGTCACGTGGGGTCACCGGCCCCAGGTCACCGGGTCACGTGGGGTCACCGGCCCCAGGTGACCGGGTCACGTGGGGTCACCGGCCCCAGGTCAGCGGGTCACGTGGGGTCACCGGCCCCAGGTGACCGGGTCACGTGGGATCACCGGCCCCAGGTGACCGGGTCACGTGGGATCACCGGCCCCAGGTGACCGGGTCACGTGGGGTCACCGGCACCAGGTGACCGGGTCACGTGGGGACACCGGCCCCAGGTGACCGGGTCACGTGGGGTCACCGGCCCCAGGTGACCGGGTCACGTGGGGTCACCGGCCCCAGGTGACCGGGTCACGTGGGGTCACCGGCCCCAGGTGACCCGGTCACGTGGGGTCACCGGCCCCAGGTGACCGGGTCACGTGGGGTCACCGGCCCCAGGTGACCGGGTCACGTGGGGTCACCGGCCCCAGGTCAGCGGGTCACGTGGGGACACCGGCCCCAGGTGACCGGGTCACGTGTGGTCACCGGCCCCAGGTGACCGGGTCACGTGGGGTCACCGGCCCCAGGTCAGCGGGTCACGTGGGGACACCGGCCCCAGGTAACCAAGGCATGTCGGGACCCAGCCCGGGTCCCCGGGACGGGTTTTTACCCCAGCCGCAGATCACCGGGTCCTGTCGGGTCCCCGGCCCGGGTCCCCTGGACAGGTCGATAACCCGGCCCCAGGTCACCCGGTCATCTCGCGCACCCGGCCTGGTTCCCAGGTTCCGATGACCACCCCGGCACCAGGACCCCGGGTCACGTGGGGACACCGGCCCCAGGTGACCGGGTCACGTGGGGTCACCGGCCCCAGGTCAGCGGGTCACGTGGGGACCCCGGCCCCAGGTGACCGGGTCACGTGGGGACCCCGGACCCAGGTAACCGGGTCATACCGAGTCCCCGGACCCAGGTCACCGGGTCAGTTCGGGACCCCGGACCCAGGTCGGGTCATGTCACGTCCCATGCCCGGGTCCCCGGGTTGGATTTTTACCCAGGCCCCGGGTCACAGGGTCATGTCGGGTCAACGGCCTGGGTACAAGGGTCTGGTGACCACCCCGACCCCAGGTCCCCGGGTCATGACGGGACACCGGACCAGGTCCCCGAGTCCGGTCGACACCACAGCCCCAGGTCACCGGGTCATGTCGGGACCCAGCCCGGGTCCCCGGGACGGGTTTTTACCCCAGCCGCAGATCACCGGGTCCTGTCGGGTACCCGGGTCGGGTCCCCTGGACAGGTCGGCACCCCGGCCCCGGGTCACGGGGTCATGTCGGGTCGCTGTCCCGGGTACCAGTGTCAGGTGACCACCCCGGCCCCGGGAGACGGAGTCATACCGGGTCCCCGGCCCGGGTCCCCGGGTTGCATCGGGACACCAGCGAAGGACCACCGGGTCCTGTCGGGTCCCCGGCCCGGGTCCCCTGGACAGGTCGTTAACCCGGCCCCAGGTCACCGGGTCGTGTCGGGTAACCGGCCTGGTTCCCAGGTTCCGGTGACCACCCCGGCACCAGGACCCCGGGTCCCGTGGGGACCCCGGCCCCAGGTGACCGGGTCACGTGGGGTCACCGGCCCCAGGTGACCGGGTCACGTGGGGACACCGGCCCCAGGTGACCGGGTCACGTGGGGTCACCGGCCCCAGGTAACCGGGTCACGTGGGGTCACCGGCCCCAGGTGACCGGGTCACGTGGGGTCACCGGCCCCAGGTCAGCGGGTCACGTGGGGTCACCGGCCCCAGGTGACCGGGTCACGTGGGATCACCGGCCCCAGGTGACCGGGTCACGTGGGATCACCGGCCCCAGGTGACCGGGTCACGTGGGGTCACCGGCACCAGGTGACCGGGTCACGTGGGGACACCGGCCCCAGGTGACCGGGTCACGTGGGGTCACCGGCCCCAGGTGACCGGGTCACGTGGGGTCACCGGCCCCAGGTGACCGGGTCACGTGGGGTCACCGGCCCCAGGTGACCCGGTCACGTGGGGTCACCGGCCCCAGGTGACCGGGTCACGTGGGGTCACCGGCCCCAGGTGACCGGGTCACGTGGGGTCACCGGCCCCAGGTCAGCGGGTCACGTGGGGTCACCGGCCCCAGGTGACTGGGTCACGTGGGGTCACCGGCCCCAGGTGACCGGGTCACGTGGGGACACCGGCCCCAGGTGACCGGGTCACGTGGGGTCACCGGCCCCAGGTCAGCGGGTCACGTGGGGACACCGGCCCCAGGTAACCAAGGCATGTCGGGACCCAGCCCGGGTCCCCGGGACGGGTTTTTACCCCAGCCGCAGATCACCGGGTCCTGTCGGGTCCCCGGCCCGGGTCCCCTGGACAGGTCGATAACCCGGCCCCAGGTCACCCGGTCATCTCGCGCACCCGGCCTGGTTCCCAGGTTCCGATGACCACCCCGGCACCAGGACCCCGGGTCACGTGGGGACACCGGCCCCAGGTGACCGGGTCACGTGGGGTCACCGGCCCCAGGTCAGCGGGTCACGTGGGGACCCCGGCCCCAGGTGACCGGGTCACGTGGGGACCCCGGACCCAGGTAACCGGGTCATACCGAGTCCCCGGACCCAGGTCACCGGGTCAGTTCGGGACCCCGGACCCAGGTCGGGTCATGTCACGTCCCATGCCCGGGTCCCTGGGTTGGATTTTTACCCAGGCCCCGGGTCACAGGGTCATGTCGGGTCAACGGCCTGGGTACAAGGGTCTGGTGACCACCCCGACCCCAGGTCCCCGGGTCATGACGGGACAGCGGACCAGGTCCCCGAGTCCGGTCGACACCACAGCCCCAGGTCACCGGGTCATGTCGGGACCCAGCCCGGGTCCCCGGGACGGGTTTTTACCCCAGCCGCAGATCACCGGGTCCTGTCGGGTACCCGGGTCGGGTCCCCTGGACAGGTCGGCACCCCGGCCCCGGGTCACGGGGTCATGTCGGGTCGCTGTCCCGGGTACCAGTGTCAGGTGACCACCCCGGCCCCGGGAGACGGAGTCATACCGGGTCCCCGGCCCAGGTCCCCGGGTTGCATCGGGACAAAAGCACCGGATCACTGGATCACGTGGGGGCCCGGGCCCGGGTCCCCGGGTTGCATCGGGACACCAGCGAAGGACCACCGGGTCCTGTCGGGTCCCCGGCCCGGGTCCCCTGGACAGGTCGTTAACCCGGCCCCAGGTCACCGGGTCGTGTCGGGTAACCGGCCTGGTTCCCAGGTTCCGGTGACCACCCCGGCACCAGGACCCCGGGTCACGTGGGGACCCCGGCCCCAGCTGACCGGGTCACGTGGGGTCACCGGCCCCAGGTGACCGGGTCACGTGGGGACACCGGCCCCAGGTGACCGGGTCACGTGGGGTCACCGGCACCAGGTGACTGGGTCACGTGGGGTCACCGGCCCCAGGTGACCTGGTCACGTGGGGTCACCGGCCCCAGGTGACCGGGTCACGTGAGGTCACCGGCCCCAGGTGACCGGGTCACGTGGGGTCACCGGCCCCAGCTGACCGGGTCACGTGGGGTCACCGGCCGCAGGTGACCTGGTCACGTGGGGTCACCGGCCCCAGGTGACCGGGTCACGTGGGGTCACCGGCCCCAGGTGACCGGGTCACGTGAGGTCACCGGCCCCAGGTGACCGGGTCAAGTGGGGTCACCGGCCCCAGGTGACCGGGTCACGTGGGGTCACCGGCCCCAGGTGACCGGGTCACGTGGGGTCACCGGCCCCAGGTGACCGGGTCACGTGGGGTCACCGGCCCCAGGTGACCTGGTCACGTGGGGTCACCGGCCCCAGGTGACCGGGTCACGTGGGGTCACCGGCCCCAGGTGACCGAGTCACGTGAGGTCACTTGCCCCAGGTGACCGGGTCACGTGGGGTCACCGGCCCCAGGTGACCGGGTCACGTGGGGTCACCGGCCCCAGGTGACCGGGTCACGTGGGGTCACCGGCCCCAGGTCAGCGGGTCACGTGGGGTCACCGGCCCCAGGTCAGCGGGTCACGTGGGGTCACCGGCCCCAGGTGACCGGGTCACGTGGGGTCACCGGCCCCAGGTCAGCGGGTCACGTGGGGTCACCGGCCCCAGGTCACCGGGTCACGTGGGGTCACCGGCCCCAGGTGACCGGGTCACGTGGGTACACCGGCCCCAGGTGACCGGGTCAAGTGGGGTCACCGGCCCCAGGTGACCGGGTCACGTGGGGTCACCGGCACCAGGTGACCGGGTCACGTGGGGACACCGGCCCCAGGTGACCGGGTCACGTGGGGTCACCGGCCCCAGGTGACCGGGTCACGTGGGGTCACCGGCCCCAGGTGACCCGGTCACGTGGGGTCACCGGCCCCAGGTGACCGGGTCACGTGGGGTCACCGGCCCCAGGTGACCGGGTCACGTGGGGTCACCGGCCCCAGGTCAGCGGGTCACGTGGGGACACCGGCCCCAGTTGACCGGGTCACGTGGGGTCACCGGCCCCAGGTGACCGGGTCACGTGGGGACACCGGCCCCAGGTGACCGGGTCACGTGGGGTCACCGGCCCCAGGTCAGCGGGTCACGTGGGGACACCGGCCCCAGGTAACCAAGGCATGTCGGGACCCAGCCCGGGTCCCCGGGACGGGTTTTTACCCCAGCCGCAGATCACCGGGTCCTGTCGGGTCCCCAGCCCGGGTCCCCTGGACAGGTCGATAACCCGGCCCCAGGTCACCCGGTCATCTCGCGCACCCGGCCTGGTTCCCAGGTTCCGATGACCACCCCGGCACCAGGACCCCGGGTCACGTGGGGACACCGGCCCCAGGTGACCGGGTCACGTGGGGTCACCGGCCCCAGGTCAGCGGGTCACGTGGGGACCCCGGCCCCAGGTGACCGGGTCACGTGGGGACCCCGGACCCAGGTAACCGGGTCATACCGAGTCCCCGGACCCAGGTCACCGGGTCAGTTCGGGACCCCGGACCCAGGTCGGGTCATGTCACGTCCCATGCCCGGGTCCCCGGGTTGGATTTTTACCCAGGCCCCGGGTCACAGGGTCATGTCGGGTCAACGGCCTGGGTACAAGGGTCTGGTGACCACCCCGACCCCAGGTCCCCGGGTCATGACGGGACAGCGGACCAGGTCCCCGAGTCCGGTCGACACCACAGCCCCAGGTCACCGGGTCATGTCGGGACCCAGCCCGGGTCCCCGGGACGGGTTTTTACCCCAGCCGCAGATCACCGGGTCCTGTCGGGTACCCGGGTCGGGTCCCCTGGACAGGTCGGCACCCCGGCCCCGGGTCACGGGGTCATGTCGGGTCGCTGTCCCGGGTACCAGTGTCAGGTGACCACCCCGGCCCCGGGAGACGGAGTCATACCGGGTCCCCGGCCCAGGTCCCCGGGTTGCATCGGGACAAAAGCACCGGATCACTGGATCACGTGGGGGCCCGGGCCCGGGTCCCCGGGTTGCATCGGGACACCAGCGAAGGACCACCGGGTCCTGTCGGGTCCCCGGCCCGGGTCCCCTGGACAGGTCGTTAACCCGGCCCCAGGTCACCGGGTCGTGTCGGGTAACCGGCCTGGTTCCCAGGTTCCGGTGACCACCCCGGCACCAGGACCCCGGGTCCCGTGGGGACCCCGGCCCCAGGTGACCGGGTCACGTGGGGTCACCGGCCCCAGGTGACCGGGTCACGTGGGGACACCGGCCCCAGGTGACCGGGTCACGTGGGGTCACCGGCCCCAGGTCACCGGGTCACGTGGGGTCACCGGCCCCAGGTGACCGGGTCACGTGGGGTCACCGGCCCCAGGTCAGCGGGTCACGTGGGGTCACCGGCCCCAGGTGACCGGGTCACGTGGGGTCACCGGCCCCAGGTGACCGGGTCACGTGGGGTCACCGGCCCCAGGTGACCGGGTCACGTGGGGTCACCGGCACCAGGTGACCGGGTCACGTGGGGACACCGGCCCCAGGTGACCGGGTCACGTGGGGTCACCGGCCCCAGGTGACCGGGTCACGTGGGGTCACCGGCCCCAGGTGACCGGGTCACGTGGGGACACCGGCCCCAGGTGACCGGGTCACGTGGGGTCACCGGCCCCAGGTGACCGGGTCACGTGGGGTCACCGGCCCCAGGTCAGCGGGTCACGTGGGGACACCGGCCCCAGGTGACCGGGTCACGTGGGGTCACCGGCCCCAGGTCAGCGGGTCACGTGGGGACCCCGGCCCCAGGTGACCGGGTCACGTGGGGTCACCGGCCCCAGGTCAGCGGGTCACGTGGGGACACCGGCCCCAGGTAACCAAGGCATGTCGGGACCCAGCCCGGGTCCCCGGGACGGGTTTTTACCCCAGCCGCAGATCACCGGGTCCTGTCGGGTCCCCGGCCCGGGTCCCCTGGACAGGTCGATAACCCGGCCCCAGGTCACCCGGTCATCTCGCGCACCCGGCCTGGTTCCCAGGTTCCGATGACCACCCCGGCCCCAGGTGACCCGGTCACGTGGGGTCACCGGCACCAGGTGACTGGGTCACGTGGGGTCACCGGCCCCAGGTGACCTGGTCACGTGGGGTCACCGGCCCCAGGTGACCGGGTCACGTGGGGTCACCGGCCCCAGGTGACCGGGTCACGTGAGGTCACCGGCCCCAGGTGACCGGGTCACGTGGGGTCACCGGCCCCAGGTGACCTGGTCACGTGGGGTCACCGGCACCAGGTGACCGGGTCACGTGGGGTCACCGGCCCCAGGTGACCGGGTCACGTGAGGTCACCGGCCCCAGGTCAGCGGGTCACTTGGGGTCACCGGCCCCAAGTGACCGGGTCACGTGGGGTCACCGGCCCTAGGTGACCGGGTCACGTGGGGTCACCGGCCCCAGGTGACCGGGTCACGTGGGGTCACCGGCCCCAGGTCACCGGGTCACGTGGGGTCACCGGCCCCAGGTGACCGGGTCACGTGGGGTCACCGGCCCCAGGTGACCGGGTCACGTGGGGACACCGGCCCCAGGTGACCGGGTCACGTGGTGTCACCGGCCCCAGGTGACCGGGTCACGTGGGGTCACCGGCCCCAGGTCAGCGGGTCACGTGGGGACACCGGCCCCAGGTGACCGGGTCACGTGGGGTCACCGGCCCCAGGTGACCGGGTCACGTGGGGACACCGGCCCCAGGTGACCGGGTCACGTGGGGTCACCGGCCCCAGGTCAGCGGGTCACGTGGGGACACCGGCCCCAGGTAACCAAGGCATGTCGGGACCCAGCCCGGGTCCCCGGGATGGGTTTTTACCCCAGCCGCAGATCACCGGGTCCTGTCGGGTCCCCGGCCCGGGTCCCCTGGACAGGTCGATAACCGGGCCCCAGGTCACGCGGTCATCTCGCGCACCCGGCCTGGTTCCCAGGTTCCGATGACCACCCCGGCACCAGGACCCCGGGTCACGTGGGGACACCGGCCCCAGGTGACCGGGTCATGTGGGGTCACCGACCCCAGGTCAGCGGGTCACGTGGGGACCCCGGCCCCAGGTGACCGGGTCACGTGGGGACCCCGGACCCAGGTAACCGGGTCATACCGAGTCCCCGGACCCAGGTCACCGGGTCAGTTCGGGACCCCGGACCCAGGTCGGGTCATGTCACGTCCCATGCCCGGGTCCCCGGGTTGGATTTTTACCCAGGCCCCGGGTCACAGGGTCATGTCGGGTCAACGGCCTGGGTACAAGGGTCTGGTGACCACCCCGACCCCAGGTCCCCGGGTCATGACGGGACACCGGACCAGGTCCCCGGGACGGGTTTTTACCCCAGCCGCAGATCACCGGGTCCTGTCGGGTACCCGGGTCGGGTCCCCTGGACAGGTCGGCACCCCGGCCCCGGGTCACGGGGTCATGTCGGGTCGCTGTCCCGGGTACCACTGTCAGGTGACCACCCCGGCCCCGGGAGACGGAGTCATACCGGGTCCCCGGCCCGGGTCCCCGGGTTGCATCGGGACACCAGCGAAGGACCACCGGGTCCTGTCGGGTCCCCGGCCCGGGTCCCCTGGACAGGTCGTTAACCCGGCCCCAGGTCACCGGGTCATGTCGCGCACCCGGCCTGGTTCCCAGGTTCCGGTGACCACCCCGGCACCAGGACCCCGGGTCACATGGGGACCCCGGACCCAGGTCAGCGGGTCACGTGGGGACACCGGCCCCAGGTCACCGCGTCAAGTCGGGACCCCGAACCCAGGTCCACGAGTCCGTCGACACCACAGCCCCGGGTCACCGGGTCGTGTCGGGTAACCGGCCTGGTTCCAAGGTTCCGATGACCACCCCGGCACCAGGACCCCGGGTCACGTGGGGACACCGGCCCCAGGTGACCGGGTCACGTGGGGTCACCGGCCCCAGGTGACCGGGTCACGTGGGGACACCGGCCCCAGGTGACCGGGTCACGTGGGGTCACCGGCCCCAGGTCACCGGGTCATGTGGGGTCACCGGCCCCAGGTGACCGGGTCACGTGGGGTCACCGGCCCCAGGTCAGCGGGTCACGTGGGGTCACCGGCCCCAGGTGACCGGGTCACGTGGGGTCACCGGCCCCAGGTGACCCGGTCACGTGGGGTCACCGGCCCCAGGTGACCGTGTCACGTGGGGTCACCGGCCCCAGGTGACGGGGTCACGTGGGGTCAACGGCCCCAGGTCAGCGGGTCAGGTGGGGACACCGGCCCCAGGTGACCGGGTCACGTGGGGCCACAGGCCCCAGGTGACCGGGTCACGTGGGGACACCGGCCCCAGGTGACCGGGTCACGTGGGGTCACCGGCCCCAGGTCAGCGGGTCACGTGGGGTCACCGGCCCCAGGTCACCGGGTCAAGTGGGGTCACCGGCCCCAGGTCACCGGGTCACGTGGGGTCACCGGCCCCAGGTGACCGGGTCACGTGGGGTCACCGGCCCCAGGTGACCGGGTCACGTGGGGTCACCGGCCCCAGGTCAGCGGGTCACGTGGGGTCACCGGCCCCAGGTGACCGGGTCACGTGGGGTCACCGGCCCCAGGTGACCGGGTCACGTGGGGACACCGGCCCCAGGTGACCGGGTCACGTGGGGTCACCGGCCCCAGGTGACCGGGTCACGTGGGGTCACCGGCCCAAGGTGACCCGGTCACGTGGGGTCACCGGCCCCAGGTGACCGGGTCACGTGGGGTCACCGGCCCCAGGTGACCGGGTCACGTGGGGTCACCGGCCCCAGGTGACCGGGTCACGTGGGGTCACCGGCCCCAGGTGACCGGGTCACGTGGGGACACCGGCCCCAGGTGACCGGGTCACGTGGGGTCACCGGCCCCAGGTCAGCGGGTCACGTGGGGACACCGGCCCCAGGTAACCAAGGCATGTCGGGACCCAGCCCGGGTCCCCGGGACGGGTTTTTACCCCAGCCGCAGATCACCGGGTCCTGTCGGGTCCCCGGCCCGGGTCCCCTGGACAGGTCGATAACCCGGCCCCAGGTCACCCGGTCATCTCGCGCACCCGGCCTGGTTCCCAGGTTCCGATGACCACCCCGGCACCAGGACCCCGGGTCACGTGGGGACACCGGCCCCAGGTGACCGGGTCACGTGGGGTCACCGGCCCCAGGTCAGCGGGTCACGTGGGGACCCCGGCCCCAGGTGACCGGGTCACGTGGGGACCCCGGACCCAGGTAACCGGGTCATACCGAGTCCCCGGACCCAGGTCACCGGGTCAGTTCGGGACCCCGGACCCAGGTCGGGTCATGTCACGTCCCATGCCCGGGTCCCCGGGTTGGATTTTTACCCAGGCCCCGGGTCACAGGGTCATGTCGGGTCAACGGCCTGGGTACAAGGGTCTGGTGACCACCCCGACCCCAGGTCCCCGGGTCATGACGGGACACCGGACCAGGTCCCCGAGTCCGGTCGACACCACAGCCCCAGGTCACCGGGTCATGTCGGGACCCAGCCCGGGTCCCCGGGACGGGTTTTTACCCCAGCCGCAGATCACCGGGTCCTGTCGGGTACCCGGGTCGGGTCCCCTGGACAGGTCGGCACCCCGGCCCCGGGTCACGGGGTCATGTCGGGTCGCTGTCCCGGGTACCAGTGTCAGGTGACCACCCCGGCCCCGGGAGACGGAGTCATACCGGGTCCCCGGCCCAGGTCCCCGGGTTGCATCGGGACAAAAGCACCGGATCACTGGATCACGTGGGGGCCCGGGCCCGGGTCCCCGGGTTGCATCGGGACACCAGCGAAGGACCACCGGGTCCTGTCGGGTCCCCGGCCCGGGTCCCCTGGACAGGTCGTTAACCCGGCCCCAGGTCACCGGGTCGTGTCGGGTAACCGGCCTGGTTCCCAGGTTCCGGTGACCACCCCGGCACCAGGACCCCGGGTCCCGTGGGGACCCCGGCCCCAGGTCAGCGGGTCACGTGGGGTCACCGGCCCCAGGTGACCGGGTCACGTGGGGACACCGGTCCCAGGTGACCCGGTCACGTGGGGTCACCGGCACCAGGTGACTGGGTCACGTGGGGTCACCGGCCCCAGGTGACCTGGTCACGTGGGGTCACCGGCCCCAGGTCACCGGGTCACGTGGGGTCACCGGCCCCAGGTCACCGGGTCACGTGGGGTCACCGGCCCCAGGTGACCGGGTCACGTGGGGTCACCGGCCCCAGGTGACCGGGTCACGTGGGGTCACCGGCCCCAGGTGACCGGGTCACGTGGGGACACCGGCCCCAGGTGACCGGGTCACGTGGGGTCACCGGCCCCAGGTGACCGGGTCACGTGGGGACACCGGCCCCAGGTGACCGGGTCACGTGGGGTCACCGGCCCCAGGTGACCGGGTCACGTGGGGACCCCGGACCCAGGTAACCGGGTCATACCGAGTCCCCGGACCCAGGTCACCGGGTCAGTTCGGGACCCCGGACCCAGGTCGGGTCATGTCACGTCCCATGCCCGGGTCCCCGGGTTGGATTTTTACCCAGGCCCCGGGTCACAGGGTCATGTCGGGTCAACGGCCTGGGTACAAGGGTCTGGTGACCACCCCGACCCCAGGTCCCCGGGTCATGACGGGACACCGGACCAGGTCCCCGAGTCCGGTCGACACCACAGCCCCAGGTCACCGGGTCATGTCGGGACCCAGCCCGGGTCCCCGGGACGTGTTTTTACCCCAGCCGCAGATCACCGGGTCCTGTCGGGTACCCGGGTCGGGTCCCCTGGACAGGTCGGCACCCCGGCCCCGGGTCACGGGGTCATGTCGGGTCGCTGTCCCGGGTACCAGTGTCAGGTGACCACCCCGGCCCCGGGAGACGGAGTCATACCGGGTCCCCGGCCCGGGTCCCCGGGTTGCATCGGGACACCAGCGAAGGACCACCGGGTCCTGTCGGGTCCCCGGCCCGGGTCCCCTGGACAGGTCGTTAACCCGGCCCCAGGTCACCAGGTCATGTCGCGCACCCGGCCTGGTTCCCAGGTTCCGGTGACCACCCCGGCACCAGGACCCCGGGTCACGTGGGGACCCCGGACCCAGGTCAGCGGGTCACGTGGGGACACCGGCCCCAGGTCACCGCGTCAAGTCGGGACCCCGAACCCAGGTCCACGAGTCCGTCGACACCACAGCCCCGGGTCACCGGGTCGTGTCGGGTAACCGGCCTGGTTCCAAGGTTCCGATGACCACCCCGGCACCAGGACCCCGGGTCACGTGGGGACACCGGCCCCAGGTCAGCGGGTCACGTGGGGTCACCGGCCCCAGGTGACCGGGTCACGTGGGGACACCGGCCCCAGGTGACCGGGTCACGTGGGGTCACCGGCCCCAGGTGACCGGGTCACGTGGGGTCACCGGACCAAGGTGACGGGGTCACGTGGGGTCAACGGCCCCAGGTCAGCGGGTCACGTGGGGACACCGGCCCCAGGTGACCGGGTCACGTGGGGCCACAGGCCCCAGGTGACCGGGTCACGTGGGGACACCGGCCCCAGGTGACCGGGTCACGTGGGGTCACCGGCCCCAGGTCAGCGGGTCACGTGGGGTCACCGGCCCCAGGTCACCGGGTCACGTGGGGTCACCGGCCCCAGGTGACCGGGTCACGTGGGGTCACCGGCACCAGGTCACCGGGTCACGTGGGGTCACCGGCCCCAGGTGACCGGGTCACGTGGGGTCACCGGCCCCAGGTGACCGGGTCACGTGGGGTCACCGGCCCCAGGTGACCGGGTCACGTGGGGTCACCGGCACCAGGTGACCGGGTCACGTGGGGACACCGGCCCCAGGTGACCGGGTCACGTGGGGTCACCGGCCCCAGGTGACCGGGTCACGTGGGGTCACCGGCCCCAGGTGACCCGGTCACGTGGGGTCACCGGCCCCAGGTGACCGGGTCACGTGGGGTCACCGGCCCCAGGTGACCGGGTCACGTGGGGTCACCGGCCCCAGGTCAGCGGGTCACGTGGGGACACCGGCCCCAGGTGACCGGGTCACGTGGGGACACCGGCCCCAGGTGACCGGGTCACGTGGGGTCACCGGCCCCAGGTGACCGGGTCACGTGGGGACACCGGCCCCAGGTGACCGGGTCACGTGGGGTCACCGGCCCCAGGTCACCGGGTCACGTGGGGTCACCGGCCCCAGGTGACCGGGTCACGTGGGGTCACCGGCCCCAGGTCAGCGGGTCACGTGGGGTCACCGGCCCCAGGTGACCGGGTCACGTGGGGTCACCGGCCCCAGGTGACCGGGTCACGTGGGGTCACCGGCCCCAGGTGACCGGGTCACGTGGGGTCACCGGCACCAGGTGACCGGGTCACGTGGGGACACCGGCCCCAGGTGACCGGGTCACGTGGGGTCACCGGCCCCAGGTGACCGGGTCACGTGGGGTCACCGGCCCCAGGTGACCGGGTCACGTGGGGACACCGGCCCCAGGTGACCGGGTCACGTGGGGTCACCGGCCCCAGGTGACCGGGTCACGTGGGGTCACCGGCCCCAGGTCAGCGGGTCACGTGGGGACACCGGCCCCAGGTGACCGGGTCACGTGGGGTCACCGGCCCCAGGTCAGCGGGTCACGTGGGGACCCCGGCCCCAGGTGACCGGGTCACGTGGGGTCACCGGCCCCAGGTCAGCGGGTCACGTGGGGACACCGGCCCCAGGTAACCAAGGCATGTCGGGACCCAGCCCGGGTCCCCGGGACGGGTTTTTACCCCAGCCGCAGATCACCGGGTCCTGTCGGGTCCCCGGCCCGGGTCCCCTGGACAGGTCGATAACCCGGCCCCAGGTCACCCGGTCATCTCGCGCACCCGGCCTGGTTCCCAGGTTCCGATGACCACCCCGGCCCCAGGTGACCCGGTCACGTGGGGTCACCGGCACCAGGTGACTGGGTCACGTGGGGTCACCGGCCCCAGGTGACCTGGTCACGTGGGGTCACCGGCCCCAGGTGACCGGGTCACGTGGGGTCACCGGCCCCAGGTGACCGGGTCACGTGAGGTCACCGGCCCCAGGTGACCGGGTCACGTGGGGTCACCGGCCCCAGGTGACCTGGTCACGTGGGGTCACCGGCACCAGGTGACCGGGTCACGTGGGGTCACCGGCCCCAGGTGACCGGGTCACGTGAGGTCACCGGCCCCAGGTCAGCGGGTCACTTGGGGTCACCGGCCCCAAGTGACCGGGTCACGTGGGGTCACCGGCCCTAGGTGACCGGGTCACGTGGGGTCACCGGCCCCAGGTGACCGGGTCACGTGGGGTCACCGGCCCCAGGTCACCGGGTCACGTGGGGTCACCGGCCCCAGGTGACCGGGTCACGTGGGGTCACCGGCCCCAGGTGACCGGGTCACGTGGGGACACCGGCCCCAGGTGACCGGGTCACGTGGTGTCACCGGCCCCAGGTGACCGGGTCACGTGGGGTCACCGGCCCCAGGTCAGCGGGTCACGTGGGGACACCGGCCCCAGGTGACCGGGTCACGTGGGGTCACCGGCCCCAGGTGACCGGGTCACGTGGGGACACCGGCCCCAGGTGACCGGGTCACGTGGGGTCACCGGCCCCAGGTCAGCGGGTCACGTGGGGACACCGGCCCCAGGTAACCAAGGCATGTCGGGACCCAGCCCGGGTCCCCGGGATGGGTTTTTACCCCAGCCGCAGATCACCGGGTCCTGTCGGGTCCCCGGCCCGGGTCCCCTGGACAGGTCGATAACCGGGCCCCAGGTCACGCGGTCATCTCGCGCACCCGGCCTGGTTCCCAGGTTCCGATGACCACCCCGGCACCAGGACCCCGGGTCACGTGGGGACACCGGCCCCAGGTGACCGGGTCATGTGGGGTCACCGACCCCAGGTCAGCGGGTCACGTGGGGACCCCGGCCCCAGGTGACCGGGTCACGTGGGGACCCCGGACCCAGGTAACCGGGTCATACCGAGTCCCCGGACCCAGGTCACCGGGTCAGTTCGGGACCCCGGACCCAGGTCGGGTCATGTCACGTCCCATGCCCGGGTCCCCGGGTTGGATTTTTACCCAGGCCCCGGGTCACAGGGTCATGTCGGGTCAACGGCCTGGGTACAAGGGTCTGGTGACCACCCCGACCCCAGGTCCCCGGGTCATGACGGGACACCGGACCAGGTCCCCGGGACGGGTTTTTACCCCAGCCGCAGATCACCGGGTCCTGTCGGGTACCCGGGTCGGGTCCCCTGGACAGGTCGGCACCCCGGCCCCGGGTCACGGGGTCATGTCGGGTCGCTGTCCCGGGTACCACTGTCAGGTGACCACCCCGGCCCCGGGAGACGGAGTCATACCGGGTCCCCGGCCCGGGTCCCCGGGTTGCATCGGGACACCAGCGAAGGACCACCGGGTCCTGTCGGGTCCCCGGCCCGGGTCCCCTGGACAGGTCGTTAACCCGGCCCCAGGTCACCGGGTCATGTCGCGCACCCGGCCTGGTTCCCAGGTTCCGGTGACCACCCCGGCACCAGGACCCCGGGTCACATGGGGACCCCGGACCCAGGTCAGCGGGTCACGTGGGGACACCGGCCCCAGGTCACCGCGTCAAGTCGGGACCCCGAACCCAGGTCCACGAGTCCGTCGACACCACAGCCCCGGGTCACCGGGTCGTGTCGGGTAACCGGCCTGGTTCCAAGGTTCCGATGACCACCCCGGCACCAGGACCCCGGGTCACGTGGGGACACCGGCCCCAGGTGACCGGGTCACGTGGGGTCACCGGCCCCAGGTGACCGGGTCACGTGGGGACACCGGCCCCAGGTGACCGGGTCACGTGGGGTCACCGGCCCCAGGTCACCGGGTCATGTGGGGTCACCGGCCCCAGGTGACCGGGTCACGTGGGGTCACCGGCCCCAGGTCAGCGGGTCACGTGGGGTCACCGGCCCCAGGTGACCGGGTCACGTGGGGTCACCGGCCCCAGGTGACCCGGTCACGTGGGGTCACCGGCCCCAGGTGACCGTGTCACGTGGGGTCACCGGCCCCAGGTGACGGGGTCACGTGGGGTCAACGGCCCCAGGTCAGCGGGTCAGGTGGGGACACCGGCCCCAGGTGACCGGGTCACGTGGGGCCACAGGCCCCAGGTGACCGGGTCACGTGGGGACACCGGCCCCAGGTGACCGGGTCACGTGGGGTCACCGGCCCCAGGTCAGCGGGTCACGTGGGGTCACCGGCCCCAGGTCACCGGGTCAAGTGGGGTCACCGGCCCCAGGTCACCGGGTCACGTGGGGTCACCGGCCCCAGGTGACCGGGTCACGTGGGGTCACCGGCCCCAGGTGACCGGGTCACGTGGGGTCACCGGCCCCAGGTCAGCGGGTCACGTGGGGTCACCGGCCCCAGGTGACCGGGTCACGTGGGGTCACCGGCCCCAGGTGACCGGGTCACGTGGGGACACCGGCCCCAGGTGACCGGGTCACGTGGGGTCACCGGCCCCAGGTGACCGGGTCACGTGGGGTCACCGGCCCAAGGTGACCCGGTCACGTGGGGTCACCGGCCCCAGGTGACCGGGTCACGTGGGGTCACCGGCCCCAGGTGACCGGGTCACGTGGGGTCACCGGCCCCAGGTGACCGGGTCACGTGGGGTCACCGGCCCCAGGTGACCGGGTCACGTGGGGACACCGGCCCCAGGTGACCGGGTCACGTGGGGTCACCGGCCCCAGGTCAGCGGGTCACGTGGGGACACCGGCCCCAGGTAACCAAGGCATGTCGGGACCCAGCCCGGGTCCCCGGGACGGGTTTTTACCCCAGCCGCAGATCACCGGGTCCTGTCGGGTCCCCGGCCCGGGTCCCCTGGACAGGTCGATAACCCGGCCCCAGGTCACCCGGTCATCTCGCGCACCCGGCCTGGTTCCCAGGTTCCGATGACCACCCCGGCACCAGGACCCCGGGTCACGTGGGGACACCGGCCCCAGGTGACCGGGTCACGTGGGGTCACCGGCCCCAGGTCAGCGGGTCACGTGGGGACCCCGGCCCCAGGTGACCGGGTCACGTGGGGACCCCGGACCCAGGTAACCGGGTCATACCGAGTCCCCGGACCCAGGTCACCGGGTCAGTTCGGGACCCCGGACCCAGGTCGGGTCATGTCACGTCCCATGCCCGGGTCCCCGGGTTGGATTTTTACCCAGGCCCCGGGTCACAGGGTCATGTCGGGTCAACGGCCTGGGTACAAGGGTCTGGTGACCACCCCGACCCCAGGTCCCCGGGTCATGACGGGACACCGGACCAGGTCCCCGAGTCCGGTCGACACCACAGCCCCAGGTCACCGGGTCATGTCGGGACCCAGCCCGGGTCCCCGGGACGGGTTTTTACCCCAGCCGCAGATCACCGGGTCCTGTCGGGTACCCGGGTCGGGTCCCCTGGACAGGTCGGCACCCCGGCCCCGGGTCACGGGGTCATGTCGGGTCGCTGTCCCGGGTACCAGTGTCAGGTGACCACCCCGGCCCCGGGAGACGGAGTCATACCGGGTCCCCGGCCCAGGTCCCCGGGTTGCATCGGGACAAAAGCACCGGATCACTGGATCACGTGGGGGCCCGGGCCCGGGTCCCCGGGTTGCATCGGGACACCAGCGAAGGACCACCGGGTCCTGTCGGGTCCCCGGCCCGGGTCCCCTGGACAGGTCGTTAACCCGGCCCCAGGTCACCGGGTCGTGTCGGGTAACCGGCCTGGTTCCCAGGTTCCGGTGACCACCCCGGCACCAGGACCCCGGGTCCCGTGGGGACCCCGGCCCCAGGTCAGCGGGTCACGTGGGGTCACCGGCCCCAGGTGACCGGGTCACGTGGGGACACCGGTCCCAGGTGACCCGGTCACGTGGGGTCACCGGCACCAGGTGACTGGGTCACGTGGGGTCACCGGCCCCAGGTGACCTGGTCACGTGGGGTCACCGGCCCCAGGTCACCGGGTCACGTGGGGTCACCGGCCCCAGGTCACCGGGTCACGTGGGGTCACCGGCCCCAGGTGACCGGGTCACGTGGGGTCACCGGCCCCAGGTGACCGGGTCACGTGGGGTCACCGGCCCCAGGTGACCGGGTCACGTGGGGACACCGGCCCCAGGTGACCGGGTCACGTGGGGTCACCGGCCCCAGGTGACCGGGTCACGTGGGGACACCGGCCCCAGGTGACCGGGTCACGTGGGGTCACCGGCCCCAGGTGACCGGGTCACGTGGGGACCCCGGACCCAGGTAACCGGGTCATACCGAGTCCCCGGACCCAGGTCACCGGGTCAGTTCGGGACCCCGGACCCAGGTCGGGTCATGTCACGTCCCATGCCCGGGTCCCCGGGTTGGATTTTTACCCAGGCCCCGGGTCACAGGGTCATGTCGGGTCAACGGCCTGGGTACAAGGGTCTGGTGACCACCCCGACCCCAGGTCCCCGGGTCATGACGGGACACCGGACCAGGTCCCCGAGTCCGGTCGACACCACAGCCCCAGGTCACCGGGTCATGTCGGGACCCAGCCCGGGTCCCCGGGACGTGTTTTTACCCCAGCCGCAGATCACCGGGTCCTGTCGGGTACCCGGGTCGGGTCCCCTGGACAGGTCGGCACCCCGGCCCCGGGTCACGGGGTCATGTCGGGTCGCTGTCCCGGGTACCAGTGTCAGGTGACCACCCCGGCCCCGGGAGACGGAGTCATACCGGGTCCCCGGCCCGGGTCCCCGGGTTGCATCGGGACACCAGCGAAGGACCACCGGGTCCTGTCGGGTCCCCGGCCCGGGTCCCCTGGACAGGTCGTTAACCCGGCCCCAGGTCACCAGGTCATGTCGCGCACCCGGCCTGGTTCCCAGGTTCCGGTGACCACCCCGGCACCAGGACCCCGGGTCACGTGGGGACCCCGGACCCAGGTCAGCGGGTCACGTGGGGACACCGGCCCCAGGTCACCGCGTCAAGTCGGGACCCCGAACCCAGGTCCACGAGTCCGTCGACACCACAGCCCCGGGTCACCGGGTCGTGTCGGGTAACCGGCCTGGTTCCAAGGTTCCGATGACCACCCCGGCACCAGGACCCCGGGTCACGTGGGGACACCGGCCCCAGGTCAGCGGGTCACGTGGGGTCACCGGCCCCAGGTGACCGGGTCACGTGGGGACACCGGCCCCAGGTGACCGGGTCACGTGGGGTCACCGGCCCCAGGTGACCGGGTCACGTGGGGTCACCGGACCAAGGTGACGGGGTCACGTGGGGTCAACGGCCCCAGGTCAGCGGGTCACGTGGGGACACCGGCCCCAGGTGACCGGGTCACGTGGGGCCACAGGCCCCAGGTGACCGGGTCACGTGGGGACACCGGCCCCAGGTGACCGGGTCACGTGGGGTCACCGGCCCCAGGTCAGCGGGTCACGTGGGGTCACCGGCCCCAGGTCACCGGGTCACGTGGGGTCACCGGCCCCAGGTGACCGGGTCACGTGGGGTCACCGGCACCAGGTCACCGGGTCACGTGGGGTCACCGGCCCCAGGTGACCGGGTCACGTGGGGTCACCGGCCCCAGGTGACCGGGTCACGTGGGGTCACCGGCCCCAGGTGACCGGGTCACGTGGGGTCACCGGCACCAGGTGACCGGGTCACGTGGGGACACCGGCCCCAGGTGACCGGGTCACGTGGGGTCACCGGCCCCAGGTGACCGGGTCACGTGGGGTCACCGGCCCCAGGTGACCCGGTCACGTGGGGTCACCGGCCCCAGGTGACCGGGTCACGTGGGGTCACCGGCCCCAGGTGACCGGGTCACGTGGGGTCACCGGCCCCAGGTCAGCGGGTCACGTGGGGACACCGGCCCCAGGTGACCGGGTCACGTGGGGACACCGGCCCCAGGTGACCGGGTCACGTGGGGTCACCGGCCCCAGGTCAGCGGGTCACGTGGGGACACCGGCCCCATGTAACCAAGGCATGTCGGGACCCAGCCCGGGTCCCCGGGACGGGTTTTTACCCCAGCCGCAGATCACCGGGTCCTGTCGGGTCCCCGGCCCGGGTCCCCTGGACAGGTCGATAACCCGGCCCCAGGTCACCCGGTCATCTCGCGCACCCGGCCTGGTTCCCAGGTTCCGATGACCACCCCGGCACCAGGACCCCGGGTCACGTGGGGACACCGGCCCCAGGTGACCGGGTCACGTGGGGTCACCGGCCCCAGGTCAGCGGGTCACGTGGGGACCCCGCCCCCAGGTGACCGGGTCACGTGGGGACCCCGGACCCAGGTAACCGGGTCATACCGAGTCCCCGGACCCAGGTCACCGGGTCAGTTCGGGACCCCGGACCCAGGTCGGGTCATGTCACGTCCCATGCCCGGGTCCCCGGGTTGGATTTTTACCCAGGCCCCGGGTCACAGGGTCATGTCGGGTCAACGGCCTGGGTACAAGGGTCTGGTGACCACCCCGACCCCAGGTCCCCGGGTCATGACGGGACACCGGACCAGGTCCCCGAGTCCGGTCGACACCACAGCCCCAGGTCACCGGGTCATGTCGGGACCCAGCCCGGGTCCCCGGGACGGGTTTTTACCCCAGCCGCAGATCACCGGGTCCTGTCGGGTACCCGGGTCGGGTCCCCTGGACAGGTCGGCACCCCGGCCCCGGGTCACGGGGTCATGTCGGGTCGCTGTCCCGGGTACCAGTGTCAGGTGACCACCCCGGCCCCGGGAGACGGAGTCATACCGGGTCCCCGGCCCAGGTCCCCGGGTTGCATCGGGACAAAAGCACCGGATCACTGGATCACGTGGGGGCCCGGGCCCGGGTCCCCGGGTTGCATCGGGACACCAGCGAAGGACCACCGGGTCCTGTCGGGTCCCCGGCCCGGGTCCCCTGGACAGGTCGTTAACCCGGCCCCAGGTCACCGGGTCGTGTCGGGTAACCGGCCTGGTTCCCAGGTTCCGGTGACCACCCCGGCACCAGGACCCCGGGTCCCGTGGGGACCCCGGCCCCAGGTGACCGGGTCACGTGGGGTCACCGGCCCCAGGTGACCGGGTCACGTGGGGACACCGGCCCCAGGTGACCGGGTCACGTGGGGTCACCGGCCCCAGGTGACCGGGTCACGTGGGGTCACCGGCCCCAGGTGACCTGGTCACGTGGGGTCACCGGCCCCAGGTGACCGGGTCACGTGGGGTCACCGGCCCCAGGTGACCGGGTCACGTGAGGTCACCGGCCCCAGGTGACCGGGTCACGTGGGGTCACCGGCCCCAGGTGACCGGGTCACGTGGGGTCACCGGCCCCAGGTGACCTGGTCACGTGGGGTCACCGGCCCCAGGTGACCGGGTCACGTGGGGTCACCGGCCCCAGGTGACCGGGTCACGTGGGGTCACCGGCCCCAGGTGACCGGGTCACGTGGTGTCACTGGCCCCAGGTGACCGGGTCACGTGGGGACACCGGCCCCAGGTGACCTGGTCACGTGGGGTCACCGGCCCCAGGTCAGCGGGTCACGTGGGGACCCCGGCCCCAGGTGACCGGGTCACGTGGGGACCCCGGACCCAGGTAACCGGGTCATACCGAGTCCCCGGACCCAGGTCACCGGGTCAGTTCGGGACCCCGGACCCAGGTCGGGTCATGTCACGTCCCATGCCCGGGTCCCCGGGTTGGATTTTTACCCAGGCCCCGGGTCACAGGGTCATGTCGGGTCAACGGCCTGGGTACAAGGGTCTGGTGACCACCCCGACCCCAGGTCCCCGGGTCATGACGGGACACCGGACCAGGTCCCCGAGTCCGGTCGACACCACAGCCCCAGGTCACCGGGTCATGTCGGGACCCAGCCCGGGTCCCCGGGACGGGTTTTTACCCCAGCCGCAGATCACCGGGTCCTGTCGGGTACCCGGGTCGGGTCCCCTGGACAGGTCGGCACCCCGGCCCCGGGTCATGGGGTCATGTCGGGTCGCTGTCCCGGGTACCAGTGTCAGGTGACCACCCCGGCCCCGGGAGACGGAGTCATACCGGGTCCCCGGCCCGGGTCCCCGGGTTGCATCGGGACACCAGCGAAGGACCACCGGGTCCTGTCGGGTCCCCGGCCCGGGTCCCCTGGACAGGTCGTTAACCCGGCCCCAGGTCACCAGGTCATGTCGCGCACCCGGCCTGGTTCCCAGGTTCCGGTGACCACCCCGGCACCAGGACCCCGGGTCACGTGGGGACCCCGGACCCAGGTCAGCGGGTCACGTGGGGACACCGGCCCCAGGTCACCGCGTCAAGTCGGGACCCCGAACCCAGGTCCACGAGTCCGTCGACACCACAGCCCCGGGTCACCGGGTCGTGTCGGGTAACCGGCCTGGTTCCAAGGTTCCGATGACCACCCCGGCACCAGGACCCCGGGTCACGTGGGGACACCGGCCCCAGGTGACCGGGTCACGTGGGGTGACCGGCCCCAGGTGACCGGGTCACGTGGGGACACCGGCCCCAGGTGACCGGGTCACGTGGGGTCACCGGCCCCAGGTCACCGGGTCACGTGGGGTCACCGGCCCCAGGTGACCGGGTCACGTGGGGACACCGGCCCCAGGTGACCGGGTCACGTGGGGTCACCGGCCCCAGGTGACCGGGTCACGTGGGGTCACCGGCCCCAGGTGACCGGGTCACGTGGGGTCACCGGCCCCAGGTGACGGGGTCACGTGGGGTCAACGGCCCCAGGTCAGCGGGTCACGTGGGGACACCGGCCCCAGGTGACCGGGTCACGTGGGGCCACAGGCCCCAGGTGACCGGGTCACGTGGGGACACCGGCACCAGGTCAGCGGGTCACGTGGGGTCACCGGCCCCAGGTCAGCGGGTCACGTGGGGTCACCGGCCCCAGGTCACCGGGTCACGTGGGGTCACCGGCCCCAGGTCAGCGGGTCACGTGGGGTCACCGGCCCCAGGTGACCGGGTCACGTGGGGTCACCGGCCCCAGGTGACCGGGTCACGTGGGGTCACCGGCCCCAGGTGACCGGGTCACGTGGGGTCACCGGCCCCAGGTGACCGGGTCACGTGGGGTCACCGGCACCAGGTGACCGGGTCACGTGGGGACACCGGCCCCAGGTGACCGGGTCACGTGGGGTCACCGGCCCCAGGTGACCGGGTCACGTGGGGTCACCGGCCCCAGGTGACCCGGTCACGTGGGGTCACCGGCCCCAGGTGACCGGGTCACGTGGGGTCACCGACCCCAGGTGACCGGGTCACGTGGGGTCACCGGCCCCAGGTCAGCGGGTCACGTGGGGACACCGGCCCCAGGTGACCGGGTCACGTGGGGTCACCGGCCCCAGGTGACCGGGTCACGTGGGGACACCGGCCCCAGGTGACCGGGTCACGTGGGGTCACCGGCCCCAGGTCAGCGGGTCACGTGGGGACACCGGCCCCATGTAACCAAGGCATGTCGGGACCCAGCCCGGGTCCCCGGGACGGGTTTTTACCCCAGCCGCAGATCACCGGGTCCTGTCGGGTCCCCGGCCCGGGTCCCCTGGACAGGTCGATAACCCGGCCCCAGGTCACCCGGTCATCTCGCGCACCCGGCCTGGTTCCCAGGTTCCGATGACCACCCCGGCACCAGGACCCCGGGTCACGTGGGGACACCGGCCCCAGGTGACCGGGTCACGTGGGGTCACCGGCCCCAGGTCAGCGGGTCACGTGGGGACCCCGGCCCCAGGTGACCGGGTCACGTGGGGACCCCGGACCCAGGTAACCGGGTCATACCGAGTCCCCGGACCCAGGTCACCGGGTCAGTTCGGGACCCCGGACCCAGGTCGGGTCATGTCACGTCCCATGCCCGGGTCCCCGGGTTGGATTTTTACCCAGGCCCCGGGTCACAGGGTCATGTCGGGTCAACGGCCTGGGTACAAGGGTCTGGTGACCACCCCGACCCCAGGTCCCCGGGTCATGACGGGACAGCGGACCAGGTCCCCGAGTCCGGTCGACACCACAGCCCCAGGTCACCGGGTCATGTCGGGACCCAGCCCGGGTCCCCGGGACGGGGTTTTACCCCAGCCGCAGATCACCGGGTCCTGTCGGGTACCCGGGTCGGGTCCCCTGGACAGGTCGGCACCCCGGCCCCGGGTCACGGGGTCATGTCGGGTCGCTGTCCCGGGTACCAGTGTCAGGTGACCACCCCGGCCCCGGGAGACGGAGTCATACCGGGTCCCCGGCCCAGGTCCCCGGGTTGCATCGGGACAAAAGCACCGGATCACTGGATCACGTGGGGGCCCGGGCCCGGGTCCCCGGGTTGCATCGGGACACCAGCGAAGGACCACCGGGTCCTCTCAGGTCCCCGGCCCGGGTCCCCTGGACAGGTCGTTAACCCGGCCCCAGGTCACCGGGTCGTGTCGGGTAACCGGCCTGGTTCCCAGGTTCCGGTGAACACCCCGGCACCAGGACCCCGGGTCCCGTGGGGACCCCGGCCCCAGGTGACCGGGTCACGTGGGGTCACCGGCCCCAGGTGACCGGGTCACGTGGGGTCACCGGCCCCAGGTGACCTGGTCACGTGGGGTCACCGGCCCCAGGTGACCGGGTCACGTGGGGTCACCGGCCCCAGGTGACCGGGTCACGTGAGGTCACCGGCCCCAGGTGACCGGGTCACGTGGTGTCACTGGCCCCAGGTGACCGGGTCACGTGGGGACACCGGCCCCAGGTGACCTGGTCACGTGGGGTCACCGGCCCCAGGTCAGCGGGTCACGTGGGGACACCGGCCCCAGGTGACCGGGTCACGTGGGGTCACCGGCCCCAGGTCAGCGGGTCACGTGGGGACCCCGGCCCCAGGTGACCGGGTCACGTGGGGACCCCGGACCCAGGTAACCGGGTCATACCGAGTCCCCGGACCCAGGTCACCGGGTCAGTTCGGGACCCCGGACCCAGGTCGGGTCATGTCACGTCCCATGCCCGGGTCCCCGGGTTGGATTTTTACCCAGGCCCCGGGTCACAGGGTCATGTCGGGTCAACGGCCTGGGTACAAGGGTCTGGTGACCACCCCGACCCCAGGTCCCCGGGTCATGACGGGACACCGGACCAGGTCCCCGAGTCCGGTCGACACCACAGCCCCAGGTCACCGGGTCATGTCGGGACCCAGCCCGGGTCCCCGGGACGGGTTTTTACCCCAGCCGCAGATCACCGGGTCCTGTCGGGTACCCGGGTCGGGTCCCCTGGACAGGTCGGCACCCCGGCCCCGGGTCATGGGGTCATGTCGGGTCGCTGTCCCGGGTACCAGTGTCAGGTGACCACCCCGGCCCCGGGAGACGGAGTCATACCGGGTCCCCGGCCCGGGTCCCCGGGTTGCATCGGGACACCAGCGAAGGACCACCGGGTCCTGTCGGGTCCCCGGCCCGGGTCCCCTGGACAGGTCGTTAACCCGGCCCCAGGTCACCAGGTCATGTCGCGCACCCGGCCTGGTTCCCAGGTTCCGGTGACCACCCCGGCACCAGGACCCCGGGTCACGTGGGGACCCCGGACCCAGGTCAGCGGGTCACGTGGGGACACCGGCCCCAGGTCACCGCGTCAAGTCGGGACCCCGAACCCAGGTCCACGAGTCCGTCGACACCACAGCCCCGGGTCACCGGGTCGTGTCGGGTAACCGGCCTGGTTCCAAGGTTCCGATGACCACCCCGGCACCAGGACCCCGGGTCACGTGGGGACACCGGCCCCAGGTGACCGGGTCACGTGGGGTGACCGGCCCCAGGTGACCGGGTCACGTGGGGACACCGGCCCCAGGTGACCGGGTCACGTGGGGTCACCGGCCCCAGGTCACCGGGTCACGTGGGGTCACCGGCCCCAGGTCAGCGGGTCACGTGGGGTCACCGGCCCCAGGTGACCGGGTCACGTGGGGACACCGGCCCCAGGTGACCGGGTCACGTGGGGTCACCGGCCCCAGGTGACCGGGTCACGTGGGGTCACCGGCCCCAGGTGACCGGGTCACGTGGTGTCACTGGCCCCAGGTGACCGGGTCACGTGGGGACACCGGCCCCAGGTGACCTGGTCACGTGGGGTCACCGGCCCCAGGTCAGCGGGTCACGTGGGGACACCGGCCCCAGGTGACCGGGTCACGTGGGGTCACCGGCCCCAGGTCAGCGGGTCACGTGGGGACCCCGGCCCCAGGTGACCGGGTCACGTGGGGACCCCGGACCCAGGTAACCGGGTCATACCGAGTCCCCGGACCCAGGTCACCGGGTCAGTTCGGGACCCCGGACCCAGGTCGGGTCATGTCACGTCCCATGCCCGGGTCCCCGGGTTGGATTTTTACCCAGGCCCCGGGTCACAGGGTCATGTCGGGTCAACGGCCTGGGTACAAGGGTCTGGTGACCACCCCGACCCCAGGTCCCCGGGTCATGACGGGACACCGGACCAGGTCCCCGAGTCCGGTCGACACCACAGCCCCAGGTCACCGGGTCATGTCGGGACCCAGCCCGGGTCCCCGGGACGGGTTTTTACCCCAGCCGCAGATCACCGGGTCCTGTCGGGTACCCGGGTCGGGTCCCCTGGACAGGTCGGCACCCCGGCCCCGGGTCATGGGGTCATGTCGGGTCGCTGTCCCGGGTACCAGTGTCAGGTGACCACCCCGGCCCCGGGAGACGGAGTCATACCGGGTCCCCGGCCCGGGTCCCCGGGTTGCATCGGGACACCAGCGAAGGACCACCGGGTCCTGTCGGGTCCCCGGCCCGGGTCCCCTGGACAGGTCGTTAACCCGGCCCCAGGTCACCAGGTCATGTCGCGCACCCGGCCTGGTTCCCAGGTTCCGGTGACCACCCCGGCACCAGAACCCCGGGTCACGTGGGGACCCCGGACCCAGGTCAGCGGGTCACGTGGGGACACCGGCCCCAGGTCACCGCGTCAAGTCGGGACCCCGAACCCAGGTCCACGAGTCCGTCGACACCACAGCCCCGGGTCACCGGGTCGTGTCGGGTAACCGGCCTGGTTCCAAGGTTCCGATGACCACCCCGGCACCAGGACCCCGGGTCACGTGGGGACACCGGCCCCAGGTGACCGGGTCACGTGGGGTGACCGGCCCCAGGTGACCGGGTCACGTGGGGACACCGGCCCCAGGTGACCGGGTCACGTGGGGTCACCGGCCCCAGGTCACCGGGTCACGTGGGGTCACCGGCCCCAGGTGACCGGGTCACGTGGGGACACCGGCCCCAGGTGACCGGGTCACGTGGGGTCACCGGCCCCAGGTGACCGGGTCACGTGGGGTCACCGGCCCCAGGTGACCGGGTCACGTGGGGTCACCGGCCCCAGGTGACCGGGTCACGTGGGGTCACCGGCCCCAGGTGACGGGGTCACGTGGGGTCAACGGCCCCAGGTCAGCGGGTCACGTGGGGACACCGGCCCCAGGTGACCGGGTCACGTGGGGCCACAGGCCCCAGGTGACCGGGTCACGTGGGGACACCGGCACCAGGTCAGCGGGTCACGTGGGGTCACCGGCCCCAGGTCAGCGGGTCACGTGGGGTCACCGGCCCCAGGTCACCGGGTCACGTGGGGTCACCGGCCCCAGGTCAGCGGGTCACGTGGGGTCACCGGCCCCAGGTGACCGGGTCACGTGGGGTCACCGGCCCCAGGTGACCGGGTCACGTGGGGTCACCGGCCCCAGGTGACCGGGTCACGTGGGGTCACCGGCCCCAGGTGACCGGGTCACGTGGGGTCACCGGCACCAGGTGACCGGGTCACGTGGGGACACCGGCCCCAGGTGACCGGGTCACGTGGGGTCACCGGCCCCAGGTGACCGGGTCACGTGGGGTCACCGGCCCCAGGTGACCCGGTCACGTGGGGTCACCGGCCCCAGGTGACCGGGTCACGTGGGGTCACCGACCCCAGGTGACCGGGTCACGTGGGGTCACCGGCCCCAGGTCAGCGGGTCACGTGGGGACACCGGCCCCAGGTGACCGGGTCACGTGGGGTCACCGGCCCCAGGTGACCGGGTCACGTGGGGACACCGGCCCCAGGTGACCGGGTCACGTGGGGTCACCGGCCCCAGGTCAGCGGGTCACGTGGGGACACCGGCCCCATGTAACCAAGGCATGTCGGGACCCAGCCCGGGTCCCCGGGACGGGTTTTTACCCCAGCCGCAGATCACCGGGTCCTGTCGGGTCCCCGGCCCGGGTCCCCTGGACAGGTCGATAACCCGGCCCCAGGTCACCCGGTCATCTCGCGCACCCGGCCTGGTTCCCAGGTTCCGATGACCACCCCGGCACCAGGACCCCGGGTCACGTGGGGACACCGGCCCCAGGTGACCGGGTCACGTGGGGTCACCGGCCCCAGGTCAGCGGGTCACGTGGGGACCCCGGCCCCAGGTGACCGGGTCACGTGGGGACCCCGGACCCAGGTAACCGGGTCATACCGAGTCCCCGGACCCAGGTCACCGGGTCAGTTCGGGACCCCGGACCCAGGTCGGGTCATGTCACGTCCCATGCCCGGGTCCCCGGGTTGGATTTTTACCCAGGCCCCGGGTCACAGGGTCATGTCGGGTCAACGGCCTGGGTACAAGGGTCTGGTGACCACCCCGACCCCAGGTCCCCGGGTCATGACGGGACAGCGGACCAGGTCCCCGAGTCCGGTCGACACCACAGCCCCAGGTCACCGGGTCATGTCGGGACCCAGCCCGGGTCCCCGGGACGGGGTTTTACCCCAGCCGCAGATCACCGGGTCCTGTCGGGTACCCGGGTCGGGTCCCCTGGACAGGTCGGCACCCCGGCCCCGGGTCACGGGGTCATGTCGGGTCGCTGTCCCGGGTACCAGTGTCAGGTGACCACCCCGGCCCCGGGAGACGGAGTCATACCGGGTCCCCGGCCCAGGTCCCCGGGTTGCATCGGGACAAAAGCACCGGATCACTGGATCACGTGGGGGCCCGGGCCCGGGTCCCCGGGTTGCATCGGGACACCAGCGAAGGACCACCGGGTCCTGTCAGGTCCCCGGCCCGGGTCCCCTGGACAGGTCGTTAACCCGGCCCCAGGTCACCGGGTCGTGTCGGGTAACCGGCCTGGTTCCCAGGTTCCGGTGAACACCCCGGCACCAGGACCCCGGGTCCCGTGGGGACCCCGGCCCCAGGTGACCGGGTCACGTGGGGTCACCGGCCCCAGGTGACCGGGTCACGTGGGGTCACCGGCCCCGGGTGACCGGGTCACGTGGGGTCACCGGCCCCAGGTGACCTGGTCACGTGGGGTCACCGGCCCCAGGTGACCGGGTCACGTGGGGTCACCGGCCCCAGGTGACCGGGTCACGTGAGGTCACCGGCCCCAGGTGACCGGGTCACGTGGGGACACCGGCCCCAGGTGACCTGGTCACGTGGGGTCACCGGCCCCAGGTCAGCGGGTCACGTGGGGACACCGGCCCCAGGTGACCGGGTCACGTGGGGTCACCGGCCCCAGGTCAGCGGGTCACGTGGGGACCCCGGCCCCAGGTGACCGGGTCACGTGGGGACCCCGGACCCAGGTAACCGGGTCATACCGAGTCCCCGGACCCAGGTCACCGGGTCAGTTCGGGACCCCGGACCCAGGTCGGGTCATGTCACGTCCCATGCCCGGGTCCCCGGGTTGGATTTTTACCCAGGCCCCGGGTCACAGGGTCATGTCGGGTCAACGGCCTGGGTACAAGGGTCTGGTGACCACCCCGACCCCAGGTCCCCGGGTCATGACGGGACACCGGACCAGGTCCCCGAGTCCGGTCGACACCACAGCCCCAGGTCACCGGGTCATGTCGGGACCCAGCCCGGGTCCCCGGGACGGGTTTTTACCCCAGCCGCAGATCACCGGGTCCTGTCGGGTACCCGGGTCGGGTCCCCTGGACAGGTCGGCACCCCGGCCCCGGGTCATGGGGTCATGTCGGGTCGCTGTCCCGGGTACCAGTGTCAGGTGACCACCCCGGCCCCGGGAGACGGAGTCATACCGGGTCCCCGGCCCGGGTCCCCGGGTTGCATCGGGACACCAGCGAAGGACCACCGGGTCCTGTCGGGTCCCCGGCCCGGGTCCCCTGGACAGGTCGTTAACCCGGCCCCAGGTCACCAGGTCATGTCGCGCACCCGGCCTGGTTCCCAGGTTCCGGTGACCACCCCGGCACCAGGACCCCGGGTCACGTGGGGACCCCGGACCCAGGTCAGCGGGTCACGTGGGGACACCGGCCCCAGGTCACCGCGTCAAGTCGGGACCCCGAACCCAGGTCCACGAGTCCGTCGACACCACAGCCCCGGGTCACCGGGTCGTGTCGGGTAACCGGCCTGGTTCCAAGGTTCCGATGACCACCCCGGCACCAGGACCCCGGGTCACGTGGGGACACCGGCCCCAGGTGACCGGGTCACGTGGGGTGACCGGCCCCAGGTGACCGGGTCACGTGGGGACACCGGCCCCAGGTGACCGGGTCACGTGGGGTCACCGGCCCCAGGTCACCGGGTCACGTGGGGTCACCGGCCCCAGGTCAGCGGGTCACGTGGGGTCACCGGCCCCAGGTGACCGGGTCACGTGGGGACACCGGCCCCAGGTGACCGGGTCACGTGGGGTCACCGGCCCCAGGTGACCGGGTCACGTGGGGTCACCGGCCCCAGGTGACCCGGTCACGTGGGGTCACCGGCCCCAGGTGACCGGGTCACGTGGGGTCACCGGCCCCAGGTGACGGGGTCACGTGGGGTCAACGGCCCCAGGTCAGCGGGTCACGTGGGGACACCGGCCCCAGGTGACCGGGTCACGTGGGGCCACAGGCCCCAGGTGACCGGGTCACGTGGGGACACCGGCACCAGGTCAGCGGGTCACGTGGGGTCACCGGCCCCAGGTCAGCGGGTCACGTGGGGTCACCGGCCCCAGGTCACCGGGTCACGTGGGGTCACCGGCCCCAGGTCAGCGGGTCACGTGGGGTCACCGGCCCCAGGTGACCGGGTCACGTGGGGTCACCGGCCCCAGGTGACCGGGTCACGTGGGGTCACCGGCCCCAGGTGACCGGGTCACGTGGGGTCACCGGCCCCAGGTGACCGGGTCACGTGGGGTCACCGGCACCAGGTGACCGGGTCACGTGGGGACACCGGCCCCAGGTGACCGGGTCACGTGGGGTCACCGGCCCCAGGTGACCGGGTCACGTGGGGTCACCGGCCCCAGGTGACCCGGTCACGTGGGGTCACCGGCCCCAGGTGACCGGGTCACGTGGGGTCACCGACCCCAGGTGACCGGGTCACGTGGGGTCACCGGCCCCAGGTCAGCGGGTCACGTGGGGACACCGGCCCCAGGTGACCGGGTCACGTGGGGTCACCGGCCCCAGGTGACCGGGTCACGTGGGGACACCGGCCCCAGGTGACCGGGTCACGTGGGGTCACCGGCCCCAGGTCAGCGGGTCACGTGGGGACACCGGCCCCATGTAACCAAGGCATGTCGGGACCCAGCCCGGGTCCCCGGGACGGGTTTTTACCCCAGCCGCAGATCACCGGGTCCTGTCGGGTCCCCGGCCCGTGTCCCCTGGACAGGTCGATAACCCGGCCCCAGGTCACCCGGTCATCTCGCGCACCCGGCCTGGTTCCCAGGTTCCGATGACCACCCCGGCACCAGGACCCCGGGTCACGTGGGGACACCGGCCCCAGGTGACCGGGTCACGTGGGGTCACCGGCCCCAGGTCAGCGGGTCACGTGGGGACCCCGGCCCCAGGTGACCGGGTCACGTGGGGACCCCGGACCCAGGTAACCGGGTCATACCGAGTCCCCGGACCCAGGTCACCGGGTCAGTTCGGGACCCCGGACCCAGGTCGGGTCATGTCACGTCCCATGCCCGGGTCCCCGGGTTGGATTTTTACCCAGTCCCCGGGTCACAGGGTCATGTCGGGTCAACGGCCTGGGTACAAGGGTCTGGTGACCACCCCGACCCCAGGTCCCCGGGTCATGACGGGACAGCGGACCAGGTCCCCGAGTCCGGTCGACACCACAGCCCCAGGTCACCGGGTCATGTCGGGACCCAGCCCGGGTCCCCGGGACGGGTTTTTACCCCAGCCGCAGATCACCGGGTCCTGTCGGGTACCCGGGTCGGGTCCCCTGGACAGGTCGGCACCCCGGCCCCGGGTCACGGGGTCATGTCGGGTCGCTGTCCCGGGTACCAGTGTCAGGTGACCACCCCGGCCCCGGGAGACGGAGTCATACCGGGTCCCCGGCCCAGGTCCCCGGGTTGCATCGGGACAAAAGCACCGGATCACTGGATCACGTGGGGGCCCGGGCCCGGGTCCCCGGGTTGCATCGGGACACCAGCGAAGGACCACCGGGTCCTGTCAGGTCCCCGGCCCGGGTCCCCTGGACAGGTCGTTAACCCGGCCCCAGGTCACCGGGTCGTGTCGGGTAACCGGCCTGGTTCCCAGGTTCCGGTGACCACCCCGGCACCAGGACCCCGGGTCCCGTGGGGACCCCGGACCCAGGTGACCGGGTCACGTGGGGTCACCGGCCCCAGGTGACCGGGTCACGTGGGGACACCGGCCCCAGGTGACCGGGTCACGTGGGGTCACCGGCACCAGGTGACTGGGTCACGTGGGGTCACCGGCCCCAGGTGACCTGGTCACGTGGGGTCACCGGCCCCAGGTGACCGGGTCACGTGGGGTCACCGGCCCCAGGTGACCGGGTCACGTGAGGTCACCGGCCCCAGGTGACCGGGTCACGTGGGGTCACCGGCCCCAGGTGACCGGGTCACGTGGGGTCACCGGCCCCAGGTGACCTGGTCACGTGGGGTCACCGGCCCCAGGTGACCGGGTCACGTGGGGTCACCGGCCCCAGGTGACCGGGTCACGTGAGGTCACCGGCCCCAGGTGACCTGGTCACGTGGTGTCACTGGCCCCAGGTGACCGGGTCACGTGGGGACACCGGCCCCAGGTGACCGGGTCACGTGGGGTCACCGGCCCCAGGTCAGCGGGTCACGTGGGGACACCGGCCCCAGGTGACCGGGTCACGTGGGGTCACCGGCCCCAGGTCAGCGGGTCAGGTGTGGACACCGGCCCCAGGTAACCAAGGCATGTCGGGACCCAGCCCGGGTCCCCGGGACGGGTTTTTACCCCAGCCGCAGATCACCGGGTCCTGTCGGGTCCCCGGCCCATGTCCCCTGGACAGGTCGATAACCCGGCCCCAGGTCACCCGGTCATCTCGCGCACCCGGCCTGGTTCCCAGGTTCCGATGACCACCCCGGCACCAGGACCCCGGGTCACGTGGGGACACCGGCCCCAGGTGACCGGGTCACGTGGGGTCACCGGCCCCAGGTCAGCGGGTCACGTGGGGTCACCGGCCCCAGGTCACCGGGTCACGTGGGGTCACCGGCCCCAGGTCAGCGGGTCACGTGGGGTCACCGGCCCCAGGTGACCGGGTCACGTGGGGTCACCGGCCCCAGGTGACCGGGTCACGTGGGGTCACCGGCCCCAGGTGACCGGGTCACGTGGGGTCACCGGCCCCAGGTCAGCGGGTCACGTGGGGACACCGGCCCCAGGTGACCGGGTCACGTGGGGTCACCGGCCCCAGGTGACCGGGTCACGTGGGGACACCGGCCCCAGGTGACCGGGTCACGTGGTGTCACCGGCCCCAGGTAAGCGGGTCACGTGGGGACACCGGCCCCAGGTAACCAAGGCATGTCGGGACCCAGCCCGGGTCCCCGGGACGGGTTTTTACCCCAGCCGCAGATCACCGGGTCCTGTCGGGTCCCCGGCCCGGGTCCCCTGGACAGGTCGATAACCGGGCCCCAGGTCACGCGGTCATCTCGCGCACCCGGCCTGGTTCCCAGGTTCCGATGACCACCCCGGCACCAGGACCCCGGGTCACGTGGGGACACCGGCCCCAGGTGACCGGGTCACGTGGGGTCACCGGCCCCAGGTCAGCGGGTCACGTGGGGTCACCGGCCCCAGGTCAGCGGGTCACGTGGGGACACCGGCCCCAGGTCACCGGGTCACGTGGGGTCACCGGCCCCAGGTGACCGGGTCACGTGGGGTCACCGGCACCAGGTGACCGGGTCACGTGGGGACACCGGCCCCAGGTGACCGGGTCACGTGGGGTCACCGGCCCCAGGTGACCGGGTCACGTGGGGTCACCGGCCCCAGGTGACCCGGTCACGTGGGGTCACCGGCCCCAGGTGACCGGGTCACGTGGTGTCACCGGCCCCAGGTCAGCGGGTCACGTGGGGACACCGGCCCCAGGTGACCGGGTCACGTGGGGTCACCAGCCCCAGGTGACCGGGTCACGTGGGGACACCGGCCCCAGGTGACCTGGTCACGTGGGGTCACCGGCCCCAGGTCAGCGGGTCACGTGGGGACACCGGCCCCAGGTAACCAAGGCATGTCGGGACCCAGCCCGGGTCCCCGGGACGGGTTTTTACCCCAGCCGCAGATCACCGGGTCCTGTCGGGTCCCCGGCCCGGGTCCCCTGGACAGGTCGATAACCCGGCCCCAGGTCACGCGGTCATCTCGCGCACCCGGCCTGGTTCCCAGGTTCCGATGACCACCCCGGCACCAGGACCCCGGGTCACGTGGGGACACCGGCCCCAGGTGACCGGGTCACGTGGGGTCACCGGCCCCAGGTCAGCGGGTCACGTGGGGACCCCGGCCCCAGGTGACCGGGTCACGTGGGGACCCCGGACCCAGGTAACCGGGTCATACCGAGTCCCCGGACCCAGGTCACCGGGTCAGTTCGGGACCCCGGACCCAGGTCGGGTCATGTCACGTCCCATGCCCGGGTCCCCGGGTTGGATTTTTACCCAGGCCCCGGGTCACAGGGTCATGTCGGGTCAACGGCCTGGGTACAAGGGTCTGGTGACCACCCCGACCCCAGGTCCCCGGGTCATGACGGGACACCGGACCAGGTCCCCGAGTCCGGTCGACACCACAGCCCCAGGTCACCGGGTCATGTCGGGACCCAGCCCGGGTCCCCGGGACGGGTTTTTACCCCAGCCGCAGATCACCGGGTCCTGTCGGGTACCCGGGTCGGGTCCCCTGGACAGGTCGGCACCCCGGCCCCGGGTCATGGGGTCATGTCGGGTCGCTGTCCCGGGTACCAGTGTCAGGTGACCACCCCGGCCCCGGGAGACGGAGTCATACCGGGTCCCCGGCCCGGGTCCCCGGGTTGCATCGGGACACCAGCGAAGGACCACCGGGTCCTGTCGGGTCCCCGGCCCGGGTCCCCTGGACAGGTCGTTAACCCGGCCCCAGGTCACCAGGTCATGTCGCGCACCCGGCCTGGTTCCCAGGTTCCGGTGACCACCCCGGCACCAGGACCCCGGGTCACGTGGGGACCCCGGACCCAGGTCAGCGGGTCACGTGGGGACACCGGCCCCAGGTAACCAAGGCATGTCGGGACCCAGGCCGGGTCCCCGGGACGGGTTTTTACCCCAGCCGCAGATCACCGGGTCCTGTCGGGTCCCCGGCCCGGGTCCCCTGGACAGGTCGATAACCCGGCCCCAGGTCACCAGGTCATCTCGCGCACCCGGCCTGGTTCCCAGGTTCCGATGACCACCCCGGCACCAGGACCCCGGGTCACGTGGGGACACCGGCCCCAGGTGACCGGGTCACGTGGGGTCACCGGCCCCAGGTCAGCGGGTCACGTGGGGACCCCGGCCCCAGGTGACCAGGTCACGTGGGGACCCCGGACGCAGGTAACCGGATCATACCGAGTCCCCGGACCCAGGTCACCGGGTCAGTTCGGGACCCCGGACCCAGGTCGGGTCATGTCACGTCCCATGCCCGGGTCCCCGGGTTGGATTTTTACCCAGGCCCCGGGTCACAGGGTCATGTCGGGTCAACGGCCTGGGTACAAGGGTCTGGTGACCACCCCGACCCCAGGTCCCCGGGTCATGACGGGACACCGGACCAGGTCCCCGAGTCCGGTCGACACCACAGCCCCAGGTCACCGGGTCATGTCGGGACCCAGCCCGGGTCCCCGGGACGGGTTTTTACCCAAGCCCCAGATCACCGGGTCCTGTCGGGTACCCGGGTCGGGTCCCCTGGACAGGTCGGCACCCCGGCCCCGGGTCACGGGGTCATGTCGGGTCGCTGTCCCGGGTACCAGTGTCAGGTGACCACCCCGGCCCCGGGAGACGGAGTCATACCGGGTCCCCGGCCCAGGTCCCCGGGTTGCATCGGGACAAAAGCACCGGATCACTGGATCACGTGGGGGCCCGGGCCCGGGTCCCCGGGTTGCATCGGGACACCAGCAAAGGACCACCGGGTCCTGTCGGGTCCCCGGCCCGGGTCCCCTGGACAGGTCGTTAACCCGGCCCCAGGTCACCGGGTCGTGTCGGGTAACCGGCCTGGTTCCCAGGTTCCGGTGACCACCCCGGCACCAGGACCCCGGGTCCCGTGGGGACCCCGGCCCCAGGTGACCGGGTCACGTGGGGTCACCGGCCCCAGGTGACCGGGTCACGTGGGGACACCGGCCCCAGGTCACCGGGTCACGTGGGGTCACCGGCACCAGGTGACTGGGTCACGTGGAGTCACCGGCCCCAGGTGACCTGGTCACGTGGGGTCACCGGCCCCAGGTGACCGGGTCACGTGGGGTCACCGGCCCCAGGTGACCGGGTCACGTGAGGTCACCGGCCCCAGGTGACCGGGTCACGTGGGGTCACCGGCCCCAGGTGACCGGGTCACGTGAGGTCACCGGCCCCAGGTGACCGGGTCACGTGGGGTCACCGGCCCCAGGTGACCGGGTCACGTGGGGTCACCGGCCGCAGGTGACCTGGTCACGTGGGGTCACCGGCCCCAGGTGACCGGGTCACGTGAGGTCACCGGCCCCAGGTGACCGGGTCACGTGGGGTCACCGGCCCCAGGTGACCGGGTCACGTGGGGTCACCGGCCCCAGGTCAGCAGGTCACGTGGGGTCACCGGCCCCAGGTCACCGGGTCACGTGGGGTCACCGGCCCCAGGTGACCGGGTCACGTGGGGTCACCGGCCCCAGGTGACCTGGTCATGTGGGGTCACCGGCCCCAGGTGACCGGGTCACGTGGGGTCACCGGCCCCAGGTGACCGGGTCACGTGAGGTCACCGGCCCCAGGTGACCGGGTCACGTGGGGTCACCGGCCCCAGGTGACCGGGTCACGTGGGGTCACCGGCCCCAGGTGACCGGGTCACGTGGGGTCACCGGCCCCAGGTGACCGGGTCACGTGGGGACACCGGCCCCAGGTGACCGGGTCACGTGGGGTCACCGGCCCCAGGTCACCGGGTCACGTGGGGTCACCGGCCCCAGGTCACCGGGTCACGTGGGGTCACCGGCCCCAGGTGACCGGGTCACGTGGGGTCACCGGCCCCAGGTCAGCGGGTCACGTGGGGTCACCGGCCCCAGGTGACCGGGTCACGTGGGGTCACCGGCCCCAGGTGACCGGGTCACGTGGGGTCACCGGCCCCAGGTGACCGGGTCACGTGGGGTCACCGGCACCAGGTGACCGGGTCACGTGGGGACACCGGCCCCAGGTGACCGGGTCACGTGGGGTCACCGGCCCCAGGTGACCGGGTCACGTGGGGTCACCGGCCCCAGGTCAGCGGGTCACGTGGGGACACCGGCCCCAGGTGACCGGGTCACGTGGGGTCACCGGCCCCAGGTCAGCGGGTCACGTGGGGACCCCGGCCCCAGGTGACCGGGTCACGTGGGGTCACCAGCCCCAGGTCAGCGGGTCACGTGGGGACACCGGCCCCAGGTAACCAAGGCATGTCGGGACCCAGCCCGGGTCCCCGGGACGGGTTTTTACCCCAGCCGCAGATCACCGGGTCCTGTCGGGTCCCCGGCCCGGGTCCCCTGGACAGGTCGATAACCCGGCCCCAGGTCACCCGGTCATCTCGCGCACCCGGCCTGGTTCCCAGGTTCCGATGACCACCCCGGCACCAGGACCCCGGGTCACGTGGGGACACCGGCCCCAGGTGACCGGGTCACGTGGGGTCACCGGCCCCAGGTCAGCGGGTCACGTGGGGACCCCGGCCCCAGGTGACCGGGTCACGTGGGGACCCCGGACCCAGGTAACCGGGTCATACCGAGTCCCCGGACCCAGGTCACCGGGTCAGTTCGGGACCCCGGACCCAGGTCGGGTCATGTCACGTCCCATGCCCGGGTCCCCGGGTTGGATTTTTACCCAGGCCCCGGGTCACAGGGTCATGTCGGGTCAACGGCCTGGGTACAAGGGTCTGGTGACCACCCCGACCCCAGGTCCCCGGGTCATGACGGTACA
Source organism: Somateria mollissima (assembly GCA_951411735.1). Taxonomy (NCBI): domain Eukaryota; kingdom Metazoa; phylum Chordata; class Aves; order Anseriformes; family Anatidae; genus Somateria; species Somateria mollissima. Next base: position 58,049 of record CATOCB010000189.1, read on the forward strand.
CCGGACCAGGTCCCCGAGTCCGGTCGACACCACAGCCCCAGGTCACCGGGTCATGTCGGGACCCAGCCCGGGTCCCCGGGACGGGTTTTTACCCCAGCCGCAGATCACCGGGTCCTGTCGGGTACCCGGGTCGGGTCCCCTGGACAGGTCGGCACCCCGGCCCCGGGTCACGGGGTCATGTCGGGTCGCTGTCCCGGGTACCAGTGTCAGGTGACCACCCCGGCCCCGGGAGACGGAGTCATACCGGGTCCCCGGCCCAGGTCCCCGGGTTGCATCGGGACAAAAGCACCGGATCACTGGATCACGTGGGGGCCCGGGCCCGGGTCCCCGGGTTGCATCGGGACACCAGCGAAGGACCACCGGGTCCTGTCGGGTCCCCGGCCCGGGTCCCCTGGACAGGTCGTTAACCCGGCCCCAGGTCACCGGGTCGTGTCGGGTAACCGGCCTGGTTCCCAGGTTCCGGTGACCACCCCGGCACCAGGACCCCGGGTCCTGTGGGGACCCCGGCCCCAGGTGACCGGGTCACGTGGGGTCACCGGCCCCAGGTGACCGGGTCACGTGGGGACACCGGCCCCAGGTGACCGGGTCACGTGGGGTCACCGGCCCCAGGTCACCGGGTCACGTGGGGTCACCGGCCCCAGGTCACCGGGTCACGTGGGGTCACCGGCCCCAGGTGACCGGGTCACGTGGGGTCACCGGCCCCAGGTCAGCGGGTCACGTGGGGTCACCGGCCCCAGGTGACCGGGTCACGTGGGGTCACCGGCCCCAGGTGACCGGGTCACGTGGGGTCACCGGCACCAGGTGACCGGGTCACGTGGGGACACCGGCCCCAGGTGACCGGGTCACGTGGGGTCACCGGCCCCAGGTGACCGGGTCACGTGGGGTCACCGGCCCCAGGTGACCCAGTCACGTGGGGTCACCGGCCCCAGGTGACCGGGTCACGTGGGGTCACCGGCCCCAGGTGACCGGGTCACGTGGGGTCACCGGCCCCAGGTCAGCGGGTCACGTGGGGACACCGGCCCCAGGTGACCGGGTCACGTGGGGTCACCGGCCCCAGGTGACCGGGTCACGTGGGGACACCGGCCCCAGGTGACCGGGTCACGTGGGGTCACCGGCCCCAGGTCAGCGGGTCACGTGGGGACACCGGCCCCAGGTAACCAAGGCATGTCGGGACCCAGCCCGGGTCCCCGGGACGGGTTTTTACCCCAGCCGCAGATCACCGGGTCCTGTCGGGTCCCCGGCCCGGGTCCCCTGGACAGGTCGATAACCCGGCCCCAGGTCACGCGGTCATCTCGCGCACCCGGCCTGGTTCCCAGGTTCCGATGACCACCCCGGCACCAGGACCCCGGGTCACGTGGGGACACCGGCTCCAGGTGACCGGGTCACGTGGGGTCACCGGCCCCAGGTCAGCGGGTCACGTGGGGACCCCGGCCCCAGGTGACCGGGTCACGTGGGGACCCCGGACCCAGGTAACCGGGTCATACCGAGTCCCCGGACCCAGGTCACCGGGTCAGTTCGGGACCCCGGACCCAGGTCGGGTCATGTCACGTCCCATGCCCGGGTCCCCGGGTTGGATTTTTACCCAGGCCCCGGGTCACAGGGTCATGTCGGGTCAACGGCCTGGGTACAAGGGTCTGGTGACCACCCCGACCCCAGGTCCCCGGGTCATGACGGGACACCGGACCAGGTCCCCGAGTCCGGTCGACACCACAGCCCCAGGTCACCGGGTCATGTCGGGACCCAGCCCGGGTCCCCGGGACGGGTTTTTACCCCAGCCGCAGATCACCGGGTCCTGTCGGGTACCCGGGTCGGGTCCCCTGGACAGGTCGGCACCCCGGCCCCGGGTCACGGGGTCATGTCGGGTCGCTGTCCCGGGTACCACTGTCAGGTGACCACCCCGGCCCCGGGAGACGGAGTCATACCGGGTCCCCGGCCCAAGTCCCCGGGTTGCATCGGGACAAAAGCACCGGATCACTGGATCACGTGGGGGCCCGGGCCCGGGTCCCCGGGTTGCATCGGGACACCAGCGAAGGACCACCGGGTCCTGTCGGGTCCCCGGCCCGGGTCCCCTGGACAGGTCGTTAACCCGGCCCCAGGTCACCGGGTCGTGTCGGGTAACCGGCCTGGTTCCCAGGTTCCGGTGACCACCCCGGCACCAGGACCCCGGGTCCCGTGGGGACCCCGGCCCCAGGTGACCGGGTCACGTGGGGTCACCGGCCCCAGGTGACCGGGTCACGTGGGGACACCGGCCCCAGGTGACCCGGTCACGTGGGGTCACCGGCACCAGGTGACTGGGTCACGTGGGGTCACCGGCCCCAGGTGACCTGGTCACGTGGGGTCACCGGCCCCAGGTGACCGGGTCACGTGGGGTCACCGGCACCAGGTGACCGGGTCACGTGAGGTCACCGGCCCCAGGTGACCGGGTCACGTGGGGTCACCGGCCCCAGGTGACCTGGTCACGTGGGGTCACCGGCCCCAGGTGACCGGGTCACGTGGGGTCACCGGCCCCAGGTGACCGGGTCACGTGAGGTCACCGGCCCCAGGTCAGCGGGTCACTTGGGGTCACCGGCCCCAAGTGACCGGGTCACGTGGGGTCACCGGCCCCAGGTGACCGGGTCACGTGGGGTCACCGGCCCCAGGTGACCGGGTCATGTGGGGTCACCGGCCCCAGGTCACCGGGTCACGTGGGGTCACCGGCCCCAGGTCACCGGGTCACGTGGGGTCACCGGCCCCAGGTGACCGGGTCACGTGGGGTCACCGGCCCCAGGTGACCGGGTCACGTGGGGACACCGGCCCCAGGTGACCGGGTCACGTGGGGTCACCGGCCCCAGGTCAGCGGGTCACGTGGGGTCACCGGCCCCAGGTCAGCGGGTCACGTGGGGACACCGGCCCCAGGTGACCGGGTCACGTGGGGTCACCGGCCCCAGGTGACCGGGTCACGTGGGGACACCGGCCCCAGGTGACCGGGTCACGTGGGGTCACCGGCCCCAGGTCTGCGGGTCACGTGGGGACACCGGCCCCAGGTAACCAAGGCATGTCTGGACCCAGCCCGGGTCCCCGGGACGGGTTTTTACCCCAGCCGCAGATCACCGGGTCCTGTCGGGTCCCCGGCCCGGGTCCCCTGGACAGGTCGATAACCCGGCCCCAGGTCACCCGGTCATCTCGCGCACCCGGCCTGGTTCCCAGGTTCCGATGACCACCCCGGCACCAGGACCCCGGGTCACGTGGGGACACCGGCCCCAGGTGACCGGGTCACGTGGGGTCACCGGCCCCAGGTCAGCGGGTCACGTGGGGACCCCGGCCCCAGGTGACCGGGTCACGTGGGGACCCCGGACCCAGGTAACCGGGTCATACCGAGTCCCCGGACCCAGGTCACCGGGTCAGTTCGGGACCCCGGACCCAGGTCGGGTCATGTCACGTCCCATGCCCGGGTCCCCGGGTTGGATTTTTACCCAGGCCCCGGGTCACAGGGTCATGTCGGGTCAACGGCCTGGGTACAAGGGTCTGGTGACCACCCCGACCCCAGGTCCCTGGGTCATGACGGGACAGCGGACCAGGTCCCCGAGTCCGGTCGACACCACAGCCCCAGGTCACCGGGTCATGTCGGGACCCAGCCCGGGTCCCCGGGACGGGTTTTTACCCCAGCCGCAGATCACCGGGTCCTGTCGGGTACCCGGGTCGGGTCCCCTGGACAGGTCGGCACCCCGGCCCCGGGTCACGGGGTCATGTCGGGTCGCTGTCCCGGGTACCAGTGTCAGGTGACCACCCCGGCCCCGGGAGACGGAGTCATACCGGGTCCCCGGCCCAGGTCCCCGGGTTGCATCGGGACAAAAGCACCGGATCACTGGATCACGTGGGGGCCCGGGCCCGGGTCCCCGGGTTGCATCGGGACACCAGCAAAGGACCACCGGGTCCTGTCGGGTCCCCGGCCCGGGTCCCCTGGACAGGTCGTTAACCCGGCCCCAGGTCACCGGGTCGTGTCGGGTAACCGGCCTGGTTCCCAGGTTCCGGTGACCACCCCGGCACCAGGACCCCGGGTCACGTGGGGACCCCGGCCCCAGGTGACCGGGTCACGTGGGGTCACCGGCCCCAGGTGACCGGGTCACGTGGGGACACCGGCCCCAGGTGACCGGGTCACGTGGGGTCACCGGCCCCAGGTGACTGGGTCACGTGGGGTCACCGGCCCCAGGTGACCTGGTCACGTGGGGTCACCGGCCCCAGGTGACCGGGTCACGTGGGGTCACCGGCCCCAGGTGACCGGGTCACGTGAGGTCACCGGCCCCAGGTGACCGGGCCACGTGGGGTCACCGGCCCCAGCTGACCGGGTCACGTGGGGTCACCGGCCGCAGGTGACCTGGTCACGTGGGGTCACCGGCCCCAGGTGACCGGGTCACGTGGGGTCACCGGCCCCAGGTGACCGGGTCACGTGAGGTCACCGGCCCCAGGTGACCGGGTCACGTGGGGTCACCGGCCCCAGGTGACCGGGTCACGTGGGGTCACCGGCCCCAGGTGACCGGGTCACGTGGGGTCACCGGCCCCAGGTCACCGGGTCACGTGGGGTCACCGGCCCCAGGTCACCGGGTCACGTGGGGTCACCGACCCCAGGTCAGCGGGTCACGTGGGGACACCGGCCCCAGGTGACCGGGTCACGTGGGGTCACCGGCCCCAGGTGACCGGGTCACGTGACGTCACCGGCCCCAGGTGACCGGGTCACGTGGGGTCACCGGCCCCAGGTGACCGGGTCACGTGGGGTCACCGGCCCCAGGTGACCGGGTCACGTGGGGTCACCGGCCCCAGGTCAGCGGGTCACGTGGGGTCACCGGCCCCAGGTCAGCGGGTCACGTGGGGTCACCGGCCCCAGGTGACCGGGTCACGTGGGGTCACCGGCCCCAGGTGACCGGGTCACGTGGGGTCACCGGCCCCAGGTGACCGGGTCACGTGGGTACACCGGCCCCAGGTGACCGGGTCACGTGGGGTCACCGGCCCCAGGTGACCGGGTCACGTGGGGTCACCGGCACCAGGTGACCGGGTCACGTGGGGACACCGGCCCCAGGTGACCGGGTCACGTGGGGTCACCGGCCCCAGGTGACCGGGTCACGTGGGGTCACCGGCCCCAGGTGACCCGGTCACGTGGGGTCACCGGCCCCAGGTGACCGGGTCACGTGGGGTCACCGGCCCCAGGTGACCGGGTCACGTGGGGTCACCGGCCCCAGGTCAGCGGGTCACGTGGGGACACCGGCCCCAGTTGACCGGGTCACGTGGGGTCACCGGCCCCAGGTGACCGGGTCACGTGGGGACACCGGCCCCAGGTGACCGGGTCACGTGGGGTCACCGGCCCCAGGTCAGCGGGTCACGTGGGGACACCGGCCCCAGGTAACCAAGGCATGTCGGGACCCAGCCCGGGTCCCTGGGACGGGTTTTTACCCCAGCCGCAGATCACCGGGTCCTGTCGGGTCCCCGGCCCGGGTCCCCTGGACAGGTCGATAACCCGGCCCCAGGTCACGCGGTCATCTCGCGCACCCGGCCTGGTTCCCAGGTTCCGATGACCACCCCGGCACCAGGACCCCGGGTCACGTGGGGACACAGGCCCCAGGTGACCGGGTCACGTGGGGTCACCGGCCCCAGGTCAGCGGGTCACGTGGGGACCCCGGCCCCAGGTGACCGGGTCACGTGGGGACCCCGGACCCAGGTAACCGGGTCATACCGAGTCCCCGGACCCAGGACACCGGGTCAGTTCGGGACCCCGGACCCAGGTCGGGTCATGTCACGTCCCATGCCCGGGTCCCCGGGTTGGATTTTTACCCAGGCCCCGGGTCACAGGGTCATGTCGGGTCAACGGCCTGGGTACAAGGGTCTGGTGACCACCCCGACCCCAGGTCCCCGGGTCATGACGGGACAGCGGACCAGGTCCCCGAGTCCGGTCGACACCACAGCCCCAGGTCACCGGGTCATGTCGGGACCAAGCCCGGGTCCCCGGGACGGGTTTTTACCCCAGCCGCAGATCACCGGGTCCTGTCGGGTACCCGGGTCGGGTCCCCTGGACAGGTCGGCACCCCGGCCCCGGGTCACGGGGTCATGTCGGGTCGCTGTCCCGGGTACCAGTGTCAGGTGACCACCCCGGCCCCGGGAGACGGAGTCATACCGGGTCCCCGGCCCAGGTCCCCGGGTTGCATCGGGACAAAAGCACCGGATCACTGGATCACGTGGGGGCCCGGGCCCGGGTCCCCGGGTTGCATCGGGACACCAGCGAAGGACCACCGGGTCCTGTCGGGTCCCCGGCCCGGGTCCCCTGGACAGGTCGTTAACCCGGCCCCAGGTCACCGGGTCGTGTCGGGTAACCGGCCTGGTTCCCAGGTTCCGGTGACCACCCCGGCACCAGGACCCCGGGTCCCGTGGGGACCCCGGCCCCAGGTGACCGGGTCACGTGGGGTCACCGGCCCCAGGTGACCGGGTCACGTGGGGTCACCGGCCCCAGGTGACCGGGTCACGTGGGGACACCGGCCCCAGGTGACCGGGTCACGTGGGGTCACCGGCCCCAGGTGACCGGGTCACGTGGGGTCACCGGCCCCAGGTGACCGGGTCACGTGGGGTCACCGGCCCCAGGTCAGCGGGTCACGTGGGGTCACCGGCCCCAGGTGACCGGGTCACGTGGGGTCACCGGCCCCAGGTGACCGGGTCACGTGGGGTCACCGGCACCAGGTGACCGGGTCACGTGGGGACACCGGCCCCAGGTGACCGGGTCACGTGGGGTCACCGGCCCCAGGTGACCGGGTCACGTGGGGTCACCGGCCCCAGGTGACCGGGTCACGTGGGGACACCGGCCCCAGGTGACCGGGTCACGTGGGGTCACCGGCCCCAGGTGACCGGGTCACGTGGGGTCACCGGCCCCAGGTCAGCGGGTCACGTGGGGACACCGGCCCCAGGTGACCGGGTCACGTGGGGTCACCGGCCCCAGGTCAGCGGGTCACGTGGGGACCCCGGCCCCAGGTGACCGGGTCACGTGGGGTCACCGGCTCCAGGTCAGCGGGTCACGTGGGGACACCGGCCCCAGGTAACCAAGGCATGTCGGGACCCAGGCCGGGTCCCCGGGACGGGTTTTTACCCCAGCCGCAGATCACCGGGTCCTGTCGGGTCCCCGGCCCGGGTCCCCTGGACAGGTCGATAACCCGGCCCCAGGTCACCCGGTCATCTCGCGCACCCGGCCTGGTTCCCAGGTTCCGATGACCACCCCGGCACCAGGACCCCGGGTCACGTGGGGACACCGGCCCCAGGTGACCGGGTCACGTGGGGACCCCGGACCCAGGTAACCGGGTCATACCAAGTCCCCGGACCCAGGACACCGGGTCAGTTCGGGACCCCGGACCCAGGTCGGGTCATGTCACGTCCCATGCCCGGGTCCCCGGGTTGGATTTTTACCCAGGCCCCGGGTCACAGGGTCATGTCGGGTCAACGGCCTGGGTACAAGGGTCTGGTGACCACCCCGACCCCAGGTCCCCGGGTCATGACGGGACAGCGGACCAGGTCCCCGAGTCCGGTCGACACCACAGCCCCAGGTCACCGGGTCATGTCGGGACCCAGCCCGGGTCCCCGGGACGGGTTTTTACCCAAGCCCCAGATCACCGGGTCCTGTCGGGTACCCGGGTCGGGTCCCCTGGACAGGTCGGCACCCCGGCCCCGGGTCACGGGGTCATGTCGGGTCGCTGTCCCGGGTACCAGTGTCAGGTGACCACCCCGGCCCCGGGAGACGGAGTCATACCGGGTCCCCGGCCCAGGTCCCCGGGTTGCATCGGGACAAAAGCACCGGATCACTGGATCACGTGGGGGCCCGGGCCCGGGTCCCCGGGTTGCATCGGGACACCAGCGAAGGACCACCGGGTCCTGTCGGGTCCCCGGCCCGGGTCCCCTGGACAGGTCGTTAACCCGGCCCCAGGTCACCGGGTCGTGTCGGGTAACCGGCCTGGTTCCCAGGTTCCGGTGACCACCCCGGCACCAGGACCCCGGGTCCCGTGGGGACCCCGGCCCCAGGTGACCGGGTCACGTGGGGTCACCGGCCCCAGGTGACCGGGTCACGTGGGGACACCGGCCCCAGGTGACCGGGTCACGTGGGGTCACCGGCCCCAGGTCACCGGGTCACGTGGGGTCACCGGCCCCAGGTGACCGGGTCACGTGGGGTCACCGGCCCCAGGTCAGCGGGTCACGTGGGGTCACCGGCCCCAGGTGACCGGGTCACGTGGGGTCACCGGCCCCAGGTGACCGGGTCACGTGGGATCACCGGCCCCAGGTGACCGGGTCACGTGGGGTCACCGGCCCCAGGTGACCGGGTCACGTGGGGACACCGGCCCCAGGTGACCGGGTCACGTGGGGTCACCGGCCCCAGGTGACCGGGTCACGTGGGGTCACCGGCCCCAGGTCAGCGGGTCACGTGGGGTCACCGGCCCCAGGTGACCGGGTCATGTGGGGTCACCGGCCCCAGGTGACCGGGTCACGTGGGGTCACCGGCCCCAGGTCAGCGTGTCACGTGGGGACACCGGCCCCAGGTGACCGGGTCACGTGGGGTCACCGGCCCCAGGTGACCGGGTCACGTGGGGACACCGGCCCCAGGTGACCGGGTCACGTGGGGTCACCGGCCCCAGGTCAGCGGGTCACGTGGGGACACCGGCCCCAGGTGACCGGGTCACGTGGGGTCACCGGCCCCAGGTGACCGGGTCACGTGGGGACACCGGCCCCAGGTGACCGGGTCACGTGGGGTCACCGGCCCCAGGTGACCGGGTCACGTGGGGTCACCGGCCCCAGGTGACCTGGTCACGTGGGGTCACCGGCCCCAGGTGACCGGGTCACGTGGGGTCACCGGCCCCAGGTCACCGGGTCACGTGGGGTCACCGGCCCCAGGTCACCGGGTCACGTGGGGTCACCGGCCCCAGGTGACCGGGTCACGTGGGGTCACCGGCCCCAGGTGACCGGGTCACGTGGGGACACCGGCCCCAGGTGACCGGGTCACGTGGGATCACCGGCCCCAGGTGACCGGGTCACGTGGGGTCACCGGCACCAGGTGACCGGGTCACGTGGGGACACCGGCCCCAGGTGACCGGGTCACGTGGGGTCACCGGCCCCAGGTGACCGGGTCACGTGGGGTCACCGGCCCCAGGTCAGCGGGTCACGTGGGGTCATCGGCCCCAGGTGACCGGGTCATGTGGGGTCACCGGCCCCAGGTGACCGGGTCACGTGGGGTCACCGGCCCCAGGTCAGCGGGTCACGTGGGGACACCGGCCCCAGGTGACCGGGTCACGTGGGGTCACCGGCCCCAGGTGACCGGGTCAAGTGGGGACACCGGCCCCAGGTGACCGGATCACGTGGGGTCACCGGCCCCAGGTCAGCGGGTCACGTGGGGACACCGGCCCCAGGTGACCGGGTCACGTGGGGACACCGGCCCCAGGTGACCGGGTCACGTGGGGTCACCGGCCCCAGGTGACCGGGTCAAGTGGGGTCACCGGCCCCAGGTGACCTGGTCACGTGGGGTCACCGGCCCCAGGTGACCGGGTCACGTGGGGTCACCGGCCCCAGGTGACCGGGTCACGTGAGGTCACCGGCCCCAGGTGACCGGGTCACGTGGGGTCACCGGCCCCAGGTCAGCGGGTCACGTGGGGTCACCGGCCCCAGGTGACCGGGTCACGTGGGGTCACCGGCCCCAGGTCACCGGGTCACGTGGGGTCACCGGCCCCAGGTCACCGGGTCACGTGGGGTCACCGGCCCCAGGTGACCGGGTCACGTGGGGTCACCGGCCCCAGGTGACCGGGTCACGTGGGGTCACCGGCCCCAGGTGACCGGGTCACGTGGGGACACCGGCCCCAGGTGACCGGGTCACGTGGGGTCACCGGCCCTAGGTCAGCGGGTCACGTGGGGTCACCGGCCCCAGGTCACCGGGTCACGTGGGGTCACCGGCCCCAGGTGACCGGGTCACGTGGGGTCACCGGCCCCAGGTGACCGTGTCACGTGGGGTCACCGGCCCCAGGTGACCGGGTCACGTGGGGTCACCGGCCCCAGGTGACCGGGTCACGTGGGGTCACCGGCCCCAGGTGACCGGGTCACGTGGGGTCACCGGCACCAGGTGACCGGGTCACGTGGGGACACCGGCCCCAGGTGACCGGGTCACGTGGGGTCACCGGCCCCAGGTGACCCGGTCACGTGGGGTCACCGGCCCCAGGTGACCGGGTCACGTGGTGTCACCGGCCCCAGGTCAGCGGGTCACGTGGGGACACCGGCCCCAGGTGACCGGGTCACGTGGGGTCACCGGCCCCAGGTGACCGGGTCACGTGGGGACACCGGCCCCAGGTGACCGGGTCACGTGGGGTCACCGGCCCCAGGTCAGCGGGTCACGTGGGGACACCGGCCCCAGGTAACCAAGGCATGTCGGGACCCAGCCCGGGTCCCCGGGACGGGTTTTTACCCCAGCCGCAGATCACCGGGTCCTGTCGGGTCCCCGGCCCGGGTCCCCTGGACAGGTCGATAACCCGGCCCCAGGTCACCCGGTCATCTCGCGCACCCGGCCTGGTTCCCAGGTTCCGATGACCACCCCGGCACCAGGACCCCGGGTCACGTGGGGACACCGGCCCCAGGTGACCGGGTCACGTGGGGTCACCGGCCCCAGGTCAGCGGGTCACGTGGGGACCCCGGCCCCAGGTGACCGGGTCACGTGGGGACCCCGGACCCAGGTAACCGGGTCATACCGAGTCCCCGGACCCAGGTCACCGGGTCAGTTCGGGACCCCGGACCCAGGTCGGGTCATGTCACGTCCCATGCCCGGGTCCCCGGGTTGGATTTTTACCCAGGCCCCGGGTCACAGGGTCATGTCGGGTCAACGGCCTGGGTACAAGGGTCTGGTGACCACCCCGACCCCAGGTCCCCGGGTCATGACGGGACACCGGACCAGGTCCCCGAGTCCGGTCGACACCACAGCCCCAGGTCACCGGGTCATGTCGGGACCCAGCCCGGGTCCCCGGGACGGGTTTTTACCCCAGCCGCAGATCACCGGGTCCTGTCGGGTACCCGGGTCAGGTCCCCTGGACAGGTCGGCACCCCGGCCCCGGGTCACGGGGTCATGTCGGGTCGCTGTCCCGGGTACCAGTGTCAGGTGACCACCCCGGCCCCGGGAGACGGAGTCATACCGGGTCCCCGGCCCAGGTCCCCGGGTTGCATCGGGACAAAAGCACCGGATCACTGGATCACGTGGGGGCCCGGGCCCGGGTCCCCGGGTTGCATCGGGACACCAGCGAAGGACCACCGGGTCCTGTCGGGTCCCCGGCCCGGGTCCCCTGGACAGGTCGTTAACCCGGCCCTAGGTCACCGGGTCGTGTCGGGTAACCGGCCTGGTTCCCAGGTTCCGGTGACCACCCCGGCACCAGGACCCTGGGTCCCGTGGGGACCCCGGCCCCAGGTGACCGGGTCACGTGGGGTCACCGGCCCCAGGTGACCGGGTCACGTGGGGACACCGGCCCCAGGTGACCGGGTCACGTGGGGACACCGGCCCCAGGTGACTGGGTCACGTGGGGTCACCGGCCCCAGGTGACCTGGTCACGTGGGGTCACCGGCCCCAGGTCAGCGGGTCACGTGGGGTCACCGGCCCCAGGTGACCGGGTCACGTGAGGTCACCGGCCCCAGGTGACCGGGTCACGTGGGGTCACCGGCCCCAGGTGACCTGGTCACGTGGGGTCACCGGCCCCAGGTGACCGGGTCACGTGGGGTCACCGGCCCCAGGTGACCGGGTCACGTGAGGTCACCGGCCCCAGGTCAGCGGGTCACTTGGGGTCACCGGCCCCAAGTGACCGGGTCACGTGGGGTCACCGGCCCCAGGTGACCGGGTCACGTGGGGTCACCGGCCCCAGGTCACCGGGTCACGTGGGGTCACCGGCCCCAGGTGACCGGGTCACGTGGGGTCACCGGCCCCAGGTCAGCGGGTCACGTGGGGTCACCGGCCCCAGGTGACCGGGTCACGTGGGGACACCGGCCCCAGGTGACCGGGTCACGTGGGGTCACCGGCACCAGGTCACCGGGTCACGTGGGGTCACCGGCCCCAGGTCACCGGGTAACGTGGGGTCACCGGCCCCAGGTGACCGGGTCACGTGGGGTCACCGGCCCCAGGTGACCGGGTCACGTGGGGTCACCGGCCCCAGGTGACCGGGTCACGTGGGGTCACCGGCCCCAGGTGACCGGGTCACGTGAGGTCACTGGCCCCATGTGACCGGGTCACGTGGGGTCACTGGCCCCAGGTGACCGGGTCACGTGGGGTCACCGGCCCCAGGTGACCGGGTCACGTGGGGTCACCGGCCCCACGTGACCGGGTCACGTGAGGTCACCGGCCCCAGGTCAGCGGGTCACTTGGGGTCACCGGCCCCAAGTGACCGGGTCACGTGGGGTCACCGGCCCCAGGTGACCGGGTCACGTGGGGTCACCGGCCCCAGGTCAGCGGGTCACGTGGGGACACCGGCCCCAGGTGACCGGGTCACGTGGGGTCACCGGCCCCAGGTGACCGGGTCACGTGGGGTCACCGGCCCCAGGTGACCGGGTCACGTGGGGACACCGGCCCCAGGTGACCGGGTCACGTGGGGTCACCGGCCCCAGGTCAGCGGGTCACGTGGTGTCACCGGCCCCAGGTGACCGGGTCACGTGGGGTCACCGGCCCCAGGTGACCGGGTCACGTGGGGTCACCGGCCCCAGGTGACCGGGTCACGTGGGGTCACCGGCCCCAGGTGACCGGGTCACGTGTGGTCACCGGCACCAGGTGACCGGGTCACGTGGGGACACCGGCCCCAGGTGACCGGGTCACGTGGGGTCACCGGCCCCAGGTGACCGGGTCACGTGGGGTCACCGGCCCCAGGTGACCCGGTCACGTGGGGTCACCGGCCCCAGGTGACCGTGTCACGTGGGGTCACCGGCCCCAGGTGACGGGGTCACGTGGGGTCAACGGCCCCAGGTCAGCGGGTCACGTGGGGACACCGGCCCCAGGTGACCGGGTCACGTGGGGCCACAGGCCCCAGGTGACCGGGTCACGTGGGGACACCAGCCCCAGGTGACCGGGTCACGTGGGGACACCGGCCCCAGGTGACCGGGTCACGTGGGGTCACCGGCCCCAGGTGACCGGGTCACGTGGGGTCACCGGCCCCAGGTCACCGGGTCACGTGGGGTCACCGGCCCCAGGTGACCGGGTCACGTGGGGTCACCGGCCCCAGGTGACCGGGTCACGTGGGGTCACCGGCCCCAGGTGACCGGGTCACGTGGGGTCACCGGCACCAGGTGACCGGGTCACGTGGGGACACCGGCCCCAGGTGACCGGGTCACGTGGGGTCACCGGCCCCAGGTGACCCGGTCACGTGGGGTCACCGGCCCCAGGTGACCGGGTCACGTGGGGTCACCGGCCCCAGGTCAGCGGGTCACGTGGGGACACCGGCCCCAGGTAACCAAGGCATGTCGGGACCCAGCCCGGGTCCCCGGGACGGGTTTTTACCCCAGCCGCAGATCACCGGGTCCTGTCGGGTCCCCGGCCCGTGTCCCCTGGACAGGTCGATAACCCGGCCCCAGGTCACCCGGTCATCTCGCGCACCCGGCCTGGTTCCCAGGTTCCGATGACCACCCCGGCACCAGGACCCCGGGTCACGTGGGGACACCGGCCCCAGGTGACCGGGTCACGTGGGGTCACCGGCCCCAGGTCAGCGGGTCACGTGGGGACACCGGCCCCAGGTGACCGGGTCACGTGGGGTCACCGGCCCCAGGTCAGCGGGTCACGTGGGGACCCCGGCCCCAGGTGACCGGGTCACGTGGGGACCCCGGACCCAGGTAACCGGGTCATACCGAGTCCCCGGACCCAGGTCACCGGGTCAGTTCGGGACCCCGGACCCAGGTCGGGTCATGTCACGTCCCATGCCCGGGTCCCCGGGTTGGATTTTTACCCAGGCCCCGGGTCACAGGGTCATGTCGGGTCAACGGCCTGGGTACAAGGGTCTGGTGACCACCCCGACCCCAGGTCCCCGGGTCATGACGGGACACCGGACCAGGTCCCCGAGTCCGGTCGACACCACAGCCCCAGGTCACCGGGTCATGTCGGGACCCAGCCCGGGTCCCCGGGACGGGTTTTTACCCAAGCCCCAGATCACCGGGTCCTGTCGGGTACCCGGGTCGGGTCCCCTGGACAGGTCGGCACCCCGGCCCCGGGTCACGGGGTCATGTCGGGTCGCTGTCCCGGGTACCAGTGTCAGGTGACCACCCCGGCCCCGGGAGACGGAGTCATACCGGGTCCCCGGCCCAGGTCCCCGGGTTGCATCGGGACAAAAGCACCGGATCACTGGATCACGTGGGGGCCCGGGCCCGGGTCCCCGGGTTGCATCGGGACACCAGCGAAGGACCACCGGGTCCTGTCGGGTCCCCGGCCCGGGTCCCCTGGACAGGTCGTTAACCCGGCCCCAGGTCACCGGGTCGTGTCGGGTAACCGGCCTGGTTCCCAGGTTCCGGTGACCACCCCGGCACCAGGACCCCGGGTCCCGTGGGGACCCCGGCCCCAGGTGACCGGGTCACGTGGGGTCACCGGCCCCAGGTGACCGGGTCACGTGGGGACACCGGCCCCAGGTGACCGGGTCACGTGGGGTCACCGGCACCAGGTGACTGGGTCACGTGGGGTCACCGGCCCCAGGTGACCTGGTCACGTGGGGTCACCGGCCCCAGGTGACCGGGTCACGTGGGGTCACCGGCCCCAGGTGACCGGGTCACGTGAGGTCACCGGCCCCAGGTGACCGGGTCACGTGGGGTCACCGGCCCCAGGTGACCGGGTCACGTGAGGTCACCGGCCCCAGGTGACCGGGTCACGTGGGGTCACCGGCCCCAGGTGACCGGGTCACGTGGGGTCACCGGCCGCAGGTGACCTGGTCACGTGGGGTCACCGGCCCCAGGTGACCGGGTCACGTGAGGTCACCGGCCCCAGGTGACCGGGTCACGTGGGGTCACCGGCCCCAGGTGACCGGGTCACGTGGGGTCACCGGCCCCAGGTGACCGGGTCACGTGGGGTCACCGGCCCCAGGTCAGCGGGTCACGTGGGGTCACCGGCCCCAGGTCACCGGGTCACGTGGGGTCACCGGCCCCAGGTGACCGGGTCACGTGGGGTCACCGGCCCCAGGTGACCTGGTCATGTGGGGTCACCGGCCCCAGGTGACCGGGTCACGTGGGGTCACCGGCCCCAGGTGACCGGGTCACGTGAGGTCACCGGCCCCAGGTGACCGGGTCACGTGGGGTCACCGGCCCCAGGTGACCGGGTCACGTGGGGTCACCGGCCCCAGGTGACCGGGTCACGTGGGGACACCGGCCCCAGGTGACCGGGTCACGTGGGGTCACCGGCCCCAGGTCACCGGGTCACGTGGTGTCACCGGCCCCAGGTCACCGGGTCACGTGGGGTCACCGGCCCCAGGTCAGCGGGTCACGTGGGGTCACCGGCCCCAGGTGACCGGGTCACGTGGGGTCACCGGCCCCAGGTGACCGGGTCACGTGGGGTCACCGGCCCCAGGTGACCGGGTCACGTGGGGTCACCGGCCCCAGGTGACCGGGTCACGTGGGGACACCGGCCCCAGGTGACCGGGTCACGTGGGGTCACCGGCCCCAGGTGACCGGGTCACGTGGGGACACCGGCCCCAGGTGACCCGGTCACGTGGGGTCACCGGCCCCAGGTGACCGGGTCACGTGGGGTCACCGGCCCCAGGTGACCGGGTCACGTGGGGTCACCGGCCCCAGGTCAGCGGGTCACGTGGGGACACCGGCCCCAGGTGACCGGGTCACGTGGGGTCACCGGCCCCAGGTGACCGGGTCACGTGGGGTCACCGGCCCCAGGTCAGCGGGTCACGTGGGGACACCGGCCCCAGGTAACCAAGGCATGTCGGGACCCTGCCCGGGTCCCCGGGACGGGTTTTTACCCCAGCCGCAGATCACCGGGTCCTGTCGGGTACCCGGCCCGGGTCCCCTGGACAGGTCGATAACCCGGCCCCAGGTCACCCGGTCATCTCGCGCACCCGGCCTGGTTCCCAGGTTCCGATGACCACCCCGGCACCAGGACCCCGGGTCACGTGGGGACACCGGCCCCAGGTGACCGGGTCACGTGGGGTCACCGGCCCCAGGTGACCGGGTCACGTGGGGTCACCGGCCCCAGGTGACCGGGTCACGTGGGGTCACCGGCCCCAGGTGACCCGGTCACGTGGGGTCACCGGCCCCAGGTGACCGGGTCACGTGGGGTCACCGGCCCCAGGTGACCGGGTCACGTGGGGTCACCGGCCCCAGGTCAGCGGGTCACGTGGGGACACCGGCCCCAGGTGACCGGGTCACGTGGGGTCACCGGCCCCAGGTCAGCGGGTCACGTGGGGACACCGGCCCCAGGTAACCAAGGCATGTCGGGACCCAGCCCGGGTCCCCGGGACGGGTTTTTACCCCAGCCGCAGATCACCGGGTCCTGTCGGGTCCCCGGCCCGGGTCCCCTGGACAGGTCGATAACCCGGCCCCAGGTCACCCGGTCATCTCGCGCACCCGGCCTGGTTCCCAGGTTCCGATGACCACCCCGGCACCAGGACCCCGGGTCACGTGGGGACACCGGCCCCAGGTGACCGGGTCACGTGGGGTCACCGGCCCCAGGTCAGCGGGTCACGTGGGGACCCCGGCCCCAGGTGACCGGGTCACGTGGGGACCCCGGACCCAGGTAACCGGGTCATACCGAGTCCCCGGACCCAGGTCACCGGGTCAGTTCGGGACCCCGGACCCAGGTCGGGTCATGTCACGTCCCATGCCCGGGTCCCCGGGTTGGATTTTTACCCAGGCCCCGGGTCACAGGGTCATGTCGGGTCAACGGCCTGGGTACAAGGGTCTGGTGACCACCCCGACCCCAGGTCCCCGGGTCATGACGGGACAGCGGACCAGGTCCCCGAGTCCGGTCGACACCACAGCCCCAGGTCACCGGGTCATGTCGGGACCCAGCCCGGGTCCCCGGGACGGGTTTTTACCCCAGCCGCAGATCACCGGGTCCTGTCGGGTACCCGGGTCGGGTCCCCTGGACAGGTCGGCACCCCGGCCCCGGGTCACGGGGTCATGTCGGGTCGCTGTCCCGGGTACCAGTGTCAGGTGACCACCCCGGCCCCGGGAGACGGAGTCATACCGGGTCCCCGGCCCAGGTCCCCGGGTTGCATCGGGACAAAAGCACCGGATCACTGGATCACGTGGGGGCCCGGGCCCGGGTCCCCGGGTTGCATCGGGACACCAGCGAAGGACCACCGGGTCCTGTCGGGTCCCCGGCCCGGGTCCCCTGGACAGGTCGTTAACCCGGCCCCAGGTCACCGGGTCGTGTCGGGTAACCGGCCTGGTTCCCAGGTTCCGGTGACCACCCCGGCACCAGGACCCCGGGTCCCGTGGGGACCCCGGCCCCAGGTGACCGGGTCACGTGGGGTCACCGGCCCCAGGTGACCGGGTCACGTGGGGACACCGGCCCCAGGTGACCGGGTCACGTGGGGTCACCGGCCCCAGGTAACCGGGTCACGTGGGGTCACCGGCCCCAGGTGACCGGGTCACGTGGGGTCACCGGCCCCAGGTCAGCGGGTCACGTGGGGTCACCGGCCCCAGGTGACCGGGTCACGTGGGATCACCGGCCCCAGGTGACCGGGTCACGTGGGATCACCGGCCCCAGGTGACCGGGTCACGTGGGGTCACCGGCACCAGGTGACCGGGTCACGTGGGGACACCGGCCCCAGGTGACCGGGTCACGTGGGGTCACCGGCCCCAGGTGACCGGGTCACGTGGGGTCACCGGCCCCAGGTGACCGGGTCACGTGGGGTCACCGGCCCCAGGTGACCCGGTCACGTGGGGTCACCGGCCCCAGGTGACCCGGTCACGTGGGGTCACCGGCCCCAGGTGACCGGGTCACGTGGGGTCACCGGCCCCAGGTGACCGGGTCACGTGGGGTCACCGGCCCCAGGTCAGCGGGTCACGTGGGGTCACCGGCCCCAGGTGACCGGGTCACGTGGGGACACCGGCCCCAGGTGACCGGGTCACGTGGGGTCACCGGCCCCAGGTCAGCGGGTCACGTGGGGACACCGGCCCCAGGTAACCAAGGCATGTCGGGACCCAGCCCGGGTCCCCGGGACGGGTTTTTACCCCAGCCGCAGATCACCGGGTCCTGTCGGGTCCCCGGCCCGGGTCCCCTGGACAGGTCGATAACCCGGCCCCAGGTCACCCGGTCATCTCGCGCACCCGGCCTGGTTCCCAGGTTCCGATGACCACCCCGGCACCAGGACCCCGGGTCACGTGGGGACACCGGCCCCAGGTGACCGGGTCACGTGGGGTCACCGGCCCCAGGTCAGCGGGTCACGTGGGGACCCCGGCCCCAGGTGACCGGGTCACGTGGGGACCCCGGACCCAGGTAACCGGGTCATACCGAGTCCCCGGACCCAGGTCACCGGGTCAGTTCGGGACCCCGGACCCAGGTCGGGTCATGTCACGTCCCATGCCCGGGTCCCCGGGTTGGATTTTTACCCAGGCCCCGGGTCACAGGGTCATGTCGGGTCAACGGCCTGGGTACAAGGGTCTGGTGACCACCCCGACCCCAGGTCCCCGGGTCATGACGGGACACCGGACCAGGTCCCCGAGTCCGGTCGACACCACAGCCCCAGGTCACCGGGTCATGTCGGGACCCAGCCCGGGTCCCCGGGACGGGTTTTTACCCAAGCCCCAGATCACCGGGTCCTGTCGGGTACCCGGGTCGGGTCCCCTGGACAGGTCGGCACCCCGGCCCCGGGTCACGGGGTCATGTCGGGTCGCTGTCCCGGGTACCACTGTCAGGTGACCACCCCGGCCCCGGGAGACGGAGTCATACCGGGTCCCCGGCCCAGGTCCCCGGGTTGCATCGGGACAAAAGCACCGGATCACTGGATCACGTGGGGGCCCGGGCCCGGGTCCCCGGGTTGCATCGGGACACCAGCGAAGGACCACCGGGTCCTGTCGGGTCCCCGGCCCGGGTCCCCTGGACAGGTCGTTAACCCGGCCCCAGGTCACCGGGTCGTGTCGGGTAACCGGCCTGGTTCCCAGGTTCCGGTGACCACCCCGGCACCAGGACCCCGGGTCCCGTGGGGACCCCGGCCCCAGGTGACCGGGTCACGTGGGGTCACCGGCCCCAGGTGACCGGGTCACGTGGGGACACCGGCCCCAGGTGACCGGGTCACGTGGGGTCACCGGCCCCAGGTCACCGGGTCACGTGGGGTCACCGGCCCCAGGTGACCGGGTCACGTGGGGTCACCGGCCCCAGGTCAGCGGGTCACGTGGGGTCACCGGCCCCAGGTGACCGGGTCACGTGGGATCACCGGCCCCAGGTGACCGGGTCACGTGGGATCACCGGCCCCAGGTGACCGGGTCACGTGGGGTCACCGGCACCAGGTCACCGGGTCACGTGGGGTCACCGGCCCCAGGTCACCGGGTAACGTGGGGTCACCGGCCCCAGGTGACCGGGTCACGTGGGGTCACCGGCCCCAGGTGACCGGGTCACGTGGGGTCACCGGCCCCAGGTGACCGGGTCACGTGGGGTCACCGGCCCCAGGTGACCGGGTCACGTGAGGTCACTGGCCCCATGTGACCGGGTCACGTGGGGTCACTGGCCCCAGGTGACCTGGTCACGTGGGGTCACCGGCCCCAGGTGACCGGGTCACGTGGGGTCACCGGCCCCACGTGACCGGGTCACGTGAGGTCACCGGCCCCAGGTCAGCGGGTCACTTGGGGTCACCGGCCCCAAGTGACCGGGTCACGTGGGGTCACCGGCCCCAGGTGACCGGGTCACGTGGGGTCACCGGCCCCAGGTCAGCGGGTCACGTGGGGACACCGGCCCCAGGTGACCGGGTCACGTGGGGTCACCGGCCCCAGGTGACCGGGTCACGTGGGGTCACCGGCCCCAGGTGACCGGGTCACGTGGGGACACCGGCCCCAGGTGACCGGGTCACGTGGGGTCACCGGCCCCAGGTCAGCGGGTCACGTGGTGTCACCGGCCCCAGGTGACCGGGTCACGTGGGGTCACCGGCCCCAGGTGACCGGGTCACGTGGGGTCACCGGCCCCAGGTGACCGGGTCACGTGGGGTCACCGGCCCCAGGTGACCGGGTCACGTGTGGTCACCGGCACCAGGTGACCGGGTCACGTGGGGACACCGGCCCCAGGTGACCGGGTCACGTGGGGTCACCGGCCCCAGGTGACCGGGTCACGTGGGGTCACCGGCCCCAGGTGACCCGGTCACGTGGGGTCACCGGCCCCAGGTGACCGTGTCACGTGGGGTCACCGGCCCCAGGTGACGGGGTCACGTGGGGTCAACGGCCCCAGGTCAGCGGGTCACGTGGGGACACCGGCCCCAGGTGACCGGGTCACGTGGGGCCACAGGCCCCAGGTGACCGGGTCACGTGGGGACACCAGCCCCAGGTGACCGGGTCACGTGGGGACACCGGCCCCAGGTGACCGGGTCACGTGGGGTCACCGGCCCCAGGTGACCGGGTCACGTGGGGTCACCGGCCCCAGGTCACCGGGTCACGTGGGGTCACCGGCCCCAGGTGACCGGGTCACGTGGGGTCACCGGCCCCAGGTGACCGGGTCACGTGGGGTCACCGGCCCCAGGTGACCGGGTCACGTGGGGTCACTGGCACCAGGTGACCGGGTCACGTGGGGACACCGGCCCCAGGTGACCGGGTCACGTGGGGTCACCGGCCCCAGGTGACCCGGTCACGTGGGGTCACCGGCCCCAGGTGACCGGGTCACGTGGGGTCACCGGCCCCAGGTCAGCGGGTCACGTGGGGACACCGGCCCCAGGTAACCAAGGCATGTCGGGACCCAGCCCGGGTCCCCGGGACGGGTTTTTACCCCAGCCGCAGATCACCGGGTCCTGTCGGGTCCCCGGCCCGTGTCCCCTGGACAGGTCGATAACCCGGCCCCAGGTCACCCGGTCATCTCGCGCACCCGGCCTGGTTCCCAGGTTCCGATGACCACCCCGGCACCAGGACCCCGGGTCACGTGGGGTCACCGGCCCCAGGTGACCCGGTCACGTGGGGACACCGGCCCCAGGTGACCGGGTCACGTGGGGTCACCGGCCCCAGGTCAGCGGGTCACGTGGGGACACCGGCCCCAGGTGACCGGGTCACGTGGGGTCACCGGCCCCAGGTCAGCGGGTCACGTGGGGACCCCGGCCCCAGGTGACCGGGTCACGTGGGGACCCCGGACCCAGGTAACCGGGTCATACCGAGTCCCCGGACCCAGGTCACCGGGTCAGTTCGGGACCCCGGACCCAGGTCGGGTCATGTCACGTCCCATGCCCGGGTCCCCGGGTTGGATTTTTACCCAGGCCCCGGGTCACAGGGTCATGTCGGGTCAACGGCCTGGGTACAAGGGTCTGGTGACCACCCCGACCCCAGGTCCCCGGGTCATGACGGGACACCGGACCAGGTCCCCGAGTCCGGTCGACACCACAGCCCCAGGTCACCGGGTCATGTCGGGACCCAGCCCGGGTCCCCGGGACGGGTTTTTACCCAAGCCCCAGATCACCGGGTCCTGTCGGGTACCCGGGTCGGGTCCCCTGGACAGGTCGGCACCCCGGCCCCGGGTCACGGGGTCATGTCGGGTCGCTGTCCCGGGTACCACTGTCAGGTGACCACCCCGGCCCCGGGAGACGGAGTCATACCGGGTCCCCGGCCCAGGTCCCCGGGTTGCATCGGGACAAAAGCACCGGATCACTGGATCACGTGGGGGCCCGGGCCCGGGTCCCCGGGTTGCATCGGGACACCAGCGAAGGACCACCGGGTCCTGTCGGGTCCCCGGCCCGGGTCCCCTGGACAGGTCGTTAACCCGGCCCCAGGTCACCGGGTCGTGTCGGGTAACCGGCCTGGTTCCCAGGTTCCGGTGACCACCCCGGCACCAGGACCCCGGGTCCCGTGGGGACCCCGGACCCAGGTGACCGGGTCACGTGGGGTCACCGGCCCCAGGTGACCGGGTCACGTGGGGACACCGGCCCCAGGTGACCGGGTCACGTGGGGTCACCGGCACCAGGTGACTGGGTCACGTGGGGTCACCGGCCCCAGGTGACCTGGTCACGTGGGGTCACCGGCCCCAGGTGACCGGGTCACGTGAGGTCACCGGCCCCAGGTGACCGGGTCACGTGGGGTCACCGGCCCCAGGTGACCGGGTCACGTGAGGTCACCGGCCCCAGGTGACCGGGTCACGTGGGGTCACCGGCCCCAGGTGACCGGGTCACGTGGGGTCACCGGCCGCAGGTGACCTGGTCACGTGGGGTCACCGGCCCCAGGTGACCGGGTCACGTGAGGTCACCGGCCCCAGGTGACCGGGTCACGTGGGGTCACCGGCCCCAGGTGACCGGGTCACGTGGGGTCACCGGCCCCAGGTGACCGGGTCACGTGGGGTCACCGGCCCCAGGTCAGCGGGTCACGTGGGGTCACCGGCCCCAGGTCACCGGGTCACGTGGGGTCACCGGCCCCAGGTGACCGGGTCACGTGGGGTCACCGGCCCCAGGTGACCTGGTCATGTGGGGTCACCGGCCCCAGGTGACCGGGTCACGTGGGGTCACCGGCCCCAGGTGACCGGGTCACGTGAGGTCACCGGCCCCAGGTGACCGGGTCACGTGGGGTCACCGGCCCCAGGTGACCGGGTCACGTGGGGTCACCGGCCCCAGGTGACCGGGTCACGTGGGGACACCGGCCCCAGGTGACCGGGTCACGTGGGGTCACCGGCCCCAGGTCACCGGGTCACGTGGTGTCACCGGCCCCAGGTCACCGGGTCACGTGGGGTCACCGGCCCCAGGTCAGCGGGTCACGTGGGGTCACCGGCCCCAGGTGACCGGGTCACGTGGGGTCACCGGCCCCAGGTGACCGGGTCACGTGGGGTCACCGGCCCCAGGTGACCGGGTCACGTGGGGTCACCGGCCCCAGGTGACCGGGTCACGTGGGGACACCGGCCCCAGGTGACCGGGTCACGTGGGGTCACCGGCCCCAGGTGACCGGGTCACGTGGGGACACCGGCCCCAGGTGACCCGGTCACGTGGGGTCACCGGCCCCAGGTGACCGGGTCACGTGGGGTCACCGGCCCCAGGTGACCGGGTCACGTGGGGTCACCGGCCCCAGGTCAGCGGGTCACGTGGGGACACCGGCCCCAGGTGACCGGGTCACGTGGGGTCACCGGCCCCAGGTGACCGGGTCACGTGGGGTCACCGGCCCCAGGTCAGCGGGTCACGTGGGGACACCGGCCCCAGGTAACCAAGGCATGTCGGGACCCAGCCCGGGTCCCCGGGACGGGTTTTTACCCCAGCCGCAGATCACCGGGTCCTGTCGGGTCCCCGGCCCGGGTCCCCTGGACAGGTCGATAACCCGGCCCCAGGTCACCCGGTCATCTCGCGCACCCGGCCTGGTTCCCAGGTTCCGATGACCACCCCGGCACCAGGACCCCGGGTCACGTGGGGACACCGGCCCCAGGTGACCGGGTCACGTGGGGTCACCGGCCCCAGGTGACCGGGTCACGTGGGGTCACCGGCCCCAGGTGACCGGGTCACGTGGGGTCACCGGCCCCAGGTGACCCGGTCACGTGGGGTCACCGGCCCCAGGTGACCGGGTCACGTGGGGTCACCGGCCCCAGGTGACCGGGTCACGTGGGGTCACCGGCCCCAGGTCAGCGGGTCACGTGGGGACACCGGCCCCAGGTGACCGGGTCACGTGGGGTCACCGGCCCCAGGTGACCGGGTCACGTGGGGTCACCGGCCCCAGGTCAGCGGGTCACGTGGGGACACCGGCCCCAGGTAACCAAGGCATGTCGGGACCCAGCCCGGGTCCCCGGGACGGGTTTTTACCCCAGCCGCAGATCACCGGGTCCTGTCGGGTCCCCGGCCCGGGTCCCCTGGACAGGTCGATAACCCGGCCCCAGGTCACCCGGTCATCTCGCGCACCCGGCCTGGTTCCCAGGTTCCGATGACCACCCCGGCACCAGGACCCCGGGTCACGTGGGGACACCGGCCCCAGGTGACCGGGTCACGTGGGGTCACCGGCCCCAGGTCAGCGGGTCACGTGGGGACCCCGGCCCCAGGTGACCGGGTCACGTGGGGACCCCGGACCCAGGTAACCGGGTCATACCGAGTCCCCGGACCCAGGTCACCGGGTCAGTTCGGGACCCCGGACCCAGGTCGGGTCATGTCACGTCCCATGCCCGGGTCCCCGGGTTGGATTTTTACCCAGGCCCCGGGTCACAGGGTCATGTCGGGTCAACGGCCTGGGTACAAGGGTCTGGTGACCACCCCGACCCCAGGTCCCCGGGTCATGACGGGACAGCGGACCAGGTCCCCGAGTCCGGTCGACACCACAGCCCCAGGTCACCGGGTCATGTCGGGACCCAGCCCGGGTCCCCGGGACGGGTTTTTACCCCAGCCGCAGATCACCGGGTCCTGTCGGGTACCCGGGTCGGGTCCCCTGGACAGGTCGGCACCCCGGCCCCGGGTCACGGGGTCATGTCGGGTCGCTGTCCCGGGTACCAGTGTCAGGTGACCACCCCGGCCCCGGGAGACGGAGTCATACCGGGTCCCCGGCCCAGGTCCCCGGGTTGCATCGGGACAAAAGCACCGGATCACTGGATCACGTGGGGGCCCGGGCCCGGGTCCCCGGGTTGCATCGGGACACCAGCGAAGGACCACCGGGTCCTGTCGGGTCCCCGGCCCGGGTCCCCTGGACAGGTCGTTAACCCGGCCCCAGGTCACCGGGTCGTGTCGGGTAACCGGCCTGGTTCCCAGGTTCCGGTGACCACCCCGGCACCAGGACCCCGGGTCCCGTGGGGACCCCGGCCCCAGGTGACCGGGTCACGTGGGGTCACCGGCCCCAGGTGACCGGGTCACGTGGGGACACCGGCCCCAGGTGACCGGGTCACGTGGGGTCACCGGCCCCAGGTAACCGGGTCACGTGGGGTCACCGGCCCCAGGTGACCGGGTCACGTGGGGTCACCGGCCCCAGGTCAGCGGGTCACGTGGGGTCACCGGCCCCAGGTGACCGGGTCACGTGGGATCACCGGCCCCAGGTGACCGGGTCACGTGGGATCACCGGCCCCAGGTGACCGGGTCACGTGGGGTCACCGGCACCAGGTGACCGGGTCACGTGGGGACACCGGCCCCAGGTGACCGGGTCACGTGGGGACACCGGCCCCAGGTGACCGGGTCACGTGGGATCACCGGCCCCAGGTGACCGGGTCACGTGGGATCACCGGCCCCAGGTGACCGGGTCACGTGGGGTCACCGGCCCCAGGTGACCGGGTCACGTGGGGTCACCGGCCCCAGGTCAGCGGGTCACGTGGGGTCACCGGCCCCAGGTCAGCGGGTCACGTGGGGTCACCGGCCCCAGGTCACCGGGTCACGTGGGGTCACCGGCCCCAGGTGACCGGGTCACGTGGGGTCACCGGCCCCAGGTGACCGGGTCACGTGGGGTCACTGGCCCCAGGTGACCGGGTCACGTGGGGTCACCGGCCCCAGGTGACCGGGTCACGTGGGTACACCGGCCCCAGGTGACCGGGTCACGTGGGGTCACCGGCCCCAGGTGACCGGGTCACGTGGGGTCACCGGCACCAGGTGACCGGGTCACGTGGGGACACCGGCCCCAGGTGACCGGGTCACGTGGGGTCACCGGCCCCAGGTGACCGGGTCACGTGGGGTCACCGGCCCCAGGTGACCCGGTCACGTGGGGTCACCGGCCCCAGGTGACCGGGTCACGTGGGGTCACCGGCCCCAGGTGACCGGGTCACGTGGGGACACCGGCCCCAGGTGACCGGGTCACGTGGGGTCACCGGCCCCAGGTCAGCGGGTCACGTGGGGACACCGGCCCCAGGTAACCAAGGCATGTCGGGACCCAGCCCGGGTCCCCGGGACGGGTTTTTACCCCAGCCGCAGATCACCGGGTCCTGTCGGGTCCCCAGCCCGGGTCCCCTGGACAGGTCGATAACCCGGCCCCAGGTCACCCGGTCATCTCGCGCACCCGGCCTGGTTCCCAGGTTCCGATGACCACCCCGGCACCAGGACCCCGGGTCACGTGGGGACACCGGCCCCAGGTGACCGGGTCACGTGGGGTCACCGGCCCCAGGTCAGCGGGTCACGTGGGGACCCCGGCCCCAGGTGACCGGGTCACGTGGGGACCCCGGACCCAGGTAACCGGGTCATACCGAGTCCCCGGACCCAGGACACCGGGTCAGTTCGGGACCCCGGACCCAGATCGGGTCATGTCACGTCCCATGCCCGGGTCCCCGGGTTGGATTTTTACCCAGGCCCCGGGTCACAGGGTCATGTCGGGTCAACGGCCTGGGTACAAGGGTCTGGTGACCACCCCGACCCCAGGTCCCCGGGTCATGACGGGACAGCGGACCAGGTCCCCGAGTCCGGTCGACACCACAGCCCCAGGTCACCGGGTCATGTCGGGACCCAGCCCGGGTCCCCGGGACGGGTTTTTACCCCAGCCGCAGATCACCGGGTCCTGTCGGGTACCCGGGTCGGGTCCCCTGGACAGGTCGGCACCCCGGCCCCGGGTCACGGGGTCATGTCGGGTCGCTGTCCCGGGTACCAGTGTCAGGTGACCACCCCGGCCCCGGGAGACGGAGTCATACCGGGTCCCCGGCCCAGGTCCCCGGGTTGCATCGGGACAAAAGCACCGGATCACTGGATCACGTGGGGGCCCGGGCCCGGGTCCCCGGGTTGCATCGGGACACCAGCGAAGGACCACCGGGTCCTGTCGGGTCCCCGGCCCGGGTCCCCTGGACAGGTCGTTAACCCGGCCCCAGGTCACCGGGTCGTGTCGGGTAACCGGCCTGGTTCCCAGGTTCCGGTGACCACCCCGGCACCAGGACCCCGGGTCCCGTGGGGACCCCGGCCCCAGGTGACCGGGTCACGTGGGGTCACCGGCCCCAGGTGACCGGGTCACGTGGGGACACCGGCCCCAGGTGACCGGGTCACGTGGGGTCACCGGCCCCAGGTCACCGGGTCACGTGGGGTCACCGGCCCCAGGTGACCGGGTCACGTGGGGTCACCGGCCCCAGGTCAGCGGGTCACGTGGGGTCACCGGCCCCAGGTGACCGGGTCACGTGGGGTCACCGGCCCCAGGTGACCGGGTCACGTGGGGTCACCGGCCCCAGGTGACCGGGTCACGTGGGGTCACCGGCACCAGGTGACCGGGTCACGTGGGGACACCGGCCCCAGGTGACCGGGTCACGTGGGGTCACCGGCCCCAGGTGACCGGGTCACGTGGGGTCACCGGCCCAGGTGACCGGGTCACGTGGGGACACCGGCCCCAGGTGACCGGGTCACGTGGGGTCACCGGCCCCAGGTGACCGGGTCACGTGGGGTCACCGGCCCCAGGTCAGCGGGTCACGTGGGGACACCGGCCCCAGGTGACCGGGTCACGTGGGGTCACCGGCCCCAGGTCAGCGGGTCACGTGGGGACCCCGGCCCCAGGTGACCGGGTCACGTGGGGTCACCGGCCCCAGGTCAGCGGGTCACGTGGGGACACCGGCCCCAGGTAACCAAGGCATGTCGGGACCCAGCCCGGGTCCCCGGGACGGGTTTTTACCCCAGCCGCAGATCACCGGGTCCTGTCGGGTCCCCGGCCCGGGTCCCCTGGACAGGTCGATAACCCGGCCCCAGGTCACCCGGTCATCTCGCGCACCCGGCCTGGTTCCCAGGTTCCGATGACCACCCCGGCACCAGGACCCCGGGTCACGTGGGGACACCGGCCCCAGGTGACCGGGTCACGTGGGGTCACCGGCCCCAGGTCAGCGGGTCACGTGGGGACCCCGGCCCCAGGTGACCGGGTCACGTGGGGACCCCGGCCCCAGGTCACCGGGTCGTGTCGGGTAACCGGCCTGGTTCCAAGGTTCCGGTGACCACCCCGGCACCAGGACCCCGGGTCCCGTGGGGACCCCGGCCCCAGGTGACCGGGTCACGTGGGGTCACCGGCCCCAGGTGACCGGGTCACGTGGGGACACCGGCCCCAGGTGACCCGGTCACGTGGGGTCACCGGCACCAGGTGACTGGGTCACGTGGGGTCACCGGCCCCAGGTGACCTGGTCACGTGGGGTCACCGGCCCCAGGTGACCGGGTCACGTGGGGTCACCGGCCCCAGGTGACCGGGTCACGTGAGGTCACCGGCCCCAGGTGACCGGGTCACGTGGGGTCACCGGCCCCAGGTCAGCGGGTCACGTGGGGACCCCGGCCCCAGGTGACCGGGTCACGTGGGGACCCCGGCCCCAGGTCACCGGGTCGTGTTGGGTAACCGGCCTGGTTCCAAGGTTCTGGTGACCACCCCGGCACCAGGACCCCGGGTCCCGTGGGGACCCCGGCCCCAGGTGACCGGGTCACGTGGGGTCACCGGCCCCAGGTGACCGGGTCACGTGGGGACACCGGCCCCAGGTGACCCGGTCACGTGGGGTCACCGGCACCAGGTGACTGGGTCACGTGGGGTCACCGGCCCCAGGTGACCTGGTCACGTGGGGTCACCGGCCCCAGGTGACCGGGTCACGTGGGGTCACCGGCCCCAGGTGACCGGGTCACGTGAGGTCACCGGCCCCAGGTGACCGGGTCACGTGGGGTCACCGGCCCCAGGTGACCTGGTCACGTGGGGTCACCGGCCCCAGGTGACCGGGTCACGTGAGGTCACCGGCCCCAGGTCAGCGGGTCACTTGGGGTCACCGGCCCCAAGTGACCGGGTCACGTGGGGTCACCGGCCCTAGGTGACCGGGTCACGTGGGGTCACCGGCCCCAGGTGACCGGGTCACGTGGGGTCACCGGCCCCAGGTCACCGGGTCACGTGGGGTCACCGGCCCCAGGTGACCGGGTCACGTGGGGTCACCGGCCCCAGGTGACCGGGTCACGTGGGGACACCGGCCCCAGGTGACCGGGTCACGTGGGGTCACCGGCCCCAGGTCAGCGGGTCACGTGGGGTCACCGGCCCCAGGTCAGCGGGTCACGTGGGGACACCGGCCCCAGGTGACCGGGTCACGTGGGGTCACCGGCCCCAGGTGACCGGGTCACGTGGGGACACCGGCCCCAGGTGACCGGGTCACGTGGGGTCACCGGCCCCAGGTCAGCGGGTCACGTGGGGACACCGGCCCCAGGTAACCAAGGCATGTCGGGACCCAGCCCGGGTCCCCGGGATGGGTTTTTACCCCAGCCGCAGATCACCGGGTCCTGTCGGGTCCCCGGCCCGGGTCCCCTGGACAGGTCGATAACCCGGCCCCAGGTCACCCGGTCATCTCGCGCACCCGGCCTGGTTCCCAGGTTCCGATGACCACCCCGGCACCAGGACCCCGGGTCACGTGGGGACACCGGCCCCAGGTGACCGGGTCACGTGGGGTCACCGGCCCCAGGTCAGCGGGTCACGTGGGGACCCCGGCCCCAGGTGACCGGGTCACGTGGGGACCCCGGACCCAGGTAACCGGGTCATACCGAGTCCCCGGACCCAGGTCACCGGGTCAGTTCGGGACCCCGGACCCAGGTCGGGTCATGTCACGTCCCATGCCCGGGTCCCCGGGTTGGATTTTTACCCAGGCCCCGGGTCACAGGGTCATGTCGGGTCAACGGCCTGGGTACAAGGGTCTGGTGACCACCCCGACCCCAGGTCCCCGGGTCATGACGGGACACCGGACCAGGTCCCCGGGACGGGTTTTTACCCCAGCCGCAGATCACCGGGTCCTGTCGGGTACCCGGGTCGGGTCCCCTGGACAGGTCGGCACCCCGGCCCCGGGTCACGGGGTCATGTCGGGTCGCTGTCCCGGGTACCACTGTCAGGTGACCACCCCGGCCCCGGGAGACGGAGTCATACCGGGTCCCCGGCCCGGGTCCCCGGGTTGCATCGGGACACCAGCGAAGGACCACCGGGTCCTGTCGGGTCCCCGGCCCGGGTCCCCTGGACAGGTCGTTAACCCGGCCCCAGGTCACCGGGTCTTGTCGCGCACCCGGCCTGGTTCCCAGGTTCCGGTGACCACCCCGGCACCAGGACCCCGGGTCACATGGGGACCCCGGACCCAGGTCAGCGGGTCACGTGGGGACACCGGCCCCAGGTCACCGCGTCAAGTCGGGACCCCGAACCCAGGTCCACGAGTCCGTCGACACCACAGCCCCGGGTCACCGGGTCGTGTCGGGTAACCGGCCTGGTTCCAAGGTTCCGATGACCACCCCGGCACCAGGACCCCGGGTCACGTGGGGACACCGGCCCCAGGTGACCGGGTCACGTGGGGTCACCGGCCCCAGGTGACCGGGTCACGTGGGGACACCGGCCCCAGGTGACCGGGTCACGTGGGGTCACCGGCCCCAGGTCACCGGGTCACGTGGGGTCACCGGCCCCAGGTGACCGGGTCACGTGGGGTCACCGGCCCCAGGTCAGCGGGTCACGTGGGGTCACCGGCCCCAGGTGACCGGGTCACGTGGGGTCACCGGCCCCAGGTGACCCGGTCACGTGGGGTCACCGGCCCCAGGTGACCGTGTCACGTGGGGTCACCGGCCCCAGGTGACGGGGTCACGTGGGGTCAACGGCCCCAGGTCAGCGGGTCACGTGGGGACACCGGCCCCAGGTGACCGGGTCACGTGGGGCCACAGGCCCCAGGTGACCGGGTCACGTGGGGACACCGGCCCCAGGTGACCGGGTCACGTGGGGTCACCGGCCCCAGGTCAGCGGGTCACGTGGGGTCACCGGCCCCAGGTCACCGGGTCAAGTGGGGTCACCGGCCCCAGGTCACCGGGTCACGTGGGGTCACCGGCCCCAGGTGACCGGGTCACGTGGGGTCACCGGCCCCAGGTCAGCGGGTCACGTGGGGTCACCGGCCCCAGGTGACCGGGTCACGTGGGGTCACCGGCCCCAGGTGACCGGGTCACGTGGGGTCACCGGCCCCAGGTGACCGGGTCACGTGGGGACACCGGCCCCAGGTGACCGGGTCACGTGGGGTCACCGGCCCCAGGTGACCGGGTCACGTGGGGTCACCGGCCCAAGGTGACCCGGTCACGTGGGGTCACCGGCCCCAGGTGACCGGGTCACGTGGGGTCACCGGCCCCAGGTGACCGGGTCACGTGGGGTCACCGGCCCCAGGTGACCGGGTCACGTGGGGTCACCGGCCCCAGGTGACCGGGTCACGTGGGGACACCGGCCCCAGGTGACCGGGTCACGTGGGGTCACCGGCCCCAGGTCAGCGGGTCACGTGGGGACACCGGCCCCAGGTAACCAAGGCATGTCGGGACCCAGCCCGGGTCCCCGGGACGGGTTTTTACCCCAGCCGCAGATCACCGGGTCCTGTCGGGTCCCCGGCCCGGGTCCCCTGGACAGGTCGATAACCCGGCCCCAGGTCACCCGGTCATCTCGCGCACCCGGCCTGGTTCCCAGGTTCCGATGACCACCCCGGCACCAGGACCCCGGGTCACGTGGGGACACCGGCCCCAGGTGACCGGGTCACGTGGGGTCACCGGCCCCAGGTCAGCGGGTCACGTGGGGACCCCGGCCCCAGGTGACCGGGTCACGTGGGGACCCCGGACCCAGGTAACCGGGTCATACCGAGTCCCCGGACCCAGGTCACCGGGTCAGTTCGGGACCCCGGACCCAGGTCGGGTCATGTCACGTCCCATGCCCGGGTCCCCGGGTTGGATTTTTACCCAGGCCCCGGGTCACAGGGTCATGTCGGGTCAACGGCCTGGGTACAAGGGTCTGGTGACCACCCCGACCCCAGGTCCCCGGGTCATGACGGGACACCGGACCAGGTCCCCGAGTCCGGTCGACACCACAGCCCCAGGTCACCGGGTCATGTCGGGACCCAGCCCGGGTCCCCGGGACGGGTTTTTACCCAAGCCCCAGATCACCGGGTCCTGTCGGGTACCCGGGTCGGGTCCCCTGGACAGGTCGGCACCCCGGCCCCGGGTCACGGGGTCATGTCGGGTCGCTGTCCCGGGTACCAGTGTCAGGTGACCACCCCGGCCCCGGGAGACGGAGTCATACCGGGTCCCCGGCCCAGGTCCCCGGGTTGCATCGGGACAAAAGCACCGGATCACTGGATCACGTGGGGGCCCGGGCCCGGGTCCCCGGGTTGCATCGGGACACCAGCGAAGGACCACCGGGTCCTGTCGGGTCCCCGGCCCGGGTCCCCTGGACAGGTCGTTAACCCGGCCCCAGGTCACCGGGTCGTGTCGGGTAACCGGCCTGGTTCCCAGGTTCCGGTGACCACCCCGGCACCAGGACCCCGGGTCCCGTGGGGACCCCGGCCCCAGGTCAGCGGGTCACGTGGGGTCACCGGCCCCAGGTGACCGGGTCACGTGGGGACACCGGTCCCAGGTGACCCGGTCACGTGGGGTCACCGGCACCAGGTGACTGGGTCACGTGGGGTCACCGGCCCCAGGTGACCTGGTCACGTGGGGTCACCGGCCCCAGGTGACCGGGTCACGTGGGGTCACCGGCCCCAGGTGACCGGGTCACGTGAGGTCACCGGCCCCAGGTGACCGGGTCACGTGGGGACACCGGCCCCAGGTGACCTGGTCACGTGGGGTCACCGGCCCCAGGTGACCGGGTCACGTGGGGTCACCGGCCCCAGGTGACCGGGTCACGTGAGGTCACCGGCCCCAGGTCAGCGGGTCACTTGGGGTCACCGGCCCCAAGTGACCGGGTCACGTGGGGTCACCGGCCCCAGGTGACCGGGTCACGTGGGGTCACCGGCCCCAGGTGACCGGGTCACGTGGGGTCATTGGCCCCAGGTGACCGGGTCACGTGGGGTCACCGGCCCCAGGTCACCGGGTCACGTGGGGTCACCGGCCCCAGGTGACCGGGTCACGTGGGGTCACCGGCCCCAGGTGACCGGGTCACCTGGGGACACCGGCCCCAGGTGACCGGGTCACGTGGGGTCACCGGCCCCAGGTCAGCGGGTCACGTGGGGTCACCGGCCCCAGGTCAGCGGGTCACGTGGGGACACCGGCCCCAGGTGACCGGGTCACGTGGGGTCACCGGCCCCAGGTGACCGGGTCACGTGGGGACACCGGCCCCAGGTGACCGGGTCACGTGGGGTCACCGGCCCCAGGTCAGCGGGTCACGTGGGGACACCGGCCCCAGGTAACCAAGGCATGTTGGGGCCCAGCCCGGGTCCCCGGGACGGGTTTTTACCCCAGCCGCAGATCACCGGGTCCTGTCGGGTCCCCGGCCCGTGTCCCCTGGACAGGTCGATAACCCGGCCCCAGGTCACGCGGTCATCTCGCGCACCCGGCCTGGTTCCCAGGTTCCGATGACCACCCCGGCACCAGGACCCCGGGTCACGTGGGGACACCGGCCCCAGGTGACCGGGTCACGTGGGGTCACCGGCCCCAGGTCAGCGGGTCACGTGGGGACCCCGGCCCCAGGTGACCGGGTCACGTGGGGACCCCGGACCCAGGTAACCGGGTCATACCGAGTCCCCGGACCCAGGTCACCGGGTCAGTTCGGGACCCCGGACCCAGGTCGGGTCATGTCACGTCCCATGCCCGGGTCCCCGGGTTGGATTTTTACCCAGGCCCCGGGTCACAGGGTCATGTCGGGTCAACGGCCTGGGTACAAGGGTCTGGTGACCACCCCGACCCCAGGTCCCCGGGTCATGACGGGACACCGGACCAGGTCCCCGAGTCCGGTCGACACCACAGCCCCAGGTCACCGGGTCATGTCGGGACCCAGCCCGGGTCCCCGGGACGGGTTTTTACCCCAGCCGCAAATCACCGGGTCCTGTCGGGTACCCGGGTCGGGTCCCCTGGACAGGTCGGCACCCCGGCCCCGGGTCACGGGGTCATGTCGGGTCGCTGTCCCGGGTACCAGTGTCAGGTGACCACCCCGGCCCCGGGAGACGGAGTCATACCGGGTCCCCGGCCCGGGTCCCCGGGTTGCATCGGGACACCAGCGAAGGACCAACCGGGTCCTGTCGGGTCCCCGGCCCGGGTCCCCTGGACAGGTCGTTAACCCGGCCCCAGGTCACCAGGTCATGTCGCGCACCCGGCCTGGTTCCCAGGTTCCGGTGACCACCCCGGCACCAGGACCCCCGGGTCACGTGGGGACCCCGGACCCAGGTCAGCGGGTCACGTGGGGACACCGGCCCCAGGTCACCGCGTCAAGTCGGGACCCCGAACCCAGGTCCACGAGTCCGTCGACACCACAGCCCCGGGTCACCGGGTCGTGTCGGGTAACCGGCCTGGTTCCAAGGTTCCGATGACCACCCCGGCACCAGGACCCCGGGTCACGTGGGGACACCGGCCCCAGGTGACCGGGTCACGTGGGGTCACCGGCCCCAGGTGACCGGGTCACGTGGGGACACCGGCCCCAGGTGACCGGGTCACGTGGGGTCACCGGCCCCAGGTCACCGGGTCACGTGGGGTCACCGGCCCCAGGTCAGCGGGTCACGTGGGGTCACCGGCCCCAGGTGACCGGGTCACGTGGGGACACCGGCCCCAGGTGACCGGGTCACGTGGGGTCACCGGCCCCAGGTGACCGGGTCACGTGGGGTCACCGGCCCCAGGTGACCGGGTCACGTGGGGTCACCGGACCCAGGTGACGGGGTCACGTGGGGTCAACGGCCCCAGGTCAGCGGGTCACGTGGGGACACCGGCCCCAG
Organism: Somateria mollissima; assembly: GCA_951411735.1. NCBI lineage: Eukaryota > Metazoa > Chordata > Aves > Anseriformes > Anatidae > Somateria > Somateria mollissima. The sequence continues at coordinate 92,697 of CATOCB010000189.1, forward strand.
GTGACCGGGTCACGTGGGGCCACAGGCCCCAGGTGACCGGGTCACGTGGGGACACCGGCCCCAGGTGACCGGGTCACGTGGGGTCACCGGCCCCAGGTCAGCGGGTCACGTGGGGTCACCGGCCCCAGGTCACCGGGTCACGTGGGGGTCACCGGCCCCAGGTGACCGGGTCACGTGGGGTCACCGGCCCCAGGTCACCGGGTCACGTGGGGTCACCGGCCCCAGGTGACCGGGTCACGTGGGGTCACCGGCCCCAGGTGACCGGGTCACGTGGGGTCACCGGCCCCAGGTGACCGGGTCACGTGGGGACACCGGCCCCAGGTGACCGGGTCACGTGGGGTCACCGGCCCCAGGTGACCGGGTCACGTGGGGTCACCGGCCCCAGGTGACCCGGTCACGTGGGGTCACCGGCCCCAGGTGACCGGGTCACGTGGGGTCACCGGCCCCAGGTGACCGGGTCACGTGGGGTCACCGGCCCCAGGTCAGCGGGTCACGTGGGGACACCGGCCCCAGGTGACCGGGTCACGTGGGGTCACCGGCCCCAGGTGACCGGGTCACGTGGGGACACCGGCCCCAGGTGACCGGGTCACGTGGGGGTCACCGGCCCCAGGTCAGCGGGTCACGTGGGGTCACCGGCCCCAGGTCACCCGGGTCAAGTGGGGTCACCGGCCCCAGGTCACCGGGTCACGTGGGGTCACCGGCCCCAGGTAACCGGGTCACGTGGGGTCACCGGCCCCAGGTGACCGGGTCACGTGGGGTCACCGGCCCCAGGTGACCGGGTCACGTGGGGACACCGGCCCCAGGTGACCGGGTCACGTGGGGTCACCGGCCCCAGGTGACCGGGTCACGTGGGGTCACCGGCCCAAGGTGACCCGGTCACGTGGGGTCACCGGCCCCAGGTGACCGGGTCACGTGGGGTCACCGGCCCCCAGGTGACCGGGTCACGTGGGGTCACCGGCCCCAGGTGACCGGGTCACGTGGGGTCACCGGCCCCAGGTGACCGGGTCACGTGGGGTCACCGGCCCCAGGTGACCGGGTCACGTGGGGACACCGGCCCCAGGTGACCGGGGTCACGTGGGGGTCACCGGCCCCAGGTCAGCGGGTCACGTGGGGACACCGGCCCAGGTAACCAAGGCATGTCGGGACCCAGCCCGGGTCCCCGGGACGGGTTTTTACCCCAGCCGCAGATCACCGGGTCCTGTCGGGTCCCCGGCCCGGGTCCCCTGGACAGGTCGATAACCCGGCCCCAGGTCACCCGGTCATCTCGCGCACCCGGCCTGGTTCCCAGGTTCCGATGACCACCCCGGCACCAGGACCCCGGGTCACGTGGGGACACCGGCCCCAGGTGACCGGGTCACGTGGGGGTCACCGGCCCCAGGTCAGCGGGTCACGTGGGGGACCCCGGCCCCAGGTGACCGGGTCACGTGGGGACCCCGGACCCAGGTAACCGGGGTCATACCGAGTCCCCGGACCCAGGTCACCGGGTCAATTCGGGACCCCCGGACCCAGGTCGGGTCATGTCACGTCCCATGCCCGGGTCCCCGGGTTGGATTTTTACCCAGGCCCCGGGTCACAGGGTCATGTCGGGTCAACGGCCTGGGTACAAGGGTCTGGTGACCACCCCGACCCCAGGTCCCCGGGTCATGACGGGACACCGGACCAGGTCCCCGAGTCCGGTCGACACCACAGCCCCAGGTCACCGGGTCATGTCGGGACCCAGCCCGGGTCCCCGGGACGGGTTTTTACCCCAGCCGCAGATCACCGGTCCTGTCGGGTACCCGGGTCGGGTCCCCTGGACAGGTCGGCACCCCGGCCCCGGGTCACGGGGTCATGTCGGGTCGCTGTCCCGGGTACCAGTGTCAGGTGACCACCCCGGCCCCGGGAGACGGAGTCATACCGGGTCCCCGGCCCGGGTCCCCGGGTTGCATCGGGACACCAGCGAAGGACCACCGGGTCCTGTCGGGTCCCCGGCCCGGGTCCCCTGGACAGGTCGTTAACCCGGCCCCCAGGTCACCAGGTCATGTCGCGCACCCGGCCTGGTTCCCAGGTTCCGGTGACCACCCCGGCACCAGGACCCCGGGTCACGTGGGGACCCCGGACCCAGGTCAGCGGGTCACGTGGGGACACCGGCCCCAGGTCACCGCGTCAAGTCGGGACCCCGAACCCAGGTCCACGAGTCCGTCGACACCACAGCCCCGGGTCACCGGGTCGTGTCGGGTAACCGGCCTGGTTCCAAGGTTCCGATGACCACCCCGGCACCAGGACCCCGGGTCACGTGGGGACACCGGCCCCAGGTGACCGGGTCACGTGGGGTCACCGGCCCCAGGTGACCGGGTCACGTGGGGACACCGGCCCCAGGTGACCGGGTCACGTGGGGTCACCGGCCCCAGGTCACCGGGTCACGTGGGGTCACCGGCCCCCAGGTCAGCGGGTCACGTGGTGTCACCGGCCCCAGGTGACCGGGTCACGTGGGGACACCGGCCCCAGGTGACCGGGTCACGTGGGGTCACCGGCCCCAGGTGACCGGGTCACGTGGGGTCACCCGGACCAAGGTGACGGGGTCACGTGGGGTCAACGGCCCCAGGTCAGCGGGTCACGTGGGGGACACCGGCCCCAGGTGACCGGGTCACGTGGGGCCACAGGCCCCAGGTGACCCGGGTCACGTGGGGACACCCGGCCCCAGGTGACCGGGTCACGTGGGGTCACCGGCCCCAGGTCAGCGGGTCACGTGGGGTCACCGGCCCCAGGTCACCGGGTCACGTGGGGTCACCGGCCCCAGGTGACCGGGTCACGTGGGGTCACCGGCCCCAGGTCACCGGGTCACGTGGGGTCACCGGCCCCAGGTGACCGGGTCACGTGGGGTCACCGGCCCCAGGTGACCGGGTCACGTGGGGTCACCGGCCCCAGGTGACCGGGTTCACGTGGGGGTCACCGGCACCAGGTGACCGGGTCACGTGGGGACACCGGCCCCAGGTGACCGGGTCACGTGGGGTCACCGGCCCCAGGTGACCCGGTCACGTGGGGTCACCGGCCCCAGGTGACCGGGTCACGTGGGGTCACCGGCCCCAGGTGACCGGGGTCACGTGGGGTCACCGGCCCCAGGTCAGCGGGTCACGTGGGGACACCGGCCCCAGGTGACCGGGTCACGTGGGGACACCGGCCCCAGGTGACCGGGTCACGTGGGGTCACCGGCCCCAGGTCAGCGGGTCACGTGGGGACACCGGCCCCATGTAACCAAGGCATGTCGGGGACCCAGCCCGGGTCCCCGGGACGGGTTTTTACCCCAGCCGCAGATCACCGGGTCCTGTCGGGTCCCCGGCCCGGGTCCCCTGGACAGGTCGATAACCCGGCCCCAGGTCACCCGGTCATCTCGCGCACCCGGCCCTGGTTCCCAGGTTCCGATGACCACCCCGGCACCAGGACCCCGGGTCACGTGGGGACACCGGCCCCAGGTGACCGGGTCACGTGGGGTCACCGGCCCCAGGTCAGCGGGTCACGTGGGGACCCCGCCCCAGGTGACCGGGTCACGTGGGGACCCCGGACCCAGGTAACCGGGTCATACCGAGTCCCCGGACCCAGGTCACCGGGTCAGTTCGGGACCCCCGGACCCAGGTCGGGTCATGTCACGTCCCATGCCCGGGTCCCCGGGTTGGATTTTTACCCAGGCCCCGGGTCACAGGGTCATGTCGGGTCAACGGCCTGGGTACAAGGGTCTGGTGACCACCCCGACCCCAGGTCCCCGGGTCATGACGGGACACCGGACCAGGTCCCCGAGTCCGGTCGACACCACAGCCCCAGGTCCACCGGGTCATGTCGGGACCCAGCCCGGGTCCCCGGGACGGGTTTCCGGGTCCTGTCGGGTACCCGGGTCGGGTCCCCTGGACAGGTCGGCACCCCGGCCCCGGGTCACGGGGTCATGTCGGGTCGCTGTCCCGGGTACCAGTGTCAGGTGACCACCCCGGCCCCGGGAGACGGAGTCATACCGGGTCCCCGGCCCAGGTCCCCGGGTTGCATCGGGACAAAAGCACCGGATCACTGGATCACGTGGGGGCCCGGGCCCGGGTCCCCGGGTTGCATCGGGACACCAGCGAAGGACCACCGGGTCCTGTCAGGTCCCCGGCCCGGGTCCCCTGGACAGGTCGTTAACCCGGCCCCAGGTCACCGGGTCGTGTCGGGTAACCGGCCTGGTTCCCAGGTTCCGGTGAACACCCCGGCACCAGGACCCCGGGTCCCGTGGGGACCCCGGCCCCAGGTGACCGGGTCACGTGGGGTCACCGGCCCCAGGTGACCGGGTCACGTGGGGACACCGGCCCCAGGTGACCGGGTCACGTGGGGTCACCGGCACCAGGTGACCGGGTCACGTGGGGTCACCGGCCCCAGGTGACCTGGTCACGTGGGGTCACCGGCTCCAGGTGACCGGGTCACGTGGGGTCACCGGCCCCAGGTGACCGGGTCACGTGAGGTCACCGGCCCCAGGTGACCGGGTCACGTGGGGTCACCGGCCCCAGGTGACCGGGTCACGTGGGGTCACCGGCCCCAGGTGACCTGGTCACGTGGGGTCACCGGCCCCAGGTGACCGGGTCACGTGGGGTCACCGGCCCCAGGTGACCGGGTCACGTGAGGTCACCGGCCCCAGGTGACCGGGTCACGTGGTGTCACTGGCCCCAGGTGACCGGGTCACGTGGGGACACCGGCCCCAGGTGACCTGGTCACGTGGGGTCACCGGCCCCAGGTCAGCGGGTCACGTGGGGACACCGGCCCCAGGTGACCGGGTCACGTGGGGTCACCGGCCCCAGGTCAGCGGGTCACGTGGGGACCCCCGGCCCCAGGTGACCGGGTCACGTGGGGACCCCCGGACCCAGGTAACCGGGTCATACCGAGTCCCCGGACCCAGGTCACCGGGTCAGTTCGGGACCCCGGACCCAGGTCGGGTCATGTCACGTCCCATGCCCGGGTCCCCGGGTTGGATTTTTACCCAGGCCCCGGGTCACAGGGTCATGTCGGGTCAACGGCCTGGGTACAAGGGTCTGGTGACCACCCCGACCCCAGGTCCCCGGGTCATGACGGGACACCGGACCAGGTCCCCGAGTCCGGTCGACACCACAGCCCCAGGTCACCGGGTCATGTCGGGACCCAGCCCGGGTCCCCGGGACGGGTTTTTACCCCAGCCGCAGATCACCGGGTCCTGTCGGGTACCCGGGTCGGGTCCCCTGGACAGGTCGGCACCCCGGCCCCGGGTCACGGGGTCATGTCGGGTCGCTGTCCCGGGTACCAGTGTCAGGTGACCACCCCGGCCCCGGGAGACGGAGTCATACCGGGTCCCCGGCCCAGGTCCCCGGGTTGCATCGGGACAAAAGCACCGGATCACTGGATCACGTGGGGGCCCGGGCCCGGGTCCCCGGGTTGCATCGGGACACCAGCGAAGGACCACCGGGTCCTGTCGGGTCCCCGGCCCGGGTCCCCTGGACAGGTCGTTAACCCGGCCCCAGGTCACCGGGTCGTGTCGGGTAACCGGCCTGGTTCCCAGGTTCCGGTGAACACCCCGGCACCAGGACCCCGGGTCCCGTGGGGACCCCGGCCCCAGGTGACCGGGTCACGTGGGGTCACCGGCCCCAGGTGACCGGGTCACGTGGGGACACCGGCCCCAGGTGACCGGGTCACGTGGGGTCACCGGCACCAGGTGACCGGGTCACGTGGGGTCACCGGCCCCAGGTGACCTGGTCACGTGGGGTCACCGGCCCCAGGTGACCGGGTCACGTGGGGTCACCGGCCCCAGGTGACCGGGTCACGTGAGGTCACCGGCCCCAGGTGACCTGGTCACGTGGGGTCACCGGCCCCAGGTGACCGGGTCACGTGGGGTCACCGGCCCCAGGTGACCGGGTCACGTGAGGTCACCGGCCCCAGGTGACCGGGTCACGTGGTGTCACTGGCCCCAGGTGACCGGGTCATGTGGGGACACCGGCCCCAGGTGACCTGGTCACGTGGGGTCACCGGCCCCAGGTCAGCGGGTCACGTGGGGACACCGGCCCCAGGTGACCGGGTCACGTGGGGTCACCGGCCCCAGGTCAGCGGGTCACGTGGGGACCCCGGCCCCAGGTGACCGGGTCACGTGGGGACCCCGGACCCAGGTAACCGGGTCATACCGAGTCCCCGGACCCAGGTCACCGGGTCAGTTCGGGACCCCGGACCCAGGTCGGGTCATGTCACGTCCCATGCCCGGGTCCCCGGGTTGGATTTTTACCCCAGGCCCCGGGTCACAGGGTCATGTCGGGTCAACGGCCTGGGTACAAGGGTCTGGTGACCACCCCGACCCCAGGTCCCCGGGTCATGACGGGACAGCGGACCAGGTCCCCGAGTCCGGTCGACACCACAGCCCCAGGTCACCGGGTCATGTCGGGACCCAGCCCGGGTCCCCGGGACGGGTTTTTACCCCAGCCGCAGATCACCGGGTCCTGTCGGGTACCCGGGTCGGGTCCCCTGGACAGGTCGGCACCCCGGCCCCGGGTCATGGGGTCATGTCGGGTCGCTGTCCCGGGTACCAGTGTCAGGTGACCACCCCGGCCCCGGGAGACGGAGTCATACCGGGTCCCCGGCCCGGGTCCCCGGGTTGCATCGGGACACCAGCGAAGGACCACCGGGTCCTGTCGGGTCCCCGGCCCGGGTCCCCTGGACAGGTCGTTAACCCGGCCCCAGGTCACCAGGTCATGTCGCGCACCCGGCCTGGTTCCCAGGTTCCGGTGACCACCCCGGCACCAGGACCCCGGGTCACGTGGGGACCCCGGACCCAGGTCAGCGGGTCACGTGGGGACACCGGCCCCAGGTCACCGCGTCAAGTCGGGACCCCGAACCCAGGTCCACGAGTCCGTCGACACCACAGCCCCGGGTCACCGGGTCGTGTCGGGTAACCGGCCTGGTTCCAAGGTTCCGATGACCACCCCGGCACCAGGACCCCGGGTCACGTGGGGACACCGGCCCCAGGTGACCGGGTCACGTGGGGTGACCGGCCCCAGGTGACCGGGTCACGTGGGGACACCGGCCCCAGGTGACCGGGTCACGTGGGGTCACCGGCCCCAGGTCACCGGGTCACGTGGGGTCACCGGCCCCAGGTGACCGGGTCACGTGGGGACACCGGCCCCAGGTGACCGGGTCACGTGGGGTCACCGGCCCCAGGTGACCGGGTCACGTGGGGTCACCGGCCCCAGGTGACCGGGTCACGTGGGGTCACCGGCCCCAGGTGACCGGGTCACGTGGGGTCACCGGCCCCAGGTGACGGGGTCACGTGGGGTCAACGGCCCCAGGTCAGCGGGTCACGTGGGGACACCGGCCCCAGGTGACCGGGTCACGTGGGGCCACAGGCCCCAGGTGACCGGGTCACGTGGGGACACCGGCACCAGGTCAGCGGGTCACGTGGGGTCACCGGCCCCAGGTCAGCGGGTCACGTGGGGTCACCGGCCCCAGGTCACCGGGTCACGTGGGGTCACCGGCCCCAGGTCAGCGGGTCACGTGGGGTCACCGGCCCCAGGTGACCGGGTCACGTGGGGTCACCGGCCCCAGGTGACCGGGTCACGTGGGGTCACCGGCCCCAGGTGACCGGGTCACGTGGGGTCACCGGCACCAGGTGACCGGGTCACGTGGGGACACCGGCCCCAGGTGACCGGGTCACGTGGGGTCACCGGCCCCAGGTGACCGGGTCACGTGGGGTCACCGGCCCCAGGTGACCCGGTCACGTGGGGTCACCGGCCCCAGGTGACCGGGTCACGTGGGGTCACCGACCCCAGGTGACCGGGTCACGTGGGGTCACCGGCCCCAGGTCAGCGGGTCACGTGGGGACACCGGCCCCAGGTGACCGGGTCACGTGGGGTCACCGGCCCCAGGTGACCGGGTCACGTGGGGACACCGGCCCCAGGTGACCGGGTCACGTGGGGTCACCGGCCCCAGGTCAGCGGGTCACGTGGGGACACCGGCCCCATGTAAACAAGGCATGTCGGGACCCAGCCCGGGTCCCCGGGACGGGTTTTTACCCCAGCCGCAGATCACCGGGTCCTGTCGGGTCCCCGGCCCGTGTCCCCTGGACAGGTCGATAACCCGGCCCCAGGTCACCCGGTCATCTCGCGCACCCGGCCTGGTTCCCAGGTTCCGATGACCACCCCGGCACCAGGACCCCGGGTCACGTGGGGACACCGGCCCCAGGTGACCGGGTCACGTGGGGTCACCGGCCCCAGGTCAGCGGGTCACGTGGGGACCCCGGCCCCAGGTGACCGGGTCACGTGGGGACCCCCGGACCCAGGTAACCGGGTCATACCGAGTCCCCGGACCCAGGTCACCGGGTCAGTTCGGGACCCCGGACCCAGGTCGGGTCATGTCACGTCCCATGCCCGGGTCCCCGGGTTGGATTTTTACCCAGGCCCCGGGTCACAGGGTCATGTCGGGTCAACGGCCTGGGTACAAGGGTCTGGTGACCACCCCGACCCCAGGTCCCCGGGTCATGACGGGACAGCGGACCAGGTCCCCGAGTCCGGTCGACACCACAGCCCCAGGTCACCGGGTCATGTCGGGACCCAGCCCGGGTCCCCGGGACGGGTTTTTACCCCAGCCGCAGATCACCGGGTCCTGTCGGGTACCCGGGTCGGGTCCCCTGGACAGGTCGGCACCCCGGCCCCGGGTCACGGGGTCATGTCGGGTCGCTGTCCCGGGTACCAGTGTCAGGTGACCACCCCGGCCCCGGGAGACGGAGTCATACCGGGTCCCCGGCCCAGGTCCCCGGGTTGCATCGGGACAAAAGCACCGGATCACTGGATCACGTGGGGGCCCGGGCCCGGGTCCCCGGGTTGCATCGGGACACCAGCGAAGGACCACCGGGTCCTGTCAGGTCCCCGGCCCGGGTCCCCTGGACAGGTCGTTAACCCGGCCCCAGGTCACCGGGTCGTGTCGGGTAACCGGCCTGGTTCCCAGGTTCCGGTGAACACCCCGGCACCAGGACCCCGGGTCCCGTGGGGACCCCGGCCCCAGGTGACCGGGTCACGTGGGGTCACCGGCCCCAGGTGACCGGGTCACGTGGGGACACCGGCCCCAGGTGACCGGGTCACGTGGGGTCACCGGCACCAGGTGACCGGGTCACGTGGGGTCACCGGCCCCAGGTGACCTGGTCACGTGGGGTCACCGGCCCCAGGTGACCGGGTCACGTGGGGTCACCGGCCCCAGGTGACCGGGTCACGTGGGGTCACCGGCCCCAGGTGACCGGGTCACGTGGGGTCACCGGCCCCAGGTGACCTGGTCACGTGGGGTCACCGGCCCCAGGTGACCGGGTCACGTGGGGTCACCGGCCCCAGGTGACCGGGTCACGTGAGGTCACCGGCCCCAGGTGACCTGGTCACGTGGTGTCACTGGCCCCAGGTGACCGGGTCACGTGGGGACACCGGCCCCAGGTGACCGGGTCACGTGGGGTCACCGGCCCCAGGTCAGCGGGTCACGTGGGGACACCGGCCCCAGGTGACCGGGTCACGTGGGGTCACCGGCCCCAGGTCAGCGGGTCACGTGTGGACACCGGCCCCAGGTAACCAAGGCATGTCGGGACCCAGCCCGGGTCCCCGGGACGGGTTTTTACCCCAGCCGCAGATCACCGGGTCCTGTCGGGTCCCCGGCCCATGTCCCCTGGACAGGTCGATAACCCGGCCCCAGGTCACCCGGTCATCTCGCGCACTCCGGCCTGGTTCCCAGGTTCCGATGACCACCCCGGCACCAGGACCCCGGGTCACGTGGGGACACCGGCCCCAGGTGACCGGGTCACGTGGGGTCACCGGCCCCAGGTCAGCGGGTCACGTGGGGTCACCGGCCCCAGGTGACCGGGTCACGTGGGGTCACCGGCCCCAGGTGACCGGGTCACGTGGGGTCACCGGCCCCAGGTGACCGGGTCACCTGGGGACACCGGCCCCAGGTGACCCGGTCACGTGGGGTCACCGGCCCCAGGTCAGCGGGTCACGTGGGGTCACCGGCCCCAGGTCAGCGGGTCACGTGGGGACACCGGCCCCAGGTGACCGGGTCATGTGGGGTCACCGGCCCCAGGTGACCGGGTCACGTGGGGACACCGGCCCCAGGTGACCGGGTCACGTGGGGTCACCGGCCCCAGGTCAGCGGGTCACGTGGGGACACCGGCCCCAGGTAACCAAGGCATGTTGGGGCCCAGCCCGGGTCCCCGGGACGGGTTTTTACCCCAGCCGCAGATCACCGGGTCCTGTCGGGTCCCCGGCCCGTGTCCCCTGGACAGGTCGATAACCCGGCCCCAGGTCACGCGGTCATCTCGCGCACCCGGCCTGGTTCCCAGGTTCCGATGACCACCCCGGCACCAGGACCCCGGGTCACGTGGGGACACCGGCCCCAGGTGACCGGGTCACGTGGGGTCACCGGCCCCAGGTCAGCGGGTCACGTGGGGACCCCGGCCCCAGGTGACCGGGTCACGTGGGGACCCCGGACCCAGGTAACCGGGTCATACCGAGTCCCCGGACCCAGGTCACCGGGTCAGTTCGGGACCCCGGACCCAGGTCGGGTCATGTCACGTCCCATGCCCGGGTCCCCGGGTTGGATTTTTACCCAGGCCCCGGGTCACAGGGTCATGTCGGGTCAACGGCCTGGGTACAAGGGTCTGGTGACCACCCCGACCCCAGGTCCCCGGGTCATGACGGGACAGCGGACCAGGTCCCCGAGTCCGGTCGACACCACAGCCCCAGGTCACCGGGTCATGTCGGGACCCAGCCCGGGTCCCCGGGACGGGTTTTTACCCCAGCCGCAGATCACCGGGTCCTGTCGGGTACCCGGGTCGGGTCCCCTGGACAGGTCGGCACCCCGGCCCCGGGTCACGGGGTCATGTCGGGTCGCTGTCCCGGGTACCAGTGTCAGGTGACCACCCCGGCCCCGGGAGACGGAGTCATACCGGGTCCCCGGCCCGGGTCCCCGGGTTGCATCGGGACACCAGCGAAGGACCACCGGGTCCTGTCGGGTCCCCGGCCCGGGTCCCCTGGACAGGTCGTTAACCCGGCCCCAGGTCACCAGGTCATGTCGCGCACCCGGCCTGGTTCCCAGGTTCCGGTGACCACCCCGGCACCAGGACCCCGGGTCACGTGGGGACCCCGGACCCAGGTCAGCGGGTCACGTGGGGACACCGGCCCCAGGTCACCGCGTCAAGTCGGGACCCCGAACCCAGGTCCACGAGTCCGTCGACACCACAGCCCCGGGTCACCGGGTCGTGTCGGGTAACCGGCCTGGTTCCAAGGTTCCGATGACCACCCCGGCACCAGGACCCCGGGTCACGTGGGGACACCGGCCCCAGGTGACCGGGTCACGTGGGGTGACCGGCCCCAGGTGACCGGGTCACGTGGGGACACCGGCCCCAGGTGACCGGGTCACGTGGGGTCACCGGCCCCAGGTCACCGGGTCACGTGGGGTCACCGGCCCCAGGTCAGCGGGTCACGTGGGGTCACCGGCCCCAGGTGACCGGGTCACGTGGGGACACCGGCCCCAGGTGACCGGGTCACGTGGGGTCACCGGCCCCAGGTGACCGGGTCACGTGGGGTCACCGGCCCCAGGTGACCCGGTCACGTGGGGTCACCGGCCCCAGGTGACCGGGTCACGTGGGGTCACCGGCCCCAGGTGACGGGGTCACGTGGGGTCAACGGCCCCAGGTCAGCGGGTCACGTGGGGACACCGGCCCCAGGTGACCGGGTCACGTGGGGCCACAGGCCCCAGGTGACCGGGTCACGTGGGGACACCGGCACCAGGTCAGCGGGTCACGTGGGGTCACCGGCCCCAGGTCAGCGGGTCACGTGGGGTCACCGGCCCCAGGTCACCGGGTCACGTGGGGTCACCGGCCCCAGGTCAGCGGGTCACGTGGGGTCACCGGCCCCAGGTGACCGGGTCACGTGGGGTCACCGGCCCCAGGTGACCGGGTCACGTGGGGTCACCGGCCCCAGGTGACCGGGTCACGTGGGGTCACCGGCCCCAGGTGACCGGGTCACGTGGGGTCACCGGCACCAGGTGACCGGGTCACGTGGGGACACCGGCCCCAGGTGACCGGGTCACGTGGGGTCACCGGCCCCAGGTGACCGGGTCACGTGGGGTCACCGGCCCCAGGTGACCCGGTCACGTGGGGTCACCGGCCCCAGGTGACCGGGTCACGTGGGGTCACCGACCCCAGGTGACCGGGTCACGTGGGGTCACCGGCCCCAGGTCAGCGGGTCACGTGGGGACACCGGCCCCAGGTGACCGGGTCACGTGGGGTCACCGGCCCCAGGTGACCGGGTCACGTGGGGACACCGGCCCCAGGTGACCGGGTCACGTGGGGTCACCGGCCCCAGGTCAGCGGGTCACGTGGGGACACCGGCCCCATGTAACCAAGGCATGTCGGGACCCATCCCGGGTCCCCGGGACGGGTTTTTACCCCAGCCGCAGATCACCGGGTCCTGTCGGGTCCCCGGCCCGTGTCCCCTGGACAGGTCGATAACCCGGCCCCAGGTCACCCGGTCATCTCGCGCACCCGGCCTGGTTCCCAGGTTCCGATGACCACCCCGGCACCAGGACCCCGGGTCACGTGGGGACACCGGCCCCAGGTGACCGGGTCACGTGGGGTCACCGGCCCCAGGTCAGCGGGTCACGTGGGGACCCCGGCCCCAGGTGACCGGGTCACGTGGGGACCCCGGACCCAGGTAACCGGGTCATACCGAGTCCCCGGACCCAGGTCACCGGGTCAGTTCGGGACCCCGGACCCAGGTCGGGTCATGTCACGTCCCATGCCCGGGTCCCCGGGTTGGATTTTTACCCAGGCCCCGGGTCACAGGGTCATGTCGGGTCAACGGCCTGGGTACAAGGGTCTGGTGACCACCCCGACCCCAGGTCCCCGGGTCATGACGGGACAGCGGACCAGGTCCCCGAGTCCGGTCGACACCACAGCCCCAGGTCACCGGGTCATGTCGGGACCCAGCCCGGGTCCCCGGGACGGGTTTTTACCCCAGCCGCAGATCACCGGGTCCTGTCGGGTACCCGGGTCGGGTCCCCTGGACAGGTCGGCACCCCGGCCCCGGGTCACGGGGTCATGTCGGGTCGCTGTCCCGGGTACCAGTGTCAGGTGACCACCCCGGCCCCGGGAGACGGAGTCATACCGGGTCCCCGGCCCAGGTCCCCGGGTTGCATCGGGACAAAAGCACCGGATCACTGGATCACGTGGGGGCCCGGGCCCGGGTCCCCGGGTTGCATCGGGACACCAGCGAAGGACCACCGGATCCTGTCAGGTCCCCGGCCCGGGTCCCCTGGACAGGTCGTTAACCCGGCCCCAGGTCACCGGGTCGTGTCGGGTAACCGGCCTGGTTCCCAGGTTCCGGTGACCACCCCGGCACCAGGACCCCGGGTCCTGTGGGGACCCCGGCCCCAGGTGACCGGGTCACGTGGGGTCACCGGCCCCAGGTGACCGGGTCACGTGGGGACACCGGCCCCAGGTGACCGGGTCACGTGGGGTCACCGGCCCCAGGTCACCGGGTCACGTGGGGTCACCGGCCCCAGGTCACCGGGTCACGTGGGGTCACCGGCCCCAGGTGACCGGGTCACGTGGGGTCACCGGCCCCAGGTCAGCGGGTCACGTGGGGTCACCGGCCCCAGGTGACCGGGTCACGTGGGGTCACCGGCCCCAGGTGACCGGGTCACGTGGGGTCACCGGCACCAGGTGACCGGGTCACGTGGGGACACCGGCCCCAGGTGACCGGGTCACGTGGGGTCACCGGCCCCAGGTGACCGGGTCACGTGGGGTCACCGGCCCCAGGTGACCCAGTCACGTGGGGTCACCGGCCCCAGGTGACCGGGTCACGTGGGGTCACCGGCCCCAGGTGACCGGGTCACGTGGGGTCACCGGCCCCAGGTCAGCGGGTCACGTGGGGACACCGGCCCCAGGTGACCGGGTCACGTGGGGTCACCGGCCCCAGGTGACCGGGTCACGTGGGGACACCGGCCCCAGGTGACCGGGTCACGTGGGGTCACCGGCCCCAGGTCAGCGGGTCACGTGGGGACACCGGCCCCAGGTAACCAAGGCATGTCGGGACCCAGCCCGGGTCCCCGGGACGGGTTTTTACCCCAGCCGCAGATCACCGGGTCCTGTCGGGTCCCCGGCCCGGGTCCCCTGGACAGGTCGATAACCCGGCCCCAGGTCACGCGGTCATCTCGCGCACCCGGCCTGGTTCCCAGGTTCCGATGACCACCCCGGCACCAGGACCCCGGGTCACGTGGGGACACCGGCCCCAGGTGACCGGGTCACGTGGGGTCACCGGCCCCAGGTCAGCGGGTCACGTGGGGACCCCGGCCCCAGGTGACCGGGTCACGTGGGGACCCCGGACCCAGGTAACCGGGTCATACCGAGTCCCCGGACCCAGGTCACCGGGTCAGTTCGGGACCCCGGACCCAGGTCGGGTCATGTCACGTCCCATGCCCGGGTCCCCGGGTTGGATTTTTACCCAGGCCCCGGGTCACAGGGTCATGTCGGGTCAACGGCCTGGGTACAAGGGTCTGGTGACCACCCCGACCCCAGGTCCCCGGGTCATGACGGGACACCGGACCAGGTCCCCGAGTCCGGTCGACACCACAGCCCCAGGTCACCGGGTCATGTCGGGACCCAGCCCGGGTCCCCGGGACGGGTTTTTACCCCAGCCGCAGATCACCGGGTCCTGTCGGGTACCCGGGTCGGGTCCCCTGGACAGGTCGGCACCCCGGCCCCGGGTCACGGGGTCATGTCGGGTCGCTGTCCCGGGTACCAGTGTCAGGTGACCACCCCGGCCCCGGGAGACGGAGTCATACCGGGTCCCCGGCCCAGGTCCCCGGGTTGCATCGGGACAAAAGCACCGGATCACTGGATCACGTGGGGGCCCGGGCCCGGGTCCCCGGGTTGCATCGGGACACCAGCGAAGGACCACCGGGTCCTGTCGGGTCCCCGGCCCGGGTCCCCTGGACAGGTCGTTAACCCGGCCCCAGGTCACCGGGTCGTGTCGGGTAACCGGCCTGGTTCCCAGGTTCCGGTGACCACCCCGGCACCAGGACCCCGGGTCCCGTGGGGACCCCGGCCCCAGGTGACCGGGTCACGTGGGGTCACCGGCCCCAGGTGACCGGGTCACGTGGGGACACCGGCCCCAGGTGACCGGGTCACGTGGGGTCACCGGCACCAGGTGACTGGGTCACGTGGGGTCACCGGCCCCAGGTGACCTGGTCACGTGGGGTCACCGGCCCCAGGTGACCGGGTCACGTGGGGTCACCGGCCCCAGGTGACCGGGTCACGTGAGGTCACCGGCCCCAGGTGACCGGGTCACGTGGGGTCACCGGCCCCAGGTGACCGGGTCACGTGGGGTCACCGGCCCCAGGTGACCGGGTCACGTGGGGTCACCGGCCCCAGGTGACCGGGTCACGTGGGGTCACCGGCCCCAGGTGACCGGGTCACGTGAGGTCACCGGCCCCAGGTGACCGGGTCACGTAGGGGTCACCGGCCCCAGGTGACCGGGTCACGTGGGGTCACCGGCCCCAGGTGACCGGGTCACGTGGGGTCACCGGCCCCAGGTGACCGGGTCACGTGGGGTCACCGGCCCTAGGTCAGCGGGTCACGTGGGGTCACCGGCCCCAGGTCACCGGGTCACGTGGGGTCACCGGCCCCAGGTGACCGGGTCACGTGGGGTCACCGGCCCCAGGTGACCGGGTCACGTGGGGTCACCGGCCCCAGGTGACCCGGTCACGTGGGGTCACCGGCCCCAGGTGACCGGGTCACGTGGGGTCACCGGCCCCAGGTCAGCGGGTCACGTGGGGTCACCGGCCCCAGGTGACCGGGTCACGTGGGGACACCGGCCCCAGGTCAGCGGGTCACGTGGGGTCACCGGCCCCAGGTCAGCGGGTCACGTGGGGACACCGGCCCCAGGTCACCGGGTCACGTGGGGTCACCGGCCCCAGGTGACCGGGTCACGTGGGGTCACCGGCACCAGGTGACCGGGTCACGTGGGGACACCGGCCCCAGGTGACCGGGTCACGTGGGGTCACCGGCCCCAGGTGACCGGGTCACGTGGGGTCACCGGCCCCAGGTGACCCGGTCACGTGGGGTCACCGGCCCCAGGTGACCGGGTCACGTGGGGTCACCGGCCCCAGGTCAGCGGGTCACGTGGGGACACCGGCCCCAGGTGACCGGGTCACGTGGGGTCACCGGCCCCAGGTGACCGGGTCACGTGGGGACACCGGCCCCAGGTGACCGGGTCACGTGGGGTCACCGGCCCCAGGTCAGCGGGTCACGTGGGGACACCGGCCCCAGGTAACCAAGGCATGTCGGGACCCAGCCCGGGTCCCCGGGACGGGTTTTTACCCCAGCCGCAGATCACCGGGTCCTGTCGGGTCCCCGGCCCGTGTCCCCTGGACAGGTCGATAACCCGGCCCCAGGTCACCCGGTCATCTCGCGCACCCGGCCTGGTTCCCAGGTTCCGATGACCACCCCGGCACCAGGACCCCGGGTCACGTGGGGTCACCGGCCCCAGGTCAGCGGGTCACGTGGGGACCCCGGCCCCAGGTGACCGGGTCACGTGGGGACCCCGGACCCAGGTAACCGGGTCATACCGAGTCCCCGGACCCAGGTCACCGGGTCAGTTCGGGACCCCGGACCCAGGTCGGGTCATGTCACGTCCCATGCCCGGGTCCCCGGGTTGGATTTTTACCCAGGCCCCGGGTCACAGGGTCATGTCGGGTCAACGGCCTGGGTACAAGGGTCTGGTGACCACCCCGACCCCAGGTCCCCGGGTCATGACGGGACACCGGACCAGGTCCCCGAGTCCGGTCGACACCACAGCCCCAGGTCACCGGGTCATGTCGGGACCCAGCCCGGGTCCCCGGGACGCGTTTTTACCCCAGCCGCAGATCACCGGGTCCTGTCGGGTACCCGGGTCGGGTCCCCTGGACAGGTCGGCACCCCGGCCCCGGGTCACGGGGTCATGTCGGGTCGCTGTCCCGGGTACCAGTGTCAGGTGACCACCCCGGCCCCGGGAGACGGAGTCATACCGGGTCCCCGGCCCAGGTCCCCGGGTTGCATCGGGACAAAAGCACCGGATCACTGGATCACGTGGGGGCCCGGGCCCGGGTCCCCGGGTTGCATCGGGACACCAGCGAAGGACCACCGGGTCCTGTCGGGTCCCCGGCCCGGGTCCCCTGGACAGGTCGTTAACCCGGCCCCAGGTCACCGGGTCATGTCGCGCACCCGGCCTGGTTCCCAGGTTCCGGTGACCACCCCGGCACCAGGACCCCGGGTCACGTGGGGACCCCGGACCCAGGTCAGCGGGTCACGTGGGGACACCGGCCCCAGGTCACCGCGTCAGGTCGGGACCCCGAACCCAGGTCCACGAGTCCGTCGACACCACAGCCCCGGGTCACCGGGTCGTGTCGGGTAACCGGCCTGGTTCCAAGGTTCCGATGACCACCCCGGCACCAGGACCCCGGGTCACGTGGGGACACCGGCCCCAGGTGACCGGGTCACGTGGGGTCACCGGCCCCAGGTGACCGGGTCACGTGGGGTCACCGGCCCCAGGTCAGCGGGTCACGTGGGGTCACCGGCCCCAGGTGACCGGGTCACGTGGGGACACCGGCCCCAGGTCAGCGGGTCACGTGGGGTCACCGGCCCCAGGTCAGCGGGTCACGTGGGGACACCGGCCCCAGGTCACCGGGTCACGTGGGGTCACCGGCCCCAGGTGACCGGGTCACGTGGGGTCACCGGCACCAGGTGACCGGGTCACGTGGGGACACCGGCCCCAGGTGACCGGGTCACGTGGGGTCACCGGCCCCAGGTGACCGGGTCACGTGGGGTCACCGGCCCCAGGTGACCCGGTCACGTGGGGTCACCGGCCCCAGGTGACCGGGTCACGTGGGGTCACCGGCCCCAGGTCAGCGGGTCACGTGGGGACACCGGCCCCAGGTGACCGGGTCACGTGGGGTCACCGGCCCCAGGTGACCGGGTCACGTGGGGACACCGGCCCCAGGTGACCGGGTCACGTGGGGTCACCGGCCCCAGGTCAGCGGGTCACGTGGGGACACCGGCCCCAGGTAACCAAGGCATGTCGGGACCCAGCCCGGGTCCCCGGGACGGGTTTTTACCCCAGCCGCAGATCACCGGGTCCTGTCGGGTCCCCGGCCCGTGTCCCCTGGACAGGTCGATAACCCGGCCCCAGGTCACCCGGTCATCTCGCGCACCCGGCCTGGTTCCCAGGTTCCGATGACCACCCCGGCACCAGGACCCCGGGTCACGTGGGGTCACCGGCCCCAGGTCAGCGGGTCACGTGGGGACCCCGGCCCCAGGTGACCGGGTCACGTGGGGACCCCGGACCCAGGTAACCGGGTCATACCGAGTCCCCGGACCCAGGTCACCGGGTCAGTTCGGGACCCCGGACCCAGGTCGGGTCATGTCACGTCCCATGCCCGGGTCCCCGGGTTGGATTTTTACCCAGGCCCCGGGTCACAGGGTCATGTCGGGTCAACGGCCTGGGTACAAGGGTCTGGTGACCACCCCGACCCCAGGTCCCCGGGTCATGACGGGACACCGGACCAGGTCCCCGAGTCCGGTCGACACCACAGCCCCAGGTCACCGGGTCATGTCGGGACCCAGCCCGGGTCCCCGGGACGCGTTTTTACCCCAGCCGCAGATCACCGGGTCCTGTCGGGTACCCGGGTCGGGTCCCCTGGACAGGTCGGCACCCCGGCCCCGGGTCACGGGGTCATGTCGGGTCGCTGTCCCGGGTACCAGTGTCAGGTGACCACCCCGGCCCCGGGAGACGGAGTCATACCGGGTCCCCGGCCCAGGTCCCCGGGTTGCATCGGGACAAAAGCACCGGATCACTGGATCACGTGGGGGCCCGGGCCCGGGTCCCCGGGTTGCATCGGGACACCAGCGAAGGACCACCGGGTCCTGTCGGGTCCCCGGCCCGGGTCCCCTGGACAGGTCGTTAACCCGGCCCCAGGTCACCGGGTCATGTCGCGCACCCGGCCTGGTTCCCAGGTTCCGGTGACCACCCCGGCACCAGGACCCCGGGTCACGTGGGGACCCCGGACCCAGGTCAGCGGGTCACGTGGGGACACCGGCCCCAGGTCACCGCGTCAGGTCGGGACCCCGAACCCAGGTCCACGAGTCCGTCGACACCACAGCCCCGGGTCACCGGGTCGTGTCGGGTAACCGGCCTGGTTCCAAGGTTCCGATGACCACCCCGGCACCAGGACCCCGGGTCACGTGGGGACACCGGCCCCAGGTGACCGGGTCACGTGGGGTCACCGGCCCCAGGTGACCGGGTCACGTGGGGTCACCGGCCCCAGGTCAGCGGGTCACGTGGGGTCACCGGCCCCAGGTGACCGGGTCACGTGGGGACACCGGCCCCAGGTCAGCGGGTCACGTGGGGTCACCGGCCCCAGGTCAGCGGGTCACGTGGGGACACCGGCCCCAGGTCACCGGGTCACGTGGGGTCACCGGCCCCAGGTGACCGGGTCACGTGGGGTCACCGGCACCAGGTGACCGGGTCACGTGGGGACACCGGCCCCAGGTGACCGGGTCACGTGGGGTCACCGGCCCCAGGTGACCGGGTCACGTGGGGTCACCGGCCCCAGGTGACCCGGTCACGTGGGGTCACCGGCCCCAGGTGACCGGGTCACGTGGGGTCACCGGCCCCAGGTCAGCGGGTCACGTGGGGACACCGGCCCCAGGTGACCGGGTCACGTGGGGTCACCGGCCCCAGGTGACCGGGTCACGTGGGGACACCAGCCCCAGGTGACCTGGTCACGTGGGGTCACCGGCCCCAGGTCAGCGGGTCACGTGGGGACACCGGCCCCAGGTAACCAAGGCATGTCGGGACCCAGCCCGGGTCCCCGGGACGGGTTTTTACCCCAGCCGCAGATCACCGGGTCCTGTCGGGTCCCCGGCCCGTGTCCCCTGGACAGGTCGATAACCCGGCCCCAGGTCACGCGGTCATCTCGCGCACCCGGCCTGGTTCCCAGGTTCTGATGACCACCCCGGCACCAGGACCCCGGGTCACGTGGGGACACCGGCCCCAGGTGACCGGGTCACGTGGGGTCACCGGCCCCAGGTCAGCGGGTCACGTGGGGACCCCGGCCCCAGGTGACCGGGTCACGTGGGGACCCCGGACCCAGGTAACCGGGTCATACCGAGTCCCCGGACCCAGGTCACCGGGTCAGTTCGGGACCCCGGACCCAGGTCGGGTCATGTCACGTCCCATGCCCGGGTCCCCGGGTTGGATTTTTACCCAGGCCCCGGGTCACAGGGTCATGTCGGGTCAACGGCCTGGGTACAAGGGTCTGGTGACCACCCCGACCCCAGGTCCCCGGGTCATGACGGGACACCGGACCAGGTCCCCGAGTCCGGTCGACACCACAGCCCCAGGTCACCGGGTCATGTCGGGACCCAGCCCGGGTCCCCGGGACGGGTTTTTACCCCAGCCGCAGATCACCGGGTCCTGTCGGGTACCCGGGTCGGGTCCCCTGGACAGGTCGGCACCCCGGCCCCGGGTCACGGGGTCATGTCGGGTCGCTGTCCCGGGTACCAGTGTCAGGTGACCACCCCGGCCCCGGGAGACGGAGTCATACCGGGTCCCCGGCCCAGGTCCCCGGGTTGCATCGGGACAAAAGCACCGGATCACTGGATCACGTGGGGGCCCGGGCCCGGGTCCCCGGGTTGCATCGGGACACCAGCGAAGGACCACCGGGTCCTGTCGGGTCCCCGGCCCGGGTCCCCTGGACAGGTCGTTAACCCGGCCCCAGGTCACCGGGTCGTGTCGGGTAACCGGCCTGGTTCCCAGGTTCCGGTGACCACCCCGGCACCAGGACCCCGGGTCCCGTGGGGACCCCAGCCCCAGGTGACCGGGTCACGTGGGGTCACCGGCCCCAGGTGACCGGGTCACGTGGGGACACCGGCCCCAGGTGACCGGGTCACGTGGGGTCACCGGCACCAGGTGACTGGGTCACGTGGGGTCACCGGCCCCAGGTGACCTGGTCACGTGGGGTCACCGGCCCCAGGTGACCGGGTCACGTGGGGTCACCGGCCCCAGGTGACCGGGTCACGTGAGGTCACCGGCCCCAGGTGACCGGGTCACGTGGGGTCACCGGCCCCAGGTGACCGGGTCACGTGGGGTCACCGGCCCCAGGTGACCTGGTCACGTGGGGTCACCGGCCCCAGGTCAGCGGGTCACGTGGGGACCCCGGCCCCAGGTGACCGGGTCACGTGGGGACCCCGGACCCAGGTAACCGGGTCATACCGAGTCCCCGGACCCAGGTCACCGGGTCAGTTCGGGACCCCGGACTCAGGTCGGGTCATGTCACGTCCCATGCCCGGGTCCCCGGGTTGGATTTTTACCCAGGCCCCGGGTCACAGGGTCATGTCGGGTCAACGGCCTGGGTACAAGGGTCTGGTGACCACCCCGACCCCAGGTCCCCGGGTCATGACGGGACACCGGACCAGGTCCCCGAGTCCGGTCGACACCACAGCCCCAGGTCACCGGGTCATGTCGGGACCCAGCCCGGGTCCCCGGGACGGGTTTTTACCCCAGCCGCAGATCACCGGGTCCTGTCGGGTACCCGGGTCGGGTCCCCTGGACAGGTCGGCACCCCGGCCCCGGGTCACGGGGTCATGTCGGGTCGCTGTCCCGGGTACCAGTGTCAGGTGACCACCCCGGCCCCGGGAGACGGAGTCATACCGGGTCCCCGGCCCAGGTCCCCGGGTTGCATCGGGACAAAAGCACCGGATCACTGGATCACGTGGGGGCCCGGGCCCGGGTCCCCGGGTTGCATCGGGACACCAGCGAAGGACCACCGGGTCCTGTCGGGTCCCCGGCCCGGGTCCCCTGGACAGGTCGTTAACCCGGCCCCAGGTCACCGGGTCATGTCGCGCACCCGGCCTGGTTCCCAGGTTCCGGTGACCACCCCGGCACCAGGACCCCGGGTCACGTGGGGACCCCGGACCCAGGTCAGCGGGTCACGTGGGGACACCGGCCCCAGGTCACCGCGTCAGGTCGGGACCCCGAACCCAGGTCCACGAGTCCGTCGACACCACAGCCCCGGGTCACCGGGTCGTGTCGGGTAACCGGCCTGGTTCCAAGGTTCCGATGACCACCCCGGCACCAGGACCCCGGGTCACGTGGGGACACCGGCCCCAGGTGACCGGGTCACGTGGGGTCACCGGCCCCAGGTGACCGGGTCACGTGGGGTCACCGGCCCCAGGTCAGCGGGTCACGTGGGGTCACCGGCCCCAGGTGACCGGGTCACGTGGGGACACCGGCCCCAGGTCAGCGGGTCACGTGGGGTCACCGGCCCCAGGTCAGCGGGTCACGTGGGGACACCGGCCCCAGGTCACCGGGTCACGTGGGGTCACCGGCCCCAGGTGACCGGGTCACGTGGGGTCACCGGCACCAGGTGACCGGGTCACGTGGGGACACCGGCCCCAGGTGACCGGGTCACGTGGGGTCACCGGCCCCAGGTGACCGGGTCACGTGGGGTCACCGGCCCCAGGTGACCCGGTCACGTGGGGTCACCGGCCCCAGGTGACCGGGTCACGTGGGGTCACCGGCCCCAGGTCAGCGGGTCACGTGGGGACACCGGCCCCAGGTGACCGGGTCACGTGGGGTCACCGGCCCCAGGTGACCGGGTCACGTGGGGACACCGGCCCCAGGTGACCGGGTCACGTGGGGTCACCGGCCCCAGGTCAGCGGGTCACGTGGGGACACCGGCCCCAGGTAACCAAGGCATGTCGGGACCCAGCCCGGGTCCCCGGGACGGGTTTTTACCCCAGCCGCAGATCACCGGGTCCTGTCGGGTCCCCGGCCCGTGTCCCCTGGACAGGTCGATAACCCGGCCCCAGGTCACCCGGTCATCTCGCGCACCCGGCCTGGTTCCCAGGTTCCGATGACCACCCCGGCACCAGGACCCCGGGTCACGTGGGGTCACCGGCCCCAGGTCAGCGGGTCACGTGGGGACCCCGGCCCCAGGTGACCGGGTCACGTGGGGACCCCGGACCCAGGTAACCGGGTCATACCGAGTCCCCGGACCCAGGTCACCGGGTCAGTTCGGGACCCCGGACCCAGGTCGGGTCATGTCACGTCCCATGCCCGGGTCCCCGGGTTGGATTTTTACCCAGGCCCCGGGTCACAGGGTCATGTCGGGTCAACGGCCTGGGTACAAGGGTCTGGTGACCACCCCGAGCCCAGGTCCCCGGGTCATGACGGGACACCAGACCAGGTCCCCGAGTCCGGTCGACACCACAGCCCCAGGTCACCGGGTCATGTCGGGACCCAGCCCGGGTCCCCGGGACGCGTTTTTACCCCAGCCGCAGATCACCGGGTCCTGTCGGGTACCCGGGTCGGGTCCCCTGGACAGGTCG
Organism: Somateria mollissima; assembly: GCA_951411735.1. NCBI lineage: Eukaryota > Metazoa > Chordata > Aves > Anseriformes > Anatidae > Somateria > Somateria mollissima. The sequence continues at coordinate 116,107 of CATOCB010000189.1, forward strand.
GCACCCCGGCCCCGGGTCACGGGGTCATGTCGGGTCGCTGTCCCGGGTACCAGTGTCAGGTGACCACCCCGGCCCCGGGAGACGGAGTCATACCGGGTCCCCGGCCCAGGTCCCCGGGTTGCATCGGGACAAAAGCACCGGATCACTGGATCACGTGGGGGCCCGGGCCCGGGTCCCCGGGTTGCATCGGGACACCAGCGAAGGACCACCGGGTCCTGTCGGGTCCCCGGCCCGGGTCCCCTGGACAGGTCGTTAACCCGGCCCCAGGTCACCGGGTCATGTCGCGCACCCGGCCTGGTTCCCAGGTTCCGGTGACCACCCCGGCACCAGGACCCCGGGTCACGTGGGGACCCCGGACCCAGGTCAGCGGGTCACGTGGGGACACCGGCCCCAGGTCACCGCGTCAGGTCGGGACCCCGAACCCAGGTCCACGAGTCCGTCGACACCACAGCCCCGGGTCACCGGGTCGTGTCGGGTAACCGGCCTGGTTCCAAGGTTCCGATGACCACCCCGGCACCAGGACCCCGGGTCACGTGGGGACACCGGCCCCAGGTGACCGGGTCACGTGGGGTCACCGGCCCCAGGTGACCGGGTCACGTGGGGTCACCGGCCCCAGGTCAGCGGGTCACGTGGGGTCACCGGCCCCAGGTGACCGGGTCACGTGGGGACACCGGCCCCAGGTCAGCGGGTCACGTGGGGTCACCGGCCCCAGGTCAGCGGGTCACGTGGGGACACCGGCCCCAGGTCACCGGGTCACGTGGGGTCACCGGCCCCAGGTGACCGGGTCACGTGGGGTCACCGGCACCAGGTGACCGGGTCACGTGGGGACACCGGCCCCAGGTGACCGGGTCACGTGGGGTCACCGGCCCCAGGTGACCGGGTCACGTGGGGTCACCGGCCCCAGGTGACCCGGTCACGTGGGGTCACCGGCCCCAGGTGACCGGGTCACGTGGGGTCACCGGCCCCAGGTCAGCGGGTCACGTGGGGACACCGGCCCCAGGTGACCGGGTCACGTGGGGTCACCGGCCCCAGGTGACCGGGTCACGTGGGGACACCAGCCCCAGGTGACCTGGTCACGTGGGGTCACCGGCCCCAGGTCAGCGGGTCACGTGGGGACACCGGCCCCAGGTAACCAAGGCATGTCGGGACCCAGCCCGGGTCCCCGGGACGGGTTTTTACCCCAGCCGCAGATCACCGGGTCCTGTCGGGTCCCCGGCCCGTGTCCCCTGGACAGGTCGATAACCCGGCCCCAGGTCACGCGGTCATCTCGCGCACCCGGCCTGGTTCCCAGGTTCTGATGACCACCCCGGCACCAGGACCCCGGGTCACGTGGGGACACCGGCCCCAGGTGACCGGGTCACGTGGGGTCACCGGCCCCAGGTCAGCGGGTCACGTGGGGACCCCGGCCCCAGGTGACCGGGTCACGTGGGGACCCCGGACCCAGGTAACCGGGTCATACCGAGTCCCCGGACCCAGGTCACCGGGTCAGTTCGGGACCCCGGACCCAGGTCGGGTCATGTCACGTCCCATGCCCGGGTCCCCGGGTTGGATTTTTACCCAGGCCCCGGGTCACAGGGTCATGTCGGGTCAACGGCCTGGGTACAAGGGTCTGGTGACCACCCCGACCCCAGGTCCCCGGGTCATGACGGGACACCGGACCAGGTCCCCGAGTCCGGTCGACACCACAGCCCCAGGTCACCGGGTCATGTCGGGACCCAGCCCGGGTCCCCGGGACGGGTTTTTACCCCAGCCGCAGATCACCGGGTCCTGTCGGGTACCCGGGTCGGGTCCCCTGGACAGGTCGGCACCCCGGCCCCGGGTCACGGGGTCATGTCGGGTCGCTGTCCCGGGTACCAGTGTCAGGTGACCACCCCGGCCCCGGGAGACGGAGTCATACCGGGTCCCCGGCCCAGGTCCCCGGGTTGCATCGGGACAAAAGCACCGGATCACTGGATCACGTGGGGGCCCGGGCCCGGGTCCCCGGGTTGCATCGGGACACCAGCGAAGGACCACCGGGTCCTGTCGGGTCCCCGGCCCGGGTCCCCTGGACAGGTCGTTAACCCGGCCCCAGGTCACCGGGTCGTGTCGGGTAACCGGCCTGGTTCCCAGGTTCCGGTGACCACCCCGGCACCAGGACCCCGGGTCCCGTGGGGACCCCAGCCCCAGGTGACCGGGTCACGTGGGGTCACCGGCCCCAGGTGACCGGGTCACGTGGGGACACCGGCCCCAGGTGACCGGGTCACGTGGGGTCACCGGCACCAGGTGACTGGGTCACGTGGGGTCACCGGCCCCAGGTGACCTGGTCACGTGGGGTCACCGGCCCCAGGTGACCGGGTCACGTGGGGTCACCGGCCCCAGGTGACCGGGTCACGTGAGGTCACCGGCCCCAGGTGACCGGGTCACGTGGGGTCACCGGCCCCAGGTGACCGGGTCACGTGGGGTCACCGGCCCCAGGTGACCTGGTCACGTGGGGTCACCGGCCCCAGGTGACCGGGTCACGTGGGGTCACCGGCCCCAGGTGACCGGGTCACGTGAGGTCACCGGCCCCAGGTGACCGGGTCACGTGGGGTCACCGGCCCCAGGTGACCGGGTCACGTGGGGTCACCGGCCCCAGGTGACCGGGTCACGTGGGGTCACCGGCCCCAGGTGACCGGGTCACGTGGGGTCACCGGCCCCAGGTGACCGGGTCACGTGGGGTCACCGGCCCCAGGTGACCGGGTCACGTGGGGACACCGGCCCCAGGTGACCGGGTCACGTGGGGTCACCGGCCCTAGGTCAGCGGGTCACGTGGGGTCACCGGCCCCAGGTGACCGGGTCACGTGGGGTCACCGGCCCCAGGTCACCGGGTCACGTGGGGTCACCGGCCCCAGGTGACCGGGTCACGTGGGGTCACCGGCCCCAGGTGACCGGGTCACGTGGGGTCACCGGCCCCAGGTGACCGGGTCACGTGGGGTCACCGGCCCCAGGTGACCGGGTCACGTGGGGACACCGGCCCCAGGTGACCGGGTCACGTGGGGTCACCGGCCCCAGGTGACCCGGTCACGTGGGGTCACCGGCCCCAGGTGACCGGGTCACGTGGGGTCACCGGCCCCAGGTGACCGGGTCACGTGGTGTCACCGGCCCCAGGTCAGCGGGTCACGTGGGGACACCGGCCCCAGGTGACCGGGTCACGTGGGGTCACCGGCCCCAGGTGACCGGGTCACGTGGGGACACCGGCCCCAGGTGACCGGGTCACGTGGGGTCACCGGCCCCAGGTCAGCGGGTCACGTGGGGTCACCGGCCCCAGGTGACCGGGTCACGTGGGGTCACCGGCCCCAGGTGACCGGGTCACGTGGTGTCACCGGCACCAGGTGACCGGGTCACGTGGGGACACCGGCCCCAGGTGACCGGGTCACGTGGGGTCACCGGCCCCAGGTGACCGGGTCACGTGGGGTCACCGGTCCCAGGTGACCCGGTCACGTGGGGTCACCGGCCCCAGGTCACCGGGTCACGTGGGGTCACCGGCCCCAGGTCAGCGGGTCACGTGGGGACCCCGGCCCCAGGTGACCGGGTCACGTGGGGACCCCGGACCCAGGTAACCGGGTCATACCGAGTCCCCGGACCCAGGTCACCGGGTCAGTTCGGGACCCCGGACCCAGGTCGGGTCATGTCACGTCCCATGCCCGGGTCCCCGGGTTGGATTTTTACCCAGGCCCCGGGTCACAGGGTCATGTCGGGTCAACGGCCTGGGTACAAGGGTCTGGTGACCACCCCGACCCCAGGTCCCCGGGTCATGACGGGACACCGGACCAGGTCCCCGAGTCCGGTCGACACCACAGCCCCAGGTCACCGGGTCATGTCGGGACCCAGCCCGGGTCCCCGGGACGCGTTTTTACCCCAGCCGCAGATCACCGGGTCCTGTCGGGTACCCGGGTCGGGTCCCCTGGACAGGTCGGCACCCCGGCCCCGGGTCACGGGGTCATGTCGGGTCGCTGTCCCGGGTACCAGTGTCAGGTGACCACCCCGGCCCCGGGAGACGGAGTCATACCGGGTCCCCGGCCCAGGTCCCCGGGTTGCATCGGGACAAAAGCACCGGATCACTGGATCACGTGGGGGCCCGGGCCCGGGTCCCCGGGTTGCATCGGGACACCAGCGAAGGACCACCAGGTCCTGTCGGGTCCCCGGCCCGGGTCCCCTGGACAGGTCGTTAACCCGGCCCCAGGTCACCGGGTCATGTCGCGCACCCGGCCTGGTTCCCAGGTTCCGGTGACCACCCCGGCACCAGGACCCCGGGTCACGTGGGGACCCCGGACCCAGGTCAGCGGGTCACGTGGGGACACCGGCCCCAGGTCACCGCGTCAGGTCGGGACCCCGAACCCAGGTCCACGAGTCCGTCGACACCACAGCCCCGGGTCACCGGGTCGTGTCGGGTAACCGGCCTGGTTCCAAGGTTCCGATGACCACCCCGGCACCAGGACCCCGGGTCACGTGGGGACACCGGCCCCAGGTGACCGGGTCACGTGGGGTCACCGGCCCCAGGTCACCGGGTCACGTGGGGACACCGGCCCCAGGTGACCGGGTCACGTGGGGTCACCGGCCCCAGGTGACCGGGTCACGTGGGGTCACCGGCCCCAGGTGACCGGGTCACGTGGGGTCACCGGCCCCAGGTGACCGGGTCACGTGGGGACACCGGCCCCAGGTCAGCGGGTCACGTGGGGTCACCGGCCCCAGGTCAGCGGGTCACGTGGGGACACCGGCCCCAGGTCAGCGGGTCACGTGGGGTCACCGGCCCCAGGTGACCGGGTCACGTGGGGTCACCGGCCCCAGGTGACCGGGTCACGTGGGGTCACCGGCCCCAGGTGACCCGGTCACGTGGGGTCACCGGCCCCAGGTGACCCGGTCACGTGGGGTCACCGGCCCCAGGTGACCGGGTCACGTGGGGTCACCGGCCCCAGGTCAGCGGGTCACGTGGGGTCACCGGCCCCAGGTCAGCGGGTCACATGGGGACACCGGCCCCAGGTGACCGGGTCACGTGGGGTCACCGGCCCCAGGTCAGCGGGTCACGTGGGGACACCGGCCCCAGGTGACCGGGTCACGTGGGGTCACCGGCCCCAGGTCAGCGGGTCACGTGGGGACACCGGCCCCAGGTAACCAAGGCATGTCGGGACCCAGCCCGGGTCCCCGGGACGGGTTTTTACCCCAGCCGCAGATCACCGGGTCCTGTCGGGTCCCCGGCCCGGGTCCCCTGGACAGGTCGATAACCCGGCCCCAGGTCACGCGGTCATCTCGCGCACCCGGCCTGTTTCCCAGGTTCCGATGACCACCCCGGCACCAGGACCCCGGGTCACGTGTGGACACCGGCCCCAGGTGACCGGGTCACGTGGGGTCACCGGCCCCAGGTCAGCGGGTCACGTGGGGACCCCGGCCCCAGGTGACCGGGTCACGTGGGGACCCCGGACCCAGGTAACCGGGTCATACCGAGTCCCCGGACCCAGGTCACCGGGTCAGTTCGGGACCCCGGACCCAGGTCGGGTCATGTCACGTCCCATGCCCGGGTCCCCGGGTTGGATTTTTACCCAGGCCCCGGGTCACAGGGTCATGTCGGGTCAACGGCCTGGGTACAAGGGTCTGGTGACCACCCCGACCCCAGGTCCCCGGGTCATGACGGGACACCGGACCAGGTCCCCGAGTCCGGTCGACACCACAGCCCCAGGTCACCGGGTCATGTCGGGACCCAGCCCGGGTCCCCGGGACGGGTTTTTACCCCAGCCGCAGATCACCGGGTCCTGTCGGGTACCCGGGTCGGGTCCCCTGGACAGGTCGGCACCCCGGCCCCGGGTCACGGGGTCATGTCGGGTCGCTGTCCCGGGTACCAGTGTCAGGTGACCACCCCGGCCCCGGGAGACGGAGTCATACCGGGTCCCCGGCCCAGGTCCCCGGGTTGCATCGGGACAAAAGCACCGGATCACTGGATCACGTGGGGGCCCGGGCCCGGGTCCCCGGGTTGCATCGGGACACCAGCGAAGGACCACCGGGTCCTGTCGGGTCCCCGGCCCGGGTCCCCTGGACAGGTCGTTAACCCGGCCCCAGGTCACCGGGTCGTGTCGGGTAACCGGCCTGGTTCCCAGGTTCCGGTGACCACCCCGGCACCAGGACCCCGGGTCCCGTGGGGACCCCGGCCCCAGGTGACCGGGTCACGTGGGGTCACCGGCCCCAGGTGACCGGGTCACGTGGGGACACCGGCCCCAGGTGACCGGGTCACGTGGGGTCACCGGCACCAGGTGACCGGGTCACGTGGGGTCACCGGCCCCAGGTGACCTGGTCACGTGGGGTCACCGGCCCCAGGTGACCGGGTCACGTGGGGTCACCGGCCCCAGGTGACCGGGTCACGTGAGGTCACCGGCCCCAGGTGACCGGGTCACGTGGGGTCACCGGCCCCAGGTGACCGGGTCACGTGGGGTCACCGGCCCCAGGTGACCTGGTCACGTGGGGTCACCGGCCCCAGGTGACCGGGTCACGTGGGGTCACCGGCCCCAGGTGACCGGGTCACGTGAGGTCACCGGCCCCAGGTCAGCGGGTCACTTGGGGTCACCGGCCCCAAGTGACCGGGTCACGTGGGGTCACCGGCCCCAGGTGACCGGGTCACGTGGGGTCACCGGCCCCAGGTCACCGGGTCACGTGGGGTCACCGGCCCCAGGTGACCGGGTCACGTGGGGTCACCGGCCCCAGGTGACCGGGTCACGTGGGGTCACCGGCCCCAGGTGACCGGGTCACGTGGGGTCACCGGCCCCAGGTGACCGGGTCACGTGGGGACACCGGCCCCAGGTGACCGGGTCACGTGGGGTCACCGGCCCCAGGTGACCGGGTCACGTGGGGTCACCGGCCCCAGGTCACCGGGTCACGTGGGGTCACCGGCCCCAGGTGACCGGGTCACGTGGGGTCACCGGCCCCAGGTGACCGGGTCACGTGGGGTCACCGGCCCCAGGTGACCGGGTCACGTGGGGTCACCGGCACCAGGTGACCGGGTCACGTGGGGACACCGGCCCCAGGTGACCGGGTCACGTGGGGTCACCGGCCCCAGGTGACCGGGTCACGTGGGGTCACCGGCCCCAGGTGACCCGGTCACGTGGGGTCACCGGCCCCAGGTGACCGGGTCACGTGGTGTCACCGGCCCCAGGTCAGCGGGTCACGTGGGGACACCGGCCCCAGGTGACCGGGTCACGTGGGGTCATCGGCCCCAGGTGACCGGGTCACGTGGGGACACCGGCCCCAGGTGACCGGGTCACGTGGGGTCACCGGCCCCAGGTCAGCGGGTCACGTGGGGACACCGGCCCCAGGTAACCAAGGCATGTCGGGACCCAGCCCGGGTCCCCGGGACGGGTTTTTACCCCAGCCGCAGATCACCGGGTCCTGTCGGGTCCCCGGCCCGTGTCCCCTGGACAGCTCGATAACCCGGCCCCAGGTCACCCGGTCATCTCGCGCACCCGGCCTGGTTCCCAGGTTCCGATGACCACCCCGGCACCAGGACCCCGGGTCACGTGGGGACACCGGCCCCAGGTGACCGGGTCACGTGGGGTCACCGGCCCCAGGTCAGCGGGTCACGTGGGGACCCCGGCCCCAGGTGACCGGGTCACGTGGGGACCCCGGACCCAGGTAACCGGGTCATACCGAGTCCCCGGACCCAGGTCACCGGGTCAGTTCGGGACCCCGGACCCAGGTCGGGTCATGTCACGTCCCATGCCCGGGTCCCCGGGTTGGATTTTTACCCAGGCCCCGGGTCACAGGGTCATGTCGGGTCAACGGCCTGGGTACAAGGGTCTGGTGACCACCCCGACCCCAGGTCCCCGGGTCATGACGGGACACCGGACCAGGTCCCCGAGTCCGGTCGACACCACAGCCCCAGGTCACCGGGTCATGTCGGGACCCAGCCCGGGTCCCCGGGACGGGTTTTTACCCCAGCCGCAGATCACCGGGTCCTGTCGGGTACCCGGGTCGGGTCCCCTGGACAGGTCGGCACCCCGGCCCCGGGTCACGGGGTCATGTCGGGTCGCTGTCCCGGGTACCAGTGTCAGGTGACCACCCCGGCCCCGGGAGACGGAGTCATACCGGGTCCCCGGCCCGGGTCCCCGGGTTGCATCGGGACACCAGCGAAGGACCACCGGGTCCTGTCGGGTCCCCGGCCCGGGTCCCCTGGACAGGTCGTTAACCCGGCCCCAGGTCACCGGGTCGTGTCGGGTAACCGGCCTGGTTCCCAGGTTCCGGTGACCACCCCGGCACCAGGACCCCGGGTCCCGTGGGGACCCCGGCCCCAGGTGACCGGGTCACGCGGGGTCACCGGCCCCAGGTGACCGGGTCACGCGGGGTCACCGGCCCCAGGTGACCGGGTCACGTGGGGTCACCGGCCCCAGGTGACCCGGTCACGTGGGGACACCGGCCCCAGGTGACCGGGTCACGTGGGGTCACCGGCACCAGGTGACCGGGTCACGTGGGGTCACCGGCCCCAGGTGACCGGGTCACACGGGGTCACCGGCCCCAGGTGACCGGGTCACGCGGGGTCACCAGACCCAGGTCAGCGGGTCACGTGGGGACACCGGCCCCAGGTCAACGGGTCACGTGGGGTCACCGGCCCCAGGTCACCGGGTCACGTGGGGTCACCGGCCCCAGGTGACCGGGTCACGTGGGGTCACCGGCCCCAGGTCAGCGGGTCACGTGGGGTCACCGGCCCCAGGTGACCGGGTCACGTGGGGACACCGGCCCCAGGTGACCGGGTCACGTGGGGTCACCGGCCCCAGGTCAGCGGGTCACGTGGGGACACTGGCCCCAGGTGACCGGGTCACGTGGGGTCACCGGCCCCAGGTGACCGGGTCACGTGGGGTCACCGGCCCCAGGTGACCGGGTCACGTGGGGTCACCGGCCCCAGGTGACCGGGTCACGTGGGGACACCGGCCCCAGGTGACCGGGTCACGTGGGGTCACCGGCCCCAGGTGACCGGGTCACGTGGGGTCACCGGCACCAGGTGACCGGGTCACGTGGGGACACCGGCCCCAGGTGACCGGGTCACGTGGGGTCACCGGCCCCAGGTCAGCGGGTCACGTGGGGTCACCGGCCCAAGGTCAGCGGGTCACGTGGGGACACCGGCCCCAGGTCACCGCGTCAGGTCGGGACCCCGAACCCAGGTCCACGAGTCCGTCGACACCACAGCCCCGGGTCACCGGGTCGTGTCGGGTAACCGGCCTGGTTCCCAGGTTCCGATGACCACCCCGGCACCAGGACTCTGGGTCACGTGGGGACACCGGCCCCAGGTCACCGGGTCACGTGGGGTCACCGGACCCAGGTGACCCGGTCACGTGGGGACACCGGCCCCAGGTGACCGGGTCACGTGGGGTCACCGGCACCAGGTGACCGGGTCACGTGGGGTCACCGGCCCCAGGTGACCTGGTCACGTGGGGTCACCGGCCCCAGGTGACCGGGTCACGTGGGGTCACCGGCCCCAGGTGACCGGGTCACGTGGGGTCACCGGCCCCAGGTGACCTGGTCACGTGGTGTCACCGGCCCCAGGTCAGCGGGTCACGTGGGGACACCGGCCCCAGGTGACCGGGTCACGTGGGGACACCGGCCTCAGGTCAGCGGGTCATGTGGGGACACCGGCCCCAGGTCAGCGGGTCACGTGGGGACCCCGGACCCAGGTCAGCGGGTCACGTGGGGTCACCGGCCCCAGGTGACCGGGTCACGTGGGGTCACCGGCCCCAGGTGACCGGGTCACGTGGGGACACCGGCCTCAGGTCAGCGGGTCACGTGGGGACACTGGCCCCAGGTCAGCGGGTCACGTGGGGACCCCGGACCGAGGTCAGCGGGTCACGTGGGGTCACCGGCCCCAGGTGACCGGGTCACGTGGGGTCACCGGCCCCAGGTGACCGGGTCACGTGGGGTCACCGGCCCCAGGTCAGCGGGTCACGTGGGGTCACCGGCCCCAGGTGACCGGGTCACGTGGGGACACCGGCCCCAGGTGACCGGGTCACGTGGGGTCACCGGCCCCAGGTGACCGGGTCACGTGGGGACACCGGCCCCAGTTGACCGGGTCACGTGGGGTCACCGGCCCCAGGTGACCGGGTCACGTGGGGTCACCGGCCCCAGGACCCCGGGTCACGTGGTGACACCGGCCCCAGGTGACCGGGTCACGTGGGGTCACCGGCCCCAGGTGACCGGGTCACGTGGGGACACCAGCCCCAGGTGACCGGGTCACGTGGGGTCACCGGCCCCAGGTGACCGGGTCACGTGGGGTCACCGGCACCAGGTGACCGGGTCACGTGGGGACACCGGCCCCAGGTCAGCGGGTCACGTGGGGTCACCGGCCCCAGGTCAGCGGGTCACGTGGGGACACCGGCCCCAGGTCACCGCGTCAGGTCGGGACCCCGAACCCAGGTCCACGAGTCCGTCGACACCACAGCCCCGGGTCACCGGGTCGTGTCGGGTAACCGGCCTGGTTCCCAGGTTCCGATGACCACCCCGGCACCAGGACTCTGGGTCACGTGGGGACACCGGCCCCAGGTCACCGGGTCACGTGGGGTCACCGGACCCAGGTGACCCGGTCACGTGGGGACACCGGCCCCAGGTGACCGGGTCACGTGGGGTCACCGGCACCAGGTGACCGGGTCACGTGGGGACACCGGCCCCAGGTGACCGGGTCACGTGGTGTCACCGGCCCCAGGTGACCGGGTCACGTGGGTTTCACCGGCACCAGGTGACCGGGTCACGTGGGGACACCGGCCCCAGGTCACCGGGTCAAGTGGGGTCACCGGCCCCAGGTGACCGGGTCACGTGGGGTCACCGGCCCCAGGTGACCGGGTCACGTGAGGTCACCGGCCCCAGGTCAGCGGGTCACGTGGGGACACCGGCCCCAGGTGACCGGGTCACGTGGGGTCACCGGCCCCAGGTCACCGGGTCACGTGGGGTCACCGGCCCCAGGTGACCGGGTCACGTGGGGTCACCGGCCCCAGGTGACCGGGTCACGTGGGGTCACCGGCCCCAGGTGACCGGGTCACGTGGGGACACCGGCCCCAGGTGACCGGGTCACGTGGGGTCACCGGCACCAGGTGACCGGGTCACGTGGGGACACCGGCCCCAGGTGACCGGGTCACGTGGGGTCACCGGCCCCAGGTCAGCGGGTCACGTGGGGTCACCGGCCCAAGGTCAGCGGGTCACGTGGGGACACCGGCCCCAGGTCACCGCGTCAGGTCGGGACCCCGAACCCAGGTCCACGAGTCCGTCGACACCATAGCCCCGGGTCACCGGGTCGTGTCGGGTAACCGGCCTGGTTCCCAGGTTCCGATGACCACCCCGGCACCAGGACTCTGGGTCACGTGGGGACACCGGCCCCAGGTCACCGGGTCATGTGGGGTCACCGGACCCAGGTGACCCGGTCACGTGGGGACACCGGCCCCAGGTGACCGGGTCACGTGGGGTCACCGGCCCCAGGTGACCTGGTCACGTGGGGTCACCGGCCCCAGGTGACCGGGTCACGTGGGGTCACTGGCACCAGGTGACCGGGTCACGTGGGGTCACCGGCCCCAGGTGACCCGGTCACGTGGGGTCACCGGCCCCAGGTGACCGGGTCACGTGGGGTCACCGGCCCCAGGTGACCGGGTCACGTGGGGTCACCGGCCCCAGGTGACCGGGTCACGTGGTGTCACCGGCCCCAGGTGACCGGGTCACGTGGGGTCACCGGCCCCAGTTGACCGGGTCACGTTGGGACACCGGCCTCAGGTCAGCGGGTCACGTGGGGACACCGGCCCCAGGTCAGCGGGTCACGTGGGGACCCCGGACCCAGGTCAGCGGGTCACGTGGGGACACCGGCCCCAGGTAACCGGGTCATACCGAGTCCCCGGACCCAGGTCACCGGGTCAGTTCGGGACCCCGGACCCAGGTCGGGTCATGTCACGTCCCATGCCCGGGTCCCCGGGTTGGATTTTTACCCAGGCCCCGGGTCACAGGGTCATGTCGGGTCAACGGCCTGGGTACAAGGGTCTGGTGACCACCCCGACCCCAGGTCCCCGGGTCATGACGGGACACCGGACCAGGTCCCCGAGTCCGGTCGACACCACAGCCCCAGGTCACCGGGTCATGTCGGGACCCAGCCCGGGTCCCCGGGACGGGTTTTTACCCCAGCCGCAGATCACCGGGTCCTGTCGGGTACCCGGGTCGGGTCCCCTGGAGAGGTCGGCACCCCGGCCCCGGGTCACGGGGTCATGTCGGGTCGCTGTCCCGGGTACCAGTGTCAGGTGACCACCCCGGCCCCGGGAGACGGAGTCATACCGGGTCCCCGGCCCGGGTCCCCGGGTTGCATCGGGACAAAAGCACCGGATCACTGGATCACGTGGGGGCCCGGGCCCGGGTCCCCGGGTTGCATCGGGACACCAGCGAAGGACCACCGGGTCCTGTCGGGTCCCCGGCCCGGGTCCCCTGGACAGGTCGTTAACCCGGCCCCAGGTCACCGGGTCGTGTCGGGTAACCGGCCTGGTTCCCAGGTTCCGGTGACCACCCCGGCACCAGGACCCCGGGTCCCGTGGGGACCCCGGCCCCAGGTGACCGGGTCACGTGGGGTCACCGGCCCCAGGTGACCGGGTCACGTGGGGACACCGGCCCCAGGTGACCGGGTCACGTGGGGTCACCGGCACCAGGTGACCGGGTCACGTGGGGTCACCGGCCCCAGGTGACCTGGTCACGTGGGGTCACCGGCCCCAGGTGACCGGGTCACGTGGGGTCACCGGCCCCAGGTGACCGGGTCACGTGAGGTCACCGGCCCCAGGTGACCGGGTCACGTGGGGTCACCGGCCCCAGGTGACCGGGTCACGTGGGGTCACCGGCCCCAGGTGACCGGGTCACGTGGGGTCACCGGCCCCAGGTCAGCGGGTCACGTGGGGTCACCGGCCCCAGGTCAGCGGGTCACGTGGGGTCACCGGCCCCAGGTGACCGGGTCACGTGGGGTCACCGGCCCCAGGTGACCGGGTCACATGGGGTCACCGGCCCCAGGTGACCGGGTCACGTGGGGTCACCGGCCCCAGGTGACCGGGTCACGTGGGGACACCGGCCCCAGGTGACCGGGTCACGTGGGGTCACCGGCCCCAGGTCAGCGGGTCACGTGGGGTCACCGGCCCCAGGTGACCGGGTCACGTGGGGTCACCGGCCCCAGGTGACCGGGTCACGTGGGGTCACCGGCACCAGGTGACCGGGTCACGTGGGGATACCGGCCCCAGGTGACCGGGTCACGTGGGGTCACCGGCCCCAGGTGACCCGGTCACGTGGGGTCACCGGCCCCAGGTGACCCGGTCACGTGGGGTCACCGGCCCCAGGTCACCGGGTCACGTGGTGTCACCGGCCCCAGGTCAGCGGGTCACGTGGGGACACCGGCCCCAGGTGACCGGGTCACGTGGGGTCACCGGCCCCAGGTGACCGGGTCACGTGGGGACACCGGCCCCAGGTGACCGGGTCACGTGGGGTCACCGGCCCCAGGTGACCGGGTCACGTGGGGACACCGGCCCCAGGTAACCAAGGCATGTCGGGACCCAGCCCGGGTCCCCGGGACGGGTTTTTACCCCAGCCGCAGATCACCGGGTCCTGTCGGGTCCCCGGCCCGTGTCCCCTGGACAGGTCGATAACCCGGCCCCAGGTCACCCGGTCATCTCGCGCACCCGGCCTGGTTCCCAGGTTCCGATGACCACCCCGGCACCAGGACCCCGGGTCACGTGGGGACACCGGCCCCAGGTGACCGGGTCACGTGGGGTCACCGGCCCCAGGTCACCGGGTCACGTGGGGACCCCGGCCCCAGGTGACCGGGTCACGTGGGGACCCCGGACCCAGGTAACCGGGTCATACCGAGTCCCCGGACCCAGGTCACCGGGTCAGTTCGGGACCCCGGACCCAGGTCGGGTCATGTCACGTCCCATGCCCGGGTCCCCGGGTTGGATTTTTACCCAGGCCCCGGGTCACAGGGTCATGTCGGGTCAACGGCCTGGGTACAAGGGTCTGGTGACCACCCCGACCCCAGGTCCCCGGGTCATGACGGGACACCGGACCAGGTCCCCGAGTCCGGTCGACACCACAGCCCCAGGTCACCGGGTCATGTCGGGACCCAGCCCGGGTCCCCGGGACGCGTTTTTACCCCAGCCGCAGATCACCGGGTCCTGTCGGGTACCCGGGTCGGGTCCCCTGGACAGGTCGGCACCCCGGCCCCGGGTCACGGGGTCATGTCGGGTCGCTGTCCCGGGTACCAGTGTCAGGTGACCACCCCGGCCCCGGGAGACGGAGTCATACCGGGTCCCCGGCCCGGGTCCCCGGGTTGCATCGGGACAAAAGCACCGGATCACTGGATCACGTGGGGGCCCGGGCCCGGGTCCCCGGGTTGCATCGGGACACCAGCGAAGGACCACTGGGTCCTGTCGGGTCCCCGGCCCGGGTCCCCTGGACAGGTCGTTAACCCGGCCCCAGGTCACCAGGTCATGTCGCGCACCCGGCCTGGTTCCCACGTTCCGGTGACCACCCCGGCACCAGGACCCCGGGTCCCGTGGGGACCCCGGCCCCAGGTGACCGGGTCACGCGGGGTCACCGGCCCCAGGTCAGCGGGTCACGTGGGGTCACCGGCCCCAGGTCAGCGGGTCACGTGGGGACACCGGCCCAGGGTCAGCGGGTCACGTGGGGACACCGGCCCCAGGTCACCGCGTCAGGTCGGGACCCCGAACCCAGGTCCACGAGTCCGTCGACACCACAGCCCCGGGTCACCGGGTCGTGTCGGGTAACCGGCCTGGTTCCCAGGTTCCGATGACCACCCCGGCACCAGGACTCTGGGTCACGTGGGGACCCCGGCCCCAGGTGACCGGGTCACGCGGGGTCACCGGCCCCAGGTGACCGGGTCACGCGGGGTCACCGGCCCCAGGTGACCGGGTCACGTGGGGACACCGGCCCCAGGTGACCGGGTCACGTGGGGTCACCGGCCCCAGGTCAGCGGGTCACGTGGGGACACCGGCCCCAGGTCACCGGGTCACGTGGGGTCACCGGCCCCAGGTGACCGGGTCACGTCGGGTCACCGGCCCCAGGTGACCGGGTCACGTGGGGTCACCGGCCCCAGGTGACCGGGTCACGTGGGGACCCCGGCCCCAGGTGACCGGGTCACGTGGGGTCACCGGCCCCAGGTGACCGGGTCACGTGGGGTCACCGGCACCATGTGAGCGGGTCACGTGGGGACACCGGCCCCAGGTGACCGGGTCACGTGGGGTCACCGGCCCCAGGTCAGCGGGTCACGTGGGGTCACCGGCCCAAGGTCAGCGGGTCACGTGGGGACACCGGCCCCAGGTCACCGCGTCAGGTCGCGACCCCGAACCCAGGTCCACGAGTCCGTCGACACCACAGCCCCGGGTCACCGGGTCGTGTCGGGTAACCGGCCTGGTTCCCAGGTTCCGATGACCACCCCGGCACCAGGACTCTGGGTCACGTGGGGACACCGGCCCCAGGTCACCGGGTCACGTGGGGTCACCGGACCCAGGTGACCCGGTCACGTGGGGACCCCGGCCCCAGGTGACCGGGTCACGTGGGGTCACCGGCCCCAGGTGACCGGGTCACGTGGGGTCACCGGCCCCAGGTGACCGGGTCACGTGGGGTCACCGGCCCCAGGTCAGCGGGTCACGTGGGGACACCGGCCCCAGGTGACCGGGTCACGTGGGGTCACCGGCCCCAGGTGACCGGGTCACGTGGGGTCACCGGCCCCAGGTGACCGGGTCACGTGGGGACACCGGCCCCAGGTGACCGGGTCACGTGGGGTCACCGGCCCCAGGTCAGCGGGTCACGTGGGGTCACCGGCCCCAGGTCACCGGGTCACGTGGGGTCACCGGCCCCAGGTGACCGGGTCACGTGGGGTCACCGGCCCCAGGTGACCGGGTCACGTGGGGACACCGGCCCCAGGTGACCGGGTCACGTGGGGTCACCGGCCCCAGGTGACCGGGTCACGTGGGGTCACTGGCACCAGGTGACCGGGTCACGTGGGGACACCGGCCCCAGGTGACCGGGTCACGTGGGGTCACCGGCCCCAGGTCAGCGGGTCACGTGGGGTCACCGGCCCAAGGTCAGCGGGTCACGTGGGGACACCGGCCCCAGGTCACCGCGTCAGGTCGGGACCCCGAACCCAGGTCCACGAGTCCGTCGACACCATAGCCCCGGGTCACCGGGTCGTGTCGGGTAACCGGCCTGGTTCCCAGGTTCCGATGACCACCCCGGCACCAGGACTCTGGGTCACGTGGGGACACCGGCCCCAGGTCACGGGGTCACGTGGGGTCACCGGACCCAGGTGACCCGGTCACGTGGGGTCACCGGCCCCAGGTGACCGGGTCACGTGGGGTCACTGGCACCAGGTGACCGGGTCACGTGGGGTCACCGGCCCCAGGTGACCCGGTGACGTGGGGACACCGGCCCCAGGTGACCGGGTCACGTGGGGTCACCGGCCCCAGGTGACCGGGTCACGTGGGGTCACCGGCCCCAGGTGACCGGGTCACGTGGTGTCACCGGCCCCAGGTGACCGGGTCACGTGGGGTCACCGGCCCCAGGTGACCGGGTCACGTGGGGACACCGGCCTCAGGTCAGCGGGTCACGTGGGGACACCGGCCCCAGGTCAGCGGGTCACGTGGGGACCCCGGACCCAGGTCAGCGGGTCACGTGGGGACACCGGCCCCAGGTAACCGGGTCATACCGAGTCCCCGGACCCAGGTCACCGGGTCAGTTCGGGACCCCGGACCCAGGTCGGGTCATGTCACGTCCCATGCCCGGGTCCCCGGGTTGGATTTTTACCCAGGCCCCGGGTCACAGGGTCATGTCGGGTCAACGGCCTGGGTACAAGGGTCTGGTGACCACCCCGACCCCAGGTCCCCGGGTCATGACGGGACACCGGACCAGGTCCCCGAGTCCGGTCGACACCACAGCCCCAGGTCACCGGGTCATGTCGGGACCCAGCCCGGGTCCCCGGGACGGGTTTTTACCCCAGCCGCAGATCACCGGGTCCTGTCGGGTACCCGGGTCGGGTCCCCTGGACAGGTCGGCACCCCGGCCCCGGGTCACGGGGTCATGTCGGGTCGCTGTCCCGGGTACCAGTGTCAGGTGACCACCCCGGCCCCGGGAGACGGAGTCATACCGGGTCCCCGGCCCAGGTCCCCGGGTTGCATCGGGACAAAAGCACCGGATCACTGGATCACGTGGGGGCCCGGGCCCGGGTCCCCGGGTTGCATCGGGACACCAGCGAAGGACCACCGGGTCCTGTCGGGTCCCCGGCCCGGGTCCCCTGGACAGGTCGTTAACCCGGCCCCAGGTCACCGGGTCGTGTCGGGTAACCGGCCTGGTTCCCAGGTTCCGGTGACCACCCCGGCACCAGGACCACGGGTCACGTGGGGACACCGGCCCCAGGTGACCGGGTCACGTGGGGTCACCGGCCCCAGGTGACCGGGTCACGTGGGGACACCGGCCCCAGGTGACCGGGTCACGTGGGGACACCGGCCCCAGGTGACCGGGTCACGTGGGTTCACCGGCCCCAGGTGACCGGGTCACGTGGGGTCACCGGCCCCAGGTGACCGGGTCACGTGGGGACACCGGCCCCAGGTGACCGGGTCACGTGGGGTCACCGGCCCCAGGTGACCGGGTCACGTGGGGTCACCGGCCCCAGGTCAGCGGGTCACGTGGGGTCACCGGACCCAGGTGACCGGGTCACGTGGGGACACCGGCTCCAGGTGACCGGGTCACGTGGGGTCACCGGCCCCAGGTCAGCGGGTCACGTGGGGTCACCGGCCCCAGGTGACCGGGTCACGTGGGGTCACCGGCCCCAGGTGACCGGGTCACGTGGGGTCACCGGCCCCAGGTGACCGGGTCACGTGGGGTCACCGGCCCCAGGTGACCGGGTCACGTGGGTACACCGGCCCCAGGTGACCGGGTCACGTGGGGTCACCGGCCCCAGGTGACCGGATCACGTGGGGTCACCGGCACCAGGTGACCGGGTCACGTGGGGACACCGGCCCCAGGTGACCGGGTCACGTGAGGTCACCGGCCCCAGGTGACCGGGTCACGTGGGGTCACCGGCCCCAGGTGACCCGGTCACGTGGGGTCACCGGCCCTAGGTGACCGGGTCACGTGGGGTCACCGGCCCCAGGTGACCGGGTCACGTGGGGTCACCGGCCCCAGGTCAGCGGGTCACGTGGGGACACCGGCCCCAGGTGACCGGGTCACGTGGGGTCACTGGCCCCAGGTGACCGGGTCACGTGGGGACACCGGCCCCAGGTGACCGGGTCACGTGGGGTCACCGGCCCCAGGTCAGCGGGTCACGTGGGGACACCGGCCCCAGGTAACCAAGGCATGTCGGGACCCAGCCCGGGTCCCCGGGACGGGTTTTTACCCCAGCCGCAGATCACCGGGTCCTGTCGGGTCCCCGGCCCGGGTCCCCTGGACAGGTCGATAACCCGGCCCCAGGTCACCCGGTCATCTCGCGCACCCGGCCTAGTTCCCAGGTTCCGATGACCACCCCGGCACCAGGACCCCGGGTCACGTGGGGACACCGGCCCCAGGTGACCGGGTCACGTGGGGTCACCGGCCCCAGGTCAGCGGGTCACGTGGGGAACCCGGCCCCAGGTGACCGGGTCACGTGGGGTCACCGGCCCCAGGTCACCGGGTCACGTGGGGACCCCGGCCCCAGGTGACCGGGTCACGTGGGGACCCCGGACCCAGGTAACCGGGTCATACCGAGTCCCCGGACCCAGGTCACCGGGTCAGTTCGGGACCCCGGACCCAGGTCGGGTCATGTCACGTCCCATGCCCGGGTCCCCGGGTTGGATTTTTACCCAGGCCCCGGGTCACAGGGTCATGTCGGGTCAACGGCCTGGGTACAAGGGTCTGGTGACCACCCCGACCCCAGGTCCCCGGGTCATGACGGGACACCGGACCAGGTCCCCGAGTCCGGTCGACACCACAGCCCCAGGTCACCGGGTCATGTCGGGACCCAGCCCGGGTCCCCGGGACGGGTTTTTACCCCAGCCGCAGATCACCGGGTCCTGTCGGGTACCCGGGTCGGGTCCCCTGGACAGGTCGGCACCCCGGCCCCGGGTCACGGGGTCATGTCGGGTCGCTGTCCCGGGTACCAGTGTCAGGTGACCACCCCGGCCCCGGGAGACGGAGTCATACCGGGTCCCCGGCCCAGGTCCCCGGGTTGCATCGGGACAAAAGCACCGGATCACTGGAACACGTGGGGGCCCGGGCCCGGGTCCCCGGGTTGCATCGGGACACCAGCGAAGGACCACCGGGTCCTGTCGGGTCCCCGGCCCGGGTCCCCTGGACAGGTCGTTAACCCGGCCCCAGGTCACCGGGTCGTGTCGGGTAACCGGCCTGGTTCCCAGGTTCCGGTGACCACCCCGGCACCAGGACCCCGGGTCCCGTGGGGACCCCGGCCCCAGGTGACCGGGTCACGTGGGGTCACCGGCCCCAGGTGACCGGGTCACGTGGGGTCACCGGCCCCAGGTGACCGGGTCACGTGGGGACACCGGCCCCAGGTGACCGGGTCACGTGGGGTCACCGGCCCCAGGTCACCGGGTCACGTGGGGTCACCGGCCCCAGGTCACCGGGTCACGTGGGGTCACCGGCCCCAGGTGACCGGGTCACGTGGGGTCACCGGCCCCAGGTCAGCGGGTCACGTGGGGTCACCGGCCCCAGGTGACCGGGTCACGTGGGATCACCGGCCCCAGGTGACCGGGTCACGTGGGGTCAGCGGCACCAGGTGACCGGGTCACGTGGGGACACCGTCCCCAGGTGACCGGGTCACGTGGGGTCACCGGCCCCAGGTGACCCGGTCACGTGGGGTCACCGGCCCCAGGTGACCGGGTCACGTGGGGTCACCGGCCCCAGGTCAGCGGGTCACGTGGGGACACCGGCCCCAGGTGACCGGGTCACGTGGGGTCACCGGCCCCAGGTGACCGGGTCACGTGGGGACACCGGCCCCAGGTGACCGGGTCACGTGGGGTCACCGGCCCCAGGTCAGCGGGTCACGTGGGGACACCGGCCCCAGGTAACCAAGGCATGTCGGGACCCAGCCCGGGTCCCCGGGACGGGTTTTTACCCCAGCCGCAGATCACCGGGTCCTGTCGGGTCCCCGGCCCGTGTCCCCTGGACAGGTCGATAACCCGGCCCCAGGTCACCCGGTCATCTCGCGCACCCGGCCTGGTTCCCAGGTTCAGATGACCACCCCGGCACCAGGACCCCGGGTCACGTGGGGACACCGGCCCCAGGTGACCGGGTCACGTGGGGTCACCGGCCCCAGGTCACCGGGTCACGTGGGGACCCCGGCCCCAGGTGACCGGGTCACGTGGGGACCCCGGACCCAGGTAACCGGGTCATACCGAGTCCCCGGACCCAGGTCACCGGGTCAGTTCGGGACCCCGGACCCAGGTCGGGTCATGTCACGTCCCATGCCCGGGTCCCCGGGTTGGATTTTTACCCAGGCCCCGGGTCACAGGGTCATGTCGGGTCAACGGCCTGGGTACAAGGGTCTGGTGACCACCCCGACCCCAGGTCCCCGGGTCATGACGGGACACCGGACCAGGTCCCCGAGTCCGGTCGACACCACAGCCCCAGGTCACCGGGTCATGTCGGGACCCAGCCCGGGTCCCCGGGACGGGTTTTTACCCCAGCCGCAGATCACCGGGTCCTGTCGGGTACCCGGGTCGGGTCCCCTGGACAGGTCGGCACCCCGGCCCCGGGTCACGGGGTCATGTCGGGTCGCTGTCCCGGGTACCAGTGTCAGGTGACCACCCCGGCCCCGGGAGACGGAGTCATACCGGGTCCCCGGCCCGGGTCCCCGGGTTGCATCGGGACAAAAGCACCGGATCACTGGATCACGTGGGGGCCCGGGCCCGGGTCCCCGGGTTGCATCGGGACACCAGCGAAGGACCACCGGGTCCTGTCGGGTCCCCGGCCCGGGTCCCCTGGACAGGTCGTTAACCCGGCCCCAGGTCACCGGGTCGTGTCGGGTAACCGGCCTGGTTCCCAGGTTCCGGTGACCACCCCGGCACCAGGACCCCGGGTCCCGTGGGGACCCCGGCCCCAGGTGACCGGGTCACGTGGGGTCACCGGCCCCAGGTGACCGGGTCACGTGGGGTCACCGGCCCCAGGTGACCGGGTCACGCGGGGTCACCGGCCCCAGGTGACCGGGTCACGTGGGGTCACCGGCCCCAGGTGACCGGGTCACGCGGGGTCACCGGCCCCAGGTGACCGGGTCACGTGGGGTCACCGGCCCCAGGTCAGCGGGTCACGTGGGGACACCGGCCCCAGGTGACCGGGTCACGTGGGGTCACCGGCCCCAGGTGACCGGGTCACGTGGGGTCACCGGCCCCAGGTGACCGGGTCACGTGGGGACACCGGCCCCAGGTGACCGGGTCACGTGGGGTCACCGGCCCCAGGTGACCGGGTCACGTGGGGTCACCGGCCCCAGGTGACCGGGTCACGTGGGGACACCGGCCCCAGGTGACCGGGTCACGTGGGGTCACCGGCCCCAGGTGACCGGGTCACGTGGGGTCACCGGCACCAGGTGACCGGGTCAAGTGGGGACACCGGCCCCAGGTGACCGGGTCACGTGGGGTCACCGGCCCCAGGTCAGCGGGTCACGTGGGGTCACCGGCCCAAGGTCAGCGGGTCATGTGGGGACACCGGCCCCAGGTCACCGCGTCAGGTCGGGACCCCGAACCCAGGTCCACGAGTCCGTCGACACCATAGCCCCGGGTCACCGGGTCGTGTCGGGTAACCGGCCTGGTTCCCAGGTTCCGATGACCACCCCGGCACCAGGACTCTGGGTCACGTGGGGACACCGGCCCCAGGTCACCGGGTCACGTGGGGTCACCGGACCCAGGTGACCCGGTCACGTGGGGTCACTGGCACCAGGTGACCGGGTCACGTGGGGTCACCGGCCCCAGGTGACCCGGTCACGTGGGGTCACCGGCCCCAGGTGACCGGGTCACGTGGGGTCACCGGCCCCAGGTGACCGGGTCACGTGGGGTCACCGGCCCCAGGTGACCGGGTCACGTGGGGTCACCGGCCCCAGGTGACCGGGTCACGTGGTGTCACCGGCCCCAGGTGACCGGGTCACGTGGGGTCACCGGCCCCAGGTGACCGGGTCACGTGGGGACACCGGCCTCAGGTCAGCGGGTCACGTGGGGACACCGGCCCCAGGTCAGCGGGTCACGTGGGGACCCCGGACCCAGGTGACCGGGTCACGTGGGGACCCCGGACCCAGGTAACCGGGTCATACCGAGTCCCCGGACCCAGGTCACCGGGTCAGTTCGGGACCCCGGACCCAGGTCGGGTCATGTCACGTCCCATGCCCGGGTCCCCGGGTTGGATTTTTACCCAGGCCCCGGGTCACAGGGTCATGTCGGGTCAACGGCCTGGGTACAAGGGTCTGGTGGCCACCCCGACCCCAGGTCCCCGGGTCATGACGGGACACCGGACCAGGTCCCCGAGTCCGGTCGACACCACAGCCCCAGGTCACCGGGTCATGTCGGGACCCAGCCCGGGTCCCCGGGACGGGTTTTTACCCCAGCCGCAGATCACCGGGTCCTGTCGGGTACCCGGGTCGGGTCCCCTGGACAGGTCGGCACCCCGGCCCCGGGTCACGGGGTCATGTCGGGTCGCTGTCCCGGGTACCAGTGTCAGGTGACCACCCCGGCCCCGGGAGACGGAGTCATACCGGGTCCCCGGCCCAGGTCCCCGGGTTGCATCGGGACAAAAGCACCGGATCACTGGATCACGTGGGGGCCCGGGCCCGGGTCCCCGGGTTGCATCGGGACACCAGCGAAGGACCACCGGGTCCTGTCGGGTCCCCGGCCCGGGTCCCCTGGACAGGTCGTTAACCCGGCCCCAGGTCACCGGGTCGTGTCGGGTAACCAGCCTGGTTCCCAGGTTCCGGTGACCACCCCGGCACCAGGACCCCGGGTCACGTGGGGACACCGGCCCCAGGTGACCGGGTCACGTGGGGTCACCGGCCCCAGGTGACCGGGTCACGTGGGGACACCGGCCCCAGGTGACCGGGTCACGTGGGGACACCGGCCCCAGGTCACCGGGTCACGTGGGGTCACCGGCCCCAGGTGACCGGGTCACGTGGGGTCACCGGCCCCAGGTGACCGGGTCACGTGGGGACACCGGCCCCAGGTGACCGGGTCACGTGGGGTCACCGGCCCCAGGTGACCGGGTCACGTGGGGTCACCGGCACCAGGTCAGCGGGTCACGTGGGGTCACCGGCCCCAGGTGACCGGGTCACGTGGGGACACCGGCTCCAGGTGACCGGATCACGTGGGGTCACCGGCACCAGGTGACCGGGTCACGTGGGGACACCGGCCCCAGGTGACCGGGTCACGTGGGGTCACCGGCCCCAGGTGACCGGGTCACGTGGGGTCACCGGCCCCAGGTGACCCGGTCACGTGGGGTCACCGGCCCTAGGTGACCGGGTCACGTGGGGTCACCGGCCCCAGGTGACCGGGTCACGTGGTGTCACCGGCCCCAGGTCAGCGGGTCACGTGGGGTCACCGGCCCCAGGTGACCGGGTCACGTGGGGTCACCGGCCCCAGGTGACCGGGTCACGTGGGGACACCGGCCCCAGGTGACCGGGTCACGTGGGGTCACCGGCCCCAGGTCAGCGGGTCACGTGGGGACACCGGCCCCAGGTAACCAAGGCATGTTGGGACCCAGCCCGGGTTCCCGGGACGGGTTTTTACCCCAGCCGCAGATCACCGGGTCCTGTCGGGTCCCCGGCCCGGGTCCCCTGGACAGGTCGATAACCCGGCCCCAGGTCACCCGGTCATCTCGCGCACCCGGCCTGGTTCCCAGGTTCCGATGACCACCCCGGCACCAGGACCCCGGGTCACGTGGGGACACCGGCCCCAGGTGACCGGGTCACGTGGGGTCACCGGCCCCAGGTCAGCGGGTCACGTGGGGACCCCGGCCCCAGGTGACCGGGTCACGTGGGGTCACCAGCCCCAGGTCAGCGGGTCACGTGGGGACCCCGGCCCCAGGTGACCGGGTCACGTGGGGACCCCGGACCCAGGTAACCGGGTCATACCGAGTCCCCGGACCCAGGTCACCGGGTCAGTTCGGGACCCCGGACCCAGGTCGGGTCATGTCACGTCCCATGCCCGGGTCCCCGGGTTGGATTTTTACCCAGGCCCCGGGTCACAGGGTCATGTCGGGTCAACGGCCTGGGTACAAGGGTCTGGTGACCACCCCGACCCCAGGTCCCCGGGTCATGACGGGACACCGGACCAGGTCCCCGAGTCCGGTCGACACCACAGCCCCAGGTCACCGGGTCATGTCGGGACCCAGCCCGGGTCCCCGGGACGGGTTTTTACCCCAGCCGCAGATCACCGGGTCCTGTCGGGTACCCGGGTCGGGTCCCCTGGACAGGTCGGCACCCCGGCCCCGGGTCACGGGGTCATGTCGGGTCGCTGTCCCGGGTACCAGTGTCAGGTGACCACCCCGGCCCCGGGAGACGGAGTCATACCGGGTCCCCGGCCCGGGTCCCCGGGTTGCATCGGGACAAAAGCACCGGATCACTGGATCACGTGGGGGCCCGGGCCCGGGTCCCCGGGTTGCATCGGGACACCAGCGAAGGACCACCGGGTCCTGTCGGGTCCCCGGCCCGGGTCCCCTGGACAGGTCGTTAACCCGGCCCCAGGTCACCGGGTCGTGTCGGGTAACCGGCCTGGTTCCCAGGTTCCGGTGACCACCCCGGCACCAGGACCCCGGGTCCCGTGGGGACCCCGGCCCCAGGTGACCGGGTCACGTGGGGTCACCGGCCCCAGGTCAGCGGGTCACGTGGGGTCACCGGCCCCAGGTGACCGGGTCACGTGGGGACACCGGCTCCAGGTGACCGGATCACGTGGGGTCACCGGCACCAGGTGACCGGGTCACGTGGGGACACCGGCCCCAGGTGACCGGGTCACGTGGGGACACCGGCCCCAGGTGACCGGGTCACGTGGGGTCACCGGCCCCAGGTGACCCGGTCACGTGGGGTCACCGGCCCTAGGTGACCGGGTCACGTGGGGTCACCGGCCCCAGGTGACCGGGTCACGTGGGGTCACCGGCCCCAGGTCAGCGGGTCACGTGGGGACACCGGCCCCAGGTGACCGGGTCACGTGGGGTCACCGGCCCCAGGTGACCGGGTCACGTGGGGACACCGGCCCCAGGTGACCGGGTCACGTGGGGTCACCGGCCCCAGGTCAGCGGGTCACGTGGGGACACCGGCCCCAGGTAACCAAGGCATGTCGGGACCCAGCCCGGGTTCCCGGGACGGGTTTTTACCCCAGCCGCAGATCACCGGGTCCTGTCGGGTCCCCGGCCCGGGTCCCCTGGACAGATCGATAACCCGGCCCCAGGTCACCCGGTCATCTCGCGCACCCGGCCTGGTTCCCAGGTTCCGATGACCACCCCGGCACCAGGACCCCGGGTCACGTGGGGACACCGGCCCCAGGTGACCGGGTCACGTGGGGTCACCGGCCCCAGGTCAGCGGGTCACGTGGGGACCCCGGCCCCAGGTGACCGGGTCACGTGGGGTCACCGGCCCCAGGTCAGCGGGTCACGTGGGGACCCCGGCCCCAGGTGACCGGGTCACGTGGGGACCCCGGACCCAGGTAACCGGGTCATACCGAGTCCCCGGACCCAGGTCACCGGGTCAGTTCGGGACCCCGGACCCAGGTCGGGTCATGTCACGTCCCATGCCCGGGTCCCCGGGTTGGATTTTTACCCAGGCCCCGGGTCACAGGGTCATGTCGGGTCAACGGCCTGGGTACAAGGGTCTGGTGACCACCCCGACCCCAGGTCCCCGGGTCATGACGGGACACCGGACCAGGTCCCCGAGTCCGGTCGACACCACAGCCCCAGGTCACCGGGTCATGTCGGGACCCAGCCCGGGTCCCCGGGACGGGTTTTTACCCCAGCCGCAGATCACCGGGTCCTGTCGGGTACCCGGGTCGGGTCCCCTGGACAGGTCGGCACCCCGGCCCCGGGTCACGGGGTCATGTCGGGTCGCTGTCCCGGGTACCAGTGTCAGGTGACCACCCCGGCCCCGGGAGACGGAGTCATACCGGGTCCCCGGCCCAGGTCCCCGGGTTGCATCGGGACAAAAGCACCGGATCACTGGATCACGTGGGGGCCCGGGCCCGGGTCCCCGGGTTGCATCGGGACACCAGCGAAGGACCACCGGGTCCTGTCGGGTCCCCGGCCCGGGTCCCCTGGACAGGTCGTTAACCCGGCCCCAGGTCACCGGGTCGTGTCGGGTAACCGGCCTGGTTCCCAGGTTCCGGTGACCACCCCGGCACCAGGACCCCGGGTCCCGTGGGGACCCCGGCCCCAGGTGACCGGGTCACGTGGGGTCACCGGCCCCAGGTGACCGGGTCACGTGGGGTCACCGGCCCCAGGTGACCGGGTCACGTGGGGTCACCGGCCCCAGGTCACCGGGTCACGTGGGGTCACCGGCCCCAGGTGACCGGGTCACGTGGGGTCACCGGCCCCAGGTCAGCGGGTCACGTGGGGTCACCGGCCCCAGGTGACCGGGTCACGTGGGATCACCGGCCCCAGGTGACCGGGTCACGTGGGGTCACCGGCACCAGGTGACCGGGTCACGTGGGGACACCGGCCCCAGGTGACCGGGTCACGTGGGGTCACCGGCCCCAGGTGACCGGGTCACGTGGGGTCACCGGCCCCAGGTGACCGGGTCACGTGGGGTCACCGGCCCCAGGTGACCGGGTCACGTGGGGTCACCGGCCCCAGGTCAGCGGGTCACGTGGGGTCACCGGCCCCAGGTGACCGGGTCACGTGGGGTCACCGGCCCCAGGTGACCGGGTCACGTGGGGACACCGGCCCCAGGTGACCGGGTCACGTGGGGTCACCGGCCCCAGGTCAGCGGGTCACGTGGGGACACCGGCCCCAGGTAACCAAGGCATGTCGGGACCCAGCCCGGGTCCCCGGGACGGGTTTTTACCCCAGCCGCAGATCACCGGGTCCTGTCGGGTCCCCGGCCCGTGTCCCCTGGACAGGTCGATAACCCGGCCCCAGGTCACCCGGTCATCTCGCGCACCCGGCCTGGTTCCCAGGTTCCGATGACCACCCCGGCACCAGGACCCCGGGTCACGTGGGGACACCGGCCCCAGGTGACCGGGTCACGTGGGGTCACCGGCCCCAGGTCAGCGGGTCACGTGGGGACACCGGCCCCAGGTGACCGGGTCACGTGGGGACCCCGGACCCAGGTAACCGGGTCATACCGAGTCCCCGGACCCAGGTCACCGGGTCAGTTCGGGACCCCGGACCCAGGTCGGGTCATGTCACGTCCCATGCCCGGGTCCCCGGGTTGGATTTTTACCCAGGCCCCGGGTCACAGGGTCATGTCGGGTCAACGGCCTGGGTACAAGGGTCTGGTGACCACCCCGACCCCAGGTCCCCGGGTCATGACGGGACACCGGACCAGGTCCCCGAGTCCGGTCGACACCACAGCCCCAGGTCACCGGGTCATGTCGGGACCCAGCCCGGGTCCCCGGGACGGGTTTTTACCCCAGCCGCAGATCACCGGGTCCTGTCGGGTACCCGGGTCGGGTCCCCTGGACAGGTCGGCACCCCGGCCCCGGGTCACGGGGTCATGTCGGGTCGCTGTCCCGGGTACCAGTGTCAGGTGACCACCCCGGCCCCGGGAGACGGAGTCATACCGGGTCCCCGGCCCGGGTCCCCGGGTTGCATCGGGACAAAAGCACCGGATCACTGGATCACGTGGGGGCCCGGGCCCGGGTCCCCGGGTTGCATCGGGACACCAGCGAAGGACCACCGGGTCCTGTCGGGTCCCCGGCCCGGGTCCCCTGGACAGGTCGTTAACCCGGCCCCAGGTCACCGGGTCGTGTCGGGTAACCGGCCTGGTTCCCAGGTTCCGGTGACCACCCCGGCACCAGGACCCCGGGTCCCGTGGGGACCCCGGCCCCAGGTGACCGGGTCACGTGGGGTCACCGGCCCCAGGTGACCGGGTCACGTGGGGACACCGGCCCCAGGTGACCGGGTCACGTGGGGTCACCGGCACCAGGTGACCGGGTCACGTGGGGTCACCGGCCCCAGGTGACCTGGTCACGTGGGGTCACCGGCCCCAGGTGACCGGGTCACGTGGGGTCACCGGCCCCAGGTGACCGGGTCACGTGAGGTCACCGGCCCCAGGTCAGCGGGTCACTTGGGGTCACCGGCCCCAGGTGACCGGGTCACGTGGGGTCACCGGCCCCAGGTGACCGGGTCACGTGGGGTCACCGGCCCCAGGTGACCTGGTCACGTGGGGTCACCGGCCCCAGGTGACCGGGTCACGTGGGGTCACCGGCCCCAGGTGACCGGGTCACGTGAGGTCACCGGCCCCAGGTCAGCGGGTCACTTGGGGTCACCGGCCCCAAGTGACCGGGTCACGTGGGGTCACCGGCCCCAGGTGACCGGGTCACGTGGGGTCACCGGCCCCAGGTCAGCGGGTCACGTGGGGTCACCGGCCCCAGGTCAGCGGGTCACGTGGGGTCACCGGCCCCAGGTGACCGGGTCACGTGGGGTCACCGGCCCCAGGTGACCGGGTCACGTGGGGTCACCGGCCCCAGGTCAGCGGGTCACATGGGGACACCGGCCCCAGGTCAGCGGGTCACGTGGGGTCACCGGCCCCAGGTGACCGGGTCACGTGGGGTCACCGGCCCCAGGTCAGCGGGTCACGTGGGGTCACCGGCCCCAGGTGACCGGGTCACGTGGGGTCACCGGCCCCAGGTGACCTGGTCACGTGGGGTCACCGGCCCCAGGTGACCGGGTCACGTGGGGTCACCGGCCCCAGGTGACCGGGTCACGTGAGGTCACCGGCCCCAGGTCAGCGGGTCACTTGGGGTCACCGGCCCCAAGTGACCGGGTCACGTGGGGTCACCGGCCCCAGGTGACCGGGTCACGTGGGGTCACCGGCCCCAGGTCAGCGGGTCACGTGGGGTCACCGGCCCCAGGTGACCGGGTCACGTGGGGTCACCGGCCCCAGGTGACCGGGTCACGTGGGGTCACCGGCCCCAGGTGACCGGGTCACGTGGGGTCACCGGCCCCAGGTCAGCGGGTCACATGGGGACACCGGCCCCAGGTGACCGGGTCACGTGGGGTCACCGGCCCCAGGTCAGCGGGTCACGTGGGGTCACCGGCCCCAGTTCAGCGGGTCACGTGGGGTCACCGGCCCCAGGTGACCGGGTCACGTGGGGTCACCGGCCCCAGGTCAGCGGGTCACGTGGGGTCACCGGCCCCAGGTGACCGGGTCACGTGGGGTCACCGGCCCCAGGTGACCGGGTCACGTGGGGTCACCGGCCCCAGGTGACCGAGTCACGTGGGGTCACCGGCACCAGGTGACCGGGTCACGTGGGGATACCGGCCCCAGGTGACCGGGTCACGTGGGGTCACCGGCCCCAGGTGACCCGGTCACGTGGGGTCACCGGCCCCAGGTGACCCGGTCACGTGGGGTCACCGGCCCCAGGTCACCGGGTCACGTGGTGTCACCGGCCCCAGGTCAGCGGGTCACGTGGGGACACCGGCCCCAGGTGACCGGGTCACGTGGGGTCACCGGCCCCAGGTGACCGGGTCACGTGGGGACACCGGCCCCAGGTAACCAAGGCATGTCGGGACCCAGCCCTGGTCCCCGGGACGGGTTTTTACCCCAGCCGCAGATCACCGGGTCCTGTCGGGTCCCCGGCCCGTGTCCCCTGGACAGGTCGATAACCCGGCCCCAGGTCACCCGGTCATCTCGCGCACCCGGCCTGGTTCCCAGGTTCCGATGACCACCCCGGCACCAGGACCCCGGGTCACGTGGGGACACCGGCCCCAGGTGACCGGGTCACGTGGGGTCACCGGCCCCAGGTCAGCGGGTCACGTGGGGACCCCGGCCCCAGGTGACCGGGTCACGTGGGGACCCCGGACCCAGGTAACCGGGTCATACCGAGTCCCCGGACCCAGGTCACCGGGTCAGTTCGGGACCCCGGACCCAGGTCGGGTCATGTCACGTCCCATGCCCGGGTCCCCGGGTTGGATTTTTACCCAGGCCCCGGGTCACAGGGTCATGTCGGGTCAACGGCCTGGGTACAAGGGTCTGGTGACCACCCCGACCCCAGGTCCCCGGGTCATGACGGGACACCGGACCAGGTCCCCGAGTCCGGTCGACACCACAGCCCCAGGTCACCGGGTCATGTCGGGACCCAGCCCGGGTCCCCGGGACGCGTTTTTACCCAAGCCCCAGATCACCGGGTCCTGTCGGGTACCCGGGTCGGGTCCCCTGGACAGGTCGGCACCCCGGCCCCGGGTCACGGGGTCATGTCGGGTCGCTGTCCCGGGTACCAGTGTCAGGTGACCACCCCGGCCCCGGGAGACGGAGTCATACCGGGTCCCCGGCCCGGGTCCCCGGGTTGCATCGGGACAAAAGCACCGGATCACTGGATCACGTGGGGGCCCGGGCCCGGGTCCCCGGGTTGCATCGGGACACCAGCGAAGGACCACCGGGTCCTGTCGGGTCCCCGGCCCGGGTCCCCTGGACAGGTCGTTAACCCGGCCCCAGGTCACCGGGTCATGTCGCGCACCCGGCCTGGTTCCCACGTTCCGGTGACCACCCCGGCACCAGGACCCCGGGTCCCGTGGGGACCCCGGCCCCAGGTGACCGGGTCACGCGGGGTCACCGGCCCCAGGTCAGCGGGTCACGTGGGGTCACCGGCCCCAGGTCAGCGGGTCACGTGGGGACACCGGCCCCAGGTCAGCGGGTCACGTGGGGACACCGGCCCCAGGTCACCGCGTCAGGTCGATACCCCGAACCCAGGTCCACGAGTCCGTCGACACCACAGCCCCGGGTCACCGGGTCGTGTCGGGTAACCGGCCTGGTTCCCAGGTTCCGATGACCACCCCGGCACCAGGACTCTGGGTCACGTGGGGACCCCGGCCCCAGGTGACCGGGTCACGCGGGGTCACCGGCCCCAGGTGACCGGGTCACGCGGGGTCACCGGCCCCAGGTGACCGGGTCACGTGGGGTCACCTGCCCCAGGTGACCGGGTCACGTGGGGTCACCGGCCCCAGGTGACCGGGTCACGTGGGGTCACCGGCCCCAGGTCAGCGGGTCACGTGGGGACACCGGCCCCAGGTCACCGGGTCACGTGGGGTCACCGGCCCCAGGTGACCGGGTCACGTGGGGACACCGGCCCCAGGTGACCGGGTCACGTGGGGTCACCGGCCCCAGGTGACCGGGTCACGTGGGGACCCCGGCCCCAGGTGACCGGGTCACGTGGGGTCACCGGCCCCAGGTGACCGGGTCACGTGGGGTCACCGGCACCAGGTGAGCGGGTCACGTGGGGACACCGGCCCCAGGTGACCGGGTCACGTGGGGTCACCGGCCCCAGGTCAGCGGGTCACGTGGGGTCACCGGCCCAAGGTCAGCGGGTCACGTGGGGACACCGGCCCCAGGTCACCGCGTCAGGTCGGGACCCCGAACCCAGGTCCACGAGTCCGTCGACACCACAGCCCCGGGTCACCGGGTCGTGTCGGGTAACCGGCCTGGTTCCCAGGTTCCGATGACCACCCCGGCACCAGGACTCTGGGTCACGTGGGGACACCGGCCCCAGGTCACCGGGTCACGTGGGGTCACCGGACCCAGGTGACCCGGTCACGTGGGGACCCCGGCCCCAGGTGACCGGGTCACGTGGGGTCACCGGCACCAGGTGACCGGGTCACGTGGGGTCACCGGCCCCAGGTGACCGGATCACGCGGGGTCACCGGCCCCAGGTGACCGGGTCACGTGGGGTCACCGGCCCCAGGTCAGCGGGTCACGTGGGGACACCGGCCCCAGGTGACCGGGTCACGTGGGGTCACCGGCCCCAGGTGACCGGGTCACGTGGGGTCACCGGACCCAGGTGACCGGGTCACGTGGGGTCACCGGCCCCAGGTCAGCGGGTCACGTGGGGTCACCGGCCCCAGGTCACCGGGTCACGTGGGGTCACCGGCCCCAGGTGACCGGGTCACGTGGGGTCACCGGCCCCAGGTGACCGGGTCACGTGGGGTCACCGGCCCCAGGTGACCGGGTCACGTGGGGACCCCGGCCCCAGGTGACCGGGTCACGTGGGGTCACCGGCCCCAGGTGACCGGGTCACGTGGGGTCACCGGCACCAGGTGAGCGGGTCACGTGGGGACACCGGCCCCAGGTGACCGGGTCACGTGGGGTCACCGGCCCCAGGTCAGCGGGTCACGTGGGGTCACCGGCCCAAGGTCAGCGGGTCACGTGGGGACACCGGCCCCAGGTCACCGCGTCAGGTCGGGACCCCGAACCCAGGTCCACGAGTCCGTCGACACCACAGCCCCGGGTCACCGGGTCGTGTCGGGTAACCGGCCTGGTTCCCAGGTTCCGATGACCACCCCGGCACCAGGACTCTGGGTCACGTGGGGACACCGGCCCCAGGTCACCGGGTCACGTGGGGTCACCGGACCCAGGTGACCCGGTCACGTGGGGACCCCGGCCCCAGGTGACCGGGTCACGTGGGGTCACCGGCACCAGGTGACCGGGTCACGTGGGGTCACCGGCCCCAGGTGACCGGATCACGCGGGGTCACCGGCCCCAGGTGACCGGGTCACGTGGGGTCACCGGCCCCAGGTCAGCGGGTCACGTGGGGACACCGGCCCCAGGTGACCGGGTCACGTGGGGTCACCGGCCCCAGGTGACCGGGTCACGTGGGGTCACCGGACCCAGGTGACCGGGTCACGTGGGGTCACCGGCCCCAGGTCAGCGGGTCACGTGGGGTCACCGGCCCCAGGTCACCGGGTCACGTGGGGTCACCGGCCCCAGGTGACCGGGTCACGTGGGGTCACCGGCCCCAGGTGAC
Source organism: Somateria mollissima (assembly GCA_951411735.1). Taxonomy (NCBI): domain Eukaryota; kingdom Metazoa; phylum Chordata; class Aves; order Anseriformes; family Anatidae; genus Somateria; species Somateria mollissima. Next base: position 149,016 of record CATOCB010000189.1, read on the forward strand.
CGGGTCACGTGGGGTCACCGGCCCCAGGTGACCGGGTCACGTGGGGACACCGGCCCCAGGTGACCGGGTCACGTGGGGTCACCGGCCCCAGGTGACCGGGTCACGTGGGGTCACCGGCACCAGGTGACCGGGTCACGTGGGGACACCGGCCCCAGGTGACCGGGTCACGTGGGGTCACCGGCCCCAGGTCAGCGGGTCACGTGGGGTCACCGGCCCAAGGTCAGCGGGTCACGTGGGGACACCGGCCCCAGGTCACCGCGTCAGGTCGGGACCCCGAACCCAGGTCCACGAGTCCGTCGACACCATAGCCCCGGGTCACCGGGTCGTGTCGGGTAACCGGCCTGGTTCCCAGGTTCCGATGACCACCCCGGCACCAGGACTCTGGGTCACGTGGGGACACCGGCCCCAGGTCACGGGGTCACGTGGGGTCACCGGACCCAGGTGACCCGGTCACGTGGGGTCACCGGCCCCAGGTGACCTGGTCACGTGGGGTCACCGGCCCCAGGTGACCGGGTCACGTGGGGTCACTGGCACCAGGTGACCGGGTCACGTGGGGTCACCGGCCCCAGGTGACCCGGTCACGTGGGGTCACCGGCCCCAGGTGACCGGGTCACGTGGGGTCACCGGCCCCAGGTGACCGGGTCACGTGGGGTCACCGGCCCCAGGTGACCGGGTCACGTGTTGTCACCGGCCCCAGGTGACCGGGTCACGTGGGGTCACCGGCCCCAGGTGACCGGGTCACGTGGGGACACCGGCCTCAGGTCAGCGGGTCACGTGGGGACACCGGCCCCAGGTCAGCGGGTCACGTGGGGACCCCGGACCCAGGTCAGCGGGTCACGTGGGGACACCGGACCCAGGTAACCGGGTCATACCGAGTCCCCGGACCCAGGTCACCGGGTCAGTTCGGGACCCCGGACCCAGGTCGGGTCATGTCACGTCCGATGCCCGGGTCCCCGGGTTGGATTTTTACCCAGGCCCCGGGTCACAGGGTCATGTCGGGTCAACGGCCTGGGTACAAGGGTCTGGTGACCACCCCGACCCCAGGTCCCCGGGTCATGACGGGACACCGGACCAGGTCCCCGAGTCCGGTCGACACCACAGCCCCAGGTCACCGGGTCATGTCGGGACCCAGCCCGGGTCCCCGGGACGGGTTTTTACCCCAGCCGCAGATCACCGGGTCCTGTCGGGTACCCGGGTCGGGTCCCCTGGACAGGTCGGCACCCCGGCCCCGGGTCACGGGGTCATGTCGGGTCGCTGTCCCGGGTACCAGTGTCAGGTGACCACCCCGGCCCCGGGAGACGGAGTCATACCGGGTCCCCGGCCCAGGTCCCCGGGTTGCATCGGGACAAAAGCACCGGATCACTGGATCACGTGGGGGCCCGGGCCCGGGTCCCCGGGTTGCATCGGGACACCAGCGAAGGACCACCGGGTCCTGTCGGGTCCCCGGCCCGGGTCCCCTGGACAGGTCGTTAACCCGGCCCCAGGTCACCGGGTCGTGTCGGGTAACCGGCCTGGTTCCCAGGTTCCGGTGACCACCCCGGCACCAGGACCCCGGGTCACGTGGGGACACCGGCCCCAGGTGACCGGGTCACGTGGGGTCACCGGCCCCAGGTGACCGGGTCACGTGGGGACACCGGCCCCAGGTGACCGGGTCACGTGGGGACACCGGCCCCAGGTGACCGGGTCACGTGGGTTCACCGGCCCCAGGTGACCGGGTCACGTGGGGTCACCGGCCCCAGGTGACCGGGTCACGTTGGGACACCGGCCCCAGGTGACCGGGTCACGTGGGGTCACCGGCCCCAGGTGACCGGGTCACGTGGGGTCACCGGCCCCAGGTCAGCGGGTCACGTGGGGTCACCGGACCCAGGTGACCGGGTCACGTGGGGACCCCGGCTCCAGGTGACCGGGTCACGTGGGGTCACCGGCCCCAGGTCAGCGGGTCACGTGGGGTCACCGGCCCCAGGTGACCGGGTCACGTGGGGTCACCGGCCCCAGGTGACCGGGTCACGTGGGGTCACCGGCCCCAGGTGACCGGGTCACGTGGGGTCACCGGCCCCAGGTGACCGGGTCACGTGGGTACACCGGCCCCAGGTGACCGGGTCACGTGGGGTCACCGGCCCCAGGTGACCGGATCACGTGGGATCACCGGCACCAGGTGACCGGGTCACGTGGGGACACCGGCCCCAGGTGACCGGGTCACGTGGGGTCACCGGCCCCAGGTGACCGGGTCACGTGGGGTCACCGGCCCCAGGTGACCCGGTCACGTGGGGTCACCGGCCCTAGGTGACCGGGTCACGTGGGGTCACCGGCCCCAGGTGACCGGGTCACGTGGGGTCACCGGCCCCAGGTCAGCGGGTCACGTGGGGACACCGGCCCCAGGTGACCGGGTCACGTGGGGTCACCGGCCCCAGGTGACCGGGTCACGTGGGGACACCGGCCCCAGGTGACCGGGTCACGTGGGGTCACCGGCCCCAGGTCAGCGGGTCACGTGGGGACACCGGCCCCAGGTGACCGGGTCACGTGGGGTCACCGGCCCCAGGTGACCGGGTCACGTGGGGACACCGGCCCCAGGTGACCGGGTCACGTGGGGTCACCGGCCCCAGGTCAGCGGGTCACGTGGGGACACCGGCCCCAGGTAACCAAGGCATGTCGGGACCCAGCCCGGGTTCCCGGGACGGGTTTTTACCCCAGCCGCAGATCACCGGGTCCTGTCGGGTCCCCGGCCCGGGTCCCCTGGACAGGTCGATAACCCGGCCCCAGGTCACCCGGTCATCTCGCGCACCCGGCCTGGTTCCCAGGTTCCGATGACCACCCCGGCACCAGGACCCCGGGTCACGTGGGGACACCGGCCCCAGGTGACCGGGTCACGTGGGGTCACCGGCCCCAGGTCAGCGGGTCACGTGGGGACCCCGGCCCCAGGTGACCGGGTCACGTGGGGTCACCGGCCCCAGGTCACCGGGTCACGTGGGGACCCCAGCCCCAGGTGACCGGGTCACGTGGGGACCCCGGACCCAGGTAACCGGGTCATACCGAGTCCCCGGACCCAGGTCACCGGGTCAGTTCGGGACCCCGGACCCAGGTCGGGTCATGTCACGTCCCATGCCCGGGTCCCCGGGTTGGATTTTTACCCAGGCCCCGGGTCACAGGGTCATGTCGGGTCAACGGCCTGGGTACAAGGGTCTGGTGACCACCCCGACCCCAGGTCCCCGGGTCATGACGGGACACCGGACCAGGTCCCCGAGTCCGGTCGACACCACAGCCCCAGGTCACCGGGTCATGTCGGGACCCAGCCCGGGTCCCCGGGACGGGTTTTTACCCCAGCCGCAGATCACCGGGTCCTGTCGGGTACCCGGGTCGGGTCCCCTGGACAGGTCGGCACCCCGGCCCCGGGTCACGGGGTCATGTCGGGTCGCTGTCCCGGGTACCAGTGTCAGGTGACCACCCCGGCCCCGGGAGACGGAGTCATACCAGGTCCCCGGCCCAGGTCCCCGGGTTGCATCGGGACAAAAGCACCGGATCACTGGATCACGTGGGGGCCCGGGCCCGGGTCCCCGGGTTGCATCGGGACACCAGCGAAGGACCACCGGGTCCTGTCGGGTCCCCGGCCCGGGTCCCCTGGACAGGTCGTTAACCCGGCCCCAGGTCACCGGGTCGTGTCGGGTAACCGGCCTGGTTCCCAGGTTCCGGTGACCACCCCGGCACCAGGACCCCGGGTCCCGTGGGGACCCCGGCCCCAGGTGACCGGGTCACGTGGGGTCACCGGCACCAGGTGACCGGGTCACGTGGTGTCACCGGCCCCAGGTGACCGGGTCACGTGGGGTCACCGGCCCCAGGTCACCGGGTCACGTGGTGTCACCTGCCCCAGGTGACCGGGTCACGTGGTGTCACCGGCCCCAGGTGACCGGGTCACGTGGGGTCACCGGCCCCAGGTCAGCGGGTCACGTGGGGTCACCGGCCCCAGGTGACCGGGTCACGTGGGATCACCGGCCCCAGGTGACCGGGTCACGTGGGGTCACCGGCACCAGGTGACCGGGTCACGTGGGGACACCGGCCCCAGGTGACCGGGTCACGTGGGGTCACCGGCCCCAGGTGACCGGGTCACGTGGGGTCACCGGCCCCAGGTGACCCGGTCACGTGGGGTCACCGGCCCCAGGTGACCGGGTCACGTGGGGTCACCGGCCCCAGGTGACCGGGTCACGTGGGGTCACCGGCCCCAGGTCAGCGGGTCACGTGGGGACACCGGCCCCAGGTGACCGGGTCACGTGGGGTCACCGGCCCCAGGTGACCGGGTCACGTGGGGACACCGGCCCCAGGTGACCGGGTCACGTAGGGTCACCGGCCCCAGGTCAGCGGGTCACGTGGGGACACCGGCCCCAGGTAACCAAGGCATGTCGGGACCCAGCCCGGGTCCCCGGGACGGGTTTTTACCCCAGCCGCAGATCACCGGGTCCTGTCGGGTCCCCGGCCCGGGTCCCCTGGACAGGTCGATAACCCGGCCCCAGGTCACCCGGTCATCTCGCGCACCCGGCCTGGTTCCCAGGTTCCGATGACCACCCCGGCACCAGGACCCCGGGTCACGTGGGGATACCGGCCCCAGGTCAGCGGGTCACGTGGGGTCACCGGCCCCAGGTCAGCGGGTCACGTGGGGACCCCGGCCCCAGGTGACCGGGTCACGTGGGGACCCCGGACCCAGGTAACCGGGTCATACCGAGTCCCCGGACCCAGGTCACCGGGTCAGTTCGGGACCCCGGACCCAGGTCGGGTCATGTCACGTCCCATGCCCGGGTCCCCGGGTTGGATTTTTACCCAGGCCCCGGGTCACAGGGTCATGTCGGGTCAACGGCCTGGGTACAAGGGTCTGGTGACCACCCCGACCCCAGGTCCCCGGGTCATGACGGGACACCGGACCAGGTCCCCGAGTCCGGTCGACACCACAGCCCCAGGTCACCGGGTCATGTCGGGACCCAGCCCGGGTCCCCGGGACGGGTTTTTACCCCAGCCGCAGATCACCGGGTCCTGTCGGGTACCCGGGTCGGGTCCCCTGGACAGGTCGGCACCCCGGCCCCGGGTCACGGGGTCATGTCGGGTCGCTGTCCCGGGTACCAGTGTCAGGTGACCACCCCGGCCCCGGGAGACGGAGTCATACCGGGTCCCCGGCCCGGGTCCCCGGGTTGCATCGGGACAAAAGCACCGGATCACTGGATCACGTGGGGGCCCGGGCCCGGGTCCCCGGGTTGCATCGGGACACCAGCGAAGGACCACCGGGTCCTGTCGGGTCCCCGGCCCGGATCCCCTGGACAGGTCGTTAACCCGGCCCCAGGTCACCGGGTCGTGTCGGGTAACCGGCCTGGTTCCCAGGTTCCGGTGACCACCCCGGCACCAGGACCCCGGGTCCCGTTGGGACCCCGGCCCCAGGTGACCGGGTCACGTGGGGTCACCGGCCCCAGGTGACCGGGTCACGTGGGGACACAGGCCCCAGGTGACCGGGTCACGTGGGGTCACCAGCACCAGGTGAACGGGTCACGTGGGGTCACCGGCCCCAGGTGACCTGGTCACGTGGGGTCACCGGCCCCAGGTGACCGGGTCACGTGGGGTCACCGGCCCCAGGTGACCGGGTCACGTGAGGTCACCGGCCCCAGGTGACCGGGTCACGTGGGGTCACCGGCCCCAGGTGACCGGGTCACGTGGGGTCACCGGCCCCAGGTGACCTGGTCACGTGGGGTCACCGGCCCCAGGTGACCGGGTCACGTGGGGTCACCGGCCCCAGGTGACCGGGTCAAGTGAGGTCACCGGCCCCAGGTCAGCGGGTCACTTGGGGTCACCGGCCCCAAGTGACCGGGTCACGTGGGGTCACCGGCCCCAGGTGACCGGGTCACGTGGGGTCACCGGCCCCAGGTCAGCGGGTCACGTGGGGTCACCGGCCCCAGGTCAGCGGGTCACGTGGGGTCACCGGCCCCAGGTCACCGGGTCACGTGGGGTCACCGGCCCCAGGTGACCGGGTCACGTGGGGTCACCGGCCCCAGGTGACCGGGTCACGTGGGGTCACCGGCCCCAGGTCAGCGGGTCACGTGGGGACACCGGCCCCAGGTGACCGGGTCACGTGGGGTCACCGGCCCCAGGTCAGCGGGTCACGTGGGGTCACCGGCCCCAGGTCAGCGGGTCACGTGGGGTCACCGGCCCCAGGTGACCGGGTCACGTGGGGTCACCGGCCCCAGGTCAGCGGGTCACGTGGGGTCACCGGCCCCAGGTGACCGGGTCACGTGGGGTCACCGGCCCCAGGTGACCGGGTCACGTGGGGTCACCGGCACCAGGTGACCGGGTCACGTGGGGACACCGGCCCCAGGTGACCGGGTCACGTGGTGTCACCGGCCCCAGGTCAGCGGGTCACGTGGGGACACCGGCCCCAGGTGACCGGGTCACGTGGGGTCACCGGCCCCAGGTGACCGGGTCACGTGGGGACACCGGCCCCAGGTGACCGGGTCACGTGGGGTCACCGGCCCCAGGTCAGCGGGTCACGTGGGGACACCGGCCCCAGGTAACCAAGGCATGTCGGGACCCAGCCCGGGTCCCCGGGACGGGTTTTTACCCCAGCCGCAGATCACCGGGTCCTGTCGGGTCCCCGGCCCGTGTCCCCTGGACAGGTCGATAACCCGGCCCCAGGTCACGCGGTCATCTCGCGCACCCGGCCTGGTTCCCAGGTTCCGATGACCACCCCGGCACCAGGACCCCGGGTCACGTGGGGACACCGGCCCCAGGTGACCGGGTCACGTGGGGTCACCGGCCCCAGGTCAGCGGGTCACGTGGGGACCCCGGCCCCAGGTGACCGGGTCACGTGGGGACCCCGGACCCAGGTAACCGGGTCATACCGAGTCCCCGGACCCAGGTCACCGGGTCAGTTCGGGACCCCGGACCCAGGTCGGGTCATGTCACGTCCCATGCCCGGGTCCCCGGGTTGGATTTTTACCCAGGCCCCGGGTCACAGGGTCATGTCGGGTCAACGGCCTGGGTACAAGGGTCTGGTGACCACCCCGACCCCAGGTCCCCGGGTCATGACGGGACACCGGACCAGGTCCCCGAGTCCGGTCGACACCACAGCCCCAGGTCACCGGGTCATGTCGGGACCCAGCCCGGGTCCCCGGGACGCGTTTTTACCCCAGCCGCAGATCACCGGGTCCTGTCGGGTACCCGGGTCGGGTCCCCTGGACAGGTCGGCACCCCGGCCCCGGGTCACGGGGTCATGTCGGGTCGCTGTCCCGGGTACCAGTGTCAGGTGACCACCCCGGCCCCGGGAGACGGAGTCATACCGGGTCCCCGGCCCGGGTCCCCGGGTTGCATCGGGACAAAAGCACCGGATCACTGGATCACGTGGGGGCCCGGGCCCGGGTCCCCGGGTTGCATCGGGACACCAGCGAAGGACCACTGGGTCCTGTCGGGTCCCCGGCCCGGGTCCCCTGGACAGGTCGTTAACCCGGCCCCAGGTCACCGGGTCATGTCGCGCACCCGGCCTGGTTCCCAGGTTCCGGTGACCACCCCGGCACCAGGACCCCGGGTCCCGTGGGGACCCCGGCCCCAGGTGACCGGGTCACGCGGGGTCACCGGCCCCAGGTCAGCGGGTCACGTGGGGACACCGGCCCCAGGTCAGCGGGTCACGTGGGGACACCGGCCCCAGGTCACCGCGTCAGGTCGGGACCCCGAACCCAGGTCCACGAGTCCGTCGACACCACAGCCCCGGGTCACCGGGTCGTGTCGGGTAACCGGCCTGGTTCCCAGGTTCCGATGACCACCCCGGCACCAGGACTCTGGGTCACGTGGGGACCCCGGCCCCAGGTGACCGGGTCACGCGGGGTCACCGGCCCCAGGTGACAGGGTCACGCGGGGTCACCGGCCCCAGGTGACCGGGTCACGTGGGGTCACCGGCCCCAGGTGAACGGGTCACGTGGGGACACCGGCCCCAGGTGACCGGGTCACGTGGGGTCACCGGCCCCAGGTCAGCGGGTCAAGTGGGGACACCGGGCCAAGGTCACCGGGTCACGTGGGGTCACCGGCCCCAGGTCACCGGGTCACGTGGGGTCACCGGCCCCAGGTGACCGGGTCACGTGGGGTCACCGGCCCCAGGTGACCGGGTCACGTGGGGACCCCGGCCCCAGGTGACCGGGTCACGTGGGGTCACCGGCCCCAGGTGACCGGGTCACGTGGGGTCACCGGCACCAGGTGAGCGGGTCACGTGGGGACACCGGCCCCAGGTGACCGGGTCACGTGGGGTCACCGGCCCCAGGTCAGCGGGTCACGTGGGGTCACCGGCCCAAGGTCAGCGGGTCACGTGGGGACACCGGCCCCAGGTCACCGCGTCAGGTCGGGACCCCGAACCCAGGTCCACGAGTCCGTCGACACCACAGCCCCGGGTCACCGGGTCGTGTCGGGTAACCGGCCTGGTTCCCAGGTTCCGATGACCACCCCGGCACCAGGACTCTGGGTCACGTGGGGACACCGGCCCCAGGTCACCGGGTCACGTGGGGTCACCGGACCCAGGTGACCCGGTCACGTGGGGACCCCGGCCCCAGGTGACCGGGTCACGTGGGGTCACCGGCACCAGGTGACCGGGTCACGTGGGGTCACCGGCCCCAGGTGACCGGGTCACGCGGGGTCACCGGCCCCAGGTGACCGGGTCACGTGGGGTCACCGGCCCCAGGTCAGCGGGTCACGTGGGGACACCGGCCCCAGGTGACCGGGTCACGTGGGGTCACCGGCCCCAGGTGACCGGGTCACGTGGGGTCACCGGCCCCAGGTGACCGGGTCACGTGGGGACACCGGCCCCAGGTGACCGGGTCACGTGGGGTCACCGGCCCCAGGTCAGCGGGTCACGTGGGGTCACCGGCCCCAGGTCACCGGGTCACGTGGGGTCACCGGCCCCAGGTGACCGGGTCACGTGGGGTCACCGGCCCCAGGTGACCGGGTCACGTGGGGACACCGGCCCCAGGTGACCGGGTCACGTGGGGTCACCGGCCCCAGGTGACCGGGTCACGTGGGGTCACCGGCACCAGGTGACCGGGTCACGTGGGGACACCGGCCCCAGGTGACCGGGTCACGTGGGGTCACCGGCCCCAGGTCAGCGGGTCACGTGGGGACACCGGCCCCAGGTCACCGGGTCACGTGGGGTCACCGGCCCCAGGTGACCGGGTCACGCGGGGTCACCGGCCCCAGGTGACCGGGTCACGTGGGGTCACCGGCCCCAGGTGACCGGGTCACGTAGGGACACCGGCCCCAGGTGACCGGGTCACGTGGGGTCACCGGCCCCAGGTCAGCGGGTCACGTGGGGACACCGGCCCCAGGTCACCGGGTCACGTGTGGTCACCGGCCCCAGGTGACCGGGTCACGTGGGGTCACCGGCCCCAGGTGACCGGGTCACGTGGGGACCCCGGCCCCAGGTGACCGGGTCACGTGGGGTCACCGGCCCCAGGTGACCGGGTCACGTGGGGTCACCGGCACCAGGTGAGCGGGTCACGTGGGGACACCGGCCCCAGGTGACCGGGTCACGTGGGGTCACCGGCCCCAGGTCAGCGGGTCACGTGGGGTCACCGGCCCAAGGTCAGCGGGTCACGTGGGGACACCGGCCCCAGGTCACCGCGTCAGGTCGGGACCCCGAACCCAGGTCCACGAGTCCGTCGACACCACAGCCCCGGGTCACCGGGTCGTGTCGGGTAACCGGCCTGGTTCCCAGGTTCCGATGACCACCCCGGCACCAGGACTCTGGGTCACGTGGGGACACCGGCCCCAGGTCACCGGGTCACGTGGGGTCACCGGCCCCAGGTCAGCGGGTCACGTGGGGACACCGGCCCCAGGTGACCGGGTCTCGCGGGGTCACCGGCCCCAGGTGACCGGGTCACGTGGGGTCACCGGCCCCAGGTCAGCGGGTCACGTGGGGACACCGGCCCCAGGTGACCGGGTCACGTGGGGTCACCGGCCCCAGGTGACCGGGTCACGTGGGGTCACCGGCCCCAGGTGACCGGGTCACGTGGGGACACCGGCCCCAGGTGACCGGGTCACGTGGGGTCACCGGCCCCAGGTCAGCGGGTCACGTGGGGTCACCGGCCCCAGGTCACCGGGTCACGTGGGGTCACCGGCCCCAGGTGACCGGGTCACGTGGGGTCACCGGCCCCAGGTGACCGGGTCACGTGGGGACACCGGCCCCAGGTGACCGGGTCACGTGGGGTCACCGGCCCCAGGTGACCGGGTCACGTGGGGTCACCGGCCCCAGGTGACCGGGTCACGTGGGGACACCGGCCCCAGGTGACCGGGTCACGTGGGGTCACCGGCCCCAGGTCAGCGGGTCACGTGGGGTCACCGGCCCAAGGTCAGCGGGTCACGTGGGGACACCGGCCCCAGGTCACCGCGTCAGGTCGGGACCCCGAACCCAGGTCCACGAGTCCGTCGACACCATAGCCCCGGGTCACCGGGTCGTGTCGGGTAACCGGCCTGGTTCCCAGGTTCCGATGACCACCCCGGCACCAGGACTCTGGGTCACGTGGGGACACCGGCCCCAGGTCACCGGGTCACGTGGGGTCACCGGACCCAGGTGACCCGGTCACGTGGGGACACCGGCCCCAGGTGACCGGGTCACGTGGGGTCACCGGCACCAGGTGACCGGGTCACGTGGGGTCACCGGCCCCAGGTGACCTGGTCACGTGGGGTCACCGGCCCCAGGTGACCGGGTCACGTGGGGTCACCGGCCCCAGGTGACCGGGTCACGTGGGGTCACCGGTCCCAGGTTACCGGGTCACGTGGGGTCACCGGCCCCAGGTGACCGGGTCACGTGGGTACACCGGCCCCAGGTGACCGGGTCACGTGGGGTCACCGGCCCCAGGTGACCGGGTCACGTGGGGTCACCGGCCCCAGGTGACCGGGTCACGTGGGGTCACCGGCCCCAGGTGACCGGGTCACGTGGGGACACCGGCCTCAGGTCAGCGGGTCACGTGGGGACACCGGCCCCAGGTCAGCGGGTCACGTGGGGACCCCGGACCCAGGTCAGCGGGTCACGTGGGGACACCGGCCCCAGGTAACCGGGTCATACCGAGTCCCCGGACCCAGGTCACCGGGTCAGTTCGGGACCCCGGACCCAGGTCGGGTCATGTCACGTCCCATGCCCGGGTCCCCGGGTTGGATTTTTACCCAGGCCCCGGGTCACAGGGTCATGTCGGGTCAACGGCCTGGGTACAAGGGTCTGGTGACCACCCCGACCCCAGGTCCCCGGGTCATGACGGGACACCGGACCAGGTCCCCGAGTCCGGTCGACACCACAGCCCCAGGTCACCGGGTCATGTCGGGACCCAGCCCGGGTCCCCGGGACGGGTTTTTACCCCAGCCGCAGATCACCGGGTCCTGTCGGGTACCCGGGTCGGGTCCCCTGGACAGGTCGGCACCCCGGCCCCGGGTCACGGGGTCATGTCGGGTCGCTGTCCCGGGTACCAGTGTCAGGTGACCACCCCGGCCCCGGGAGACGGAGTCATACCGGGTCCCCGGCCCAGGTCCCCGGGTTGCATCGGGACAAAAGCACCGGATCACTGGATCACGTGGGGGCCCGGGCCCGGGTCCCCGGGTTGCATCGGGACACCAGCGAAGGACCACCGGGTCCTGTCGGGTCCCCGGCCCGGGTCCCCTGGACAGGTCGTTAACCCGGCCCCAGGTCACCGGGTCGTGTCGGGTAACCGGCCTGGTTCCCAGGTTCCGGTGACCACCCCGGCACCAGGACCCCGGGTCACGTGGGGACACCGGCCCCAGGTGACCGGGTCACGTGGGGTCACCGGCCCCAGGTGACCGGGTCACGTGGGGACACCGGCCCCAGGTGACCGGGTCACGTGGGTTCACCGGCCCCAGGTGACCGGGTCACGTGGGGTCACCGGCCCCAGGTGACCGGGTCACGTGGGGACACCGGCCCCAGGTGACCGGGTCACGTGGGGTCACCGGCCCCAGGTGACCGGGTCACGTGGGGTCACCGGCCCCAGGTCAGCGGGTCACGTGGGGTCACCGGACCCAGGTGACCGGGTCACGTGGGGACACCGGCTCCAGGTGACCGGGTCACGTGGGGTCACCGGCCCCAGGTCAGCGGGTCACGTGGGGTCACCGGCCCCAGGTGACCGGGTCACGTGGGGTCACCGGCCCCAGGTGACCGGGTCACGTGGGGTCACCGGCCCCAGGTGACCGGGTCACGTGGGTACACCGGCCCCAGGTGACCGGGTCACGTGGGGTCACCGGCCCCAGGTGACCGGATCACGTGGGGTCACCGGCACCAGGTGACCGGGTCACGTGGGGACACCGGCCCCAGGTGACCGGGTCACGTGGGGTCACCGGCCCCAGGTGACCGGGTCACGTGTGGTCACCGGCCCCAGGTGACCCGGTCACGTGGGGTCACCGGCCCTAGGTGACCGGGTCACGTGGGGTCACCGGCCCCAGGTGACCGGGTCACGTGGGGTCACCGGCCCCAGGTCAGCGGGTCACGTGGGGACACCGGCCCCAGGTGACCGGGTCACGTGGGGTCACCGGCCCCAGGTGACCGGGTCACGTGGGGACACCGGCCCCAGGTGACCGGGTCACGTGGGGTCACCGGCCCCAGGTCAGCGGGTCACGTGGGGACACCGGCCCCATGTAACCAAGGCATGTCGGGACCCAGCCCGGGTCCCCGGGACGGGTTTTTACCCCAGCCGCAGATCACCGGGTCCTGTCGGGTCCCCGGCCCGGGTCCCCTGGACAGGTCGATAACCCGGCCCCAGGTCACCCGGTCATCTCGCGCACCCGGCCTGGTTCCCAGGTTCCGATGACCACCCCGGCACCAGGACCCCGGGTCACGTGGGGACACCGGCCCCAGGTGACCGGGTCACGTGGGGTCACCGGCCCCAGGTCAGCGGGTCACGTGGGGACCCCGGCCCCAGGTGACCGGGTCACGTGGGGTCACCGGCCCCAGGTCACCGGGTCACGTGGGGACCCCGGCCCCAGGTGACCGGGTCACGTGGGGACCCCGGACCCAGGTAACCGGGTCATACCGAGTCCCCGGACCCAGGTCACCGGGTCAGTTCGGGACCCCGGACCCAGGTCGGGTCATGTCACGTCCCATGCCCGGGTCCCCGGGTTGGATTTTTACCCAGGCCCCGGGTCACAGGGTCATGTCGGGTCAACGGCCTGGGTACAAGGGTCTGGTGACCACCCCGACCCCAGGTCCCCGGGTCATGACGGGACAGCGGACCAGGTCCCCGAGTCCGGTCGACACCACAGCCCCAGGTCACCGGGTCATGTCGGGACCCAGCCCGGGTCCCCGGGACGGGTTTTTACCCCAGCCGCAGATCACCGGGTCCTGTCGGGTACCCGGGTCGGGTCCCCTGGACAGGTCGGCACCCCGGCCCCGGGTCACGGGGTCATGTCGGGTCGCTGTCCCGGGTACCAGTGTCAGGTGACCACCCCGGCCCCGGGAGACGGAGTCATACCGGGTCCCCGGCCCAGGTCCCCGGGTTGCATCGGGACAAAAGCACCGGATCACTGGATCACGTGGGGGCCCGGGCCCGGGTCCCCGGGTTGCATCGGGACACCAGCGAAGGACCACCGGGTCCTGTCGGGTCCCCGGCCCGGGTCCCCTGGACAGGTCGTTAACCCGGCCCCAGGTCACCGGGTCGTGTCGGGTAACCGGCCTGGTTCCCAGGTTCCGGTGACCACCCCGGCACCAGGACCCCGGGTCACGTGGGGACACCGGCCCCAGGTGACCGGGTCACGTGGGGTCACCGGCCCCAGGTCACCGGGTCACGTGGGGTCACCGGCCCCAGGTGACCGGGTCACGTGGGGTCACCGGCCCCAGGTGACCGGGTCACGTGGGGTCACCGGCCCCAGGTGACCGGGTCACGTGGGATCACCGGCCCCAGGTGACCGGGTCACGTGGGGTCACCGGCACCAGGTGACCGGGTCACGTGGGGACACCGGCCCCAGGTGACCGGGTCACGTGGGGTCACCGGCCCCAGGTGACCGGGTCACGTGGGGTCACCGGCCCCAGGTGACCCGGTCACGTGGGGTCACCGGCCCCAGGTGACCGGGTCACGTGGGGTCACCGGCCCCAGGTGACCGGGTCACGTGGGGTCACCGGCCCCAGGTCAGCGGGTCACGTGGGGACACCGGCCCCAGGTGACCGGGTCACGTGGGGTCACGGCCCCAGGTGACCGGGTCACGTGGGGACACCGGCCCCAGGTGACCGGGTCACGTGGGGTCACCGGCCCCAGGTCAGCGGGTCACGTGGGGTCACCGGCCCCAGGTCACCGGGTCACGTGGGGTCACCGGCCCCAGGTGACCGGGTCACGTGGGGTCACCGGCCCCAGGTCAGCGGGTCACGTGGGGACACCGGCCCCAGGTGACCGGGTCACGTGGGGTCACCGGCCCCAGGTCAGCGGGTCACGTGGGGTCACCAACCCCAGGTCAGCGGGTCACGTGGGGTCACCGGCCCCAGGTGACCGGGTCACGTGGGGTCACCGGCCCCAGGTCAGCGGGTCACGTGGGGTCACCGGCCCCAGGTGACCGGGTCACGTGGGGTCACCGGCCCCAGGTGACCGGGTCACGTGGGGTCACCGGCACCAGGTGACCGGGTCACGTGGGGACACCGGCCCCAGGTGACCGGGTCACGTGGGGTCACCGGCCCCAGGTGACCCGGTCACGTGGGGTCACCGGCCCCAGGTGACCGGGTCACGTGGGGTCACCGGCCCCAGGTCACCGGGTCACGTGGTGTCACCGGCCCCAGGTCAGCGGGTCACGTGGGGACACCGGCCCCAGGTGACCGGGTCACGTGGGGTCACCGGCCCCAGGTGACCGGGTCACGTGGGGACACCGGCCCCAGGTGACCGGGTCACGTGGGGTCACCGGCCCCAGGTCAGCGGGTCACGTGGGGACACCGGCCCCAGGTAACCAAGGCATGTCGGGACCCAGCCCGGGTCCCCGGGACGGGTTTTTACCCCAGCCGCAGATCACCGGGTCCTGTCGGGTCCCCGGCCCGTGTCCCCTGGACAGGTCGATAACCTGGCCCCAGGTCACCCGGTCATCTCGCGCACCCGGCCTGGTTCCCAGGTTCCGATGACCACCCCGGCACCAGGACCCCGGGTCACGTGGGGACACCGGCCCCAGGTGACCGGGTCACGTGGGGTCACCGGCCCCAGGTCAGCGGGTCACGTGGGGACCCCGGCCCCAGGTGACCGGGTCACGTGGGGACCCCGGACCCAGGTAACCGGGTCATACCGAGTCCCCGGACCCAGGTCACCGGGTCAGTTCGGGACCCCGGACCCAGGTCGGGTCATGTCACGTCCCATGCCCGGGTCCCCGGGTTGGATTTTTACCCAGGCCCCGGGTCACAGGGTCATGTCGGGTCAACGGCCTGGGTACAAGGGTCTGGTGACCACCCCGACCCCAGGTCCCCGGGTCATGACGGGACACCGGACCAGGTCCCCGAGTCCGGTCGACACCACAGCCCCAGGTCACCGGGTCATGTCGGGACCCAGCCCGGGTCCCCGGGACGGGTTTTTACCCCAGCCGCAGATCACCGGGTCCTGTCGGGTACCCGGGTCGGGTCCCCTGGACAGGTCGGCACCCCGGCCCCGGGTCACGGGGTCATGTCGGGTCGCTGTCCCGGGTACCAGTGTCAGGTGACCACCCCGGCCCCGGGAGACGGAGTCATACCGGGTCCCCGGCCCGGGTCCCCGGGTTGCATCGGGACAAAAGCACCGGATCACTGGATCACGTGGGGGCCCGGGCCCGGGTCCCCGGGTTGCATCGGGACACCAGCGAAGGACCACCGGGTCCTGTCGGGTCCCCGGCCTGGGTCCCCTGGACAGGTCGTTAACCCGGCCCCAGGTCACCGGGTCGTGTCGGGTAACCGGCCTGGTTCCCAGGTTCCGGTGACCACCCCGGCACCAGGACCCCGGGTCCCGTGGGGACCCCGGCCCCAGGTGACCGGGTCACGTGGGGTCACCGGCCCCAGGTGACCGGGTCACGTGGGGACACCGGCCCCAGGTGACCGGGTCACGTGGGGTCACCGGCACCAGGTGACTGGGTCACGTGGGGTCACCGGCCCCAGGTGACCTGGTCACGTGGGGTCACCGGCCCCAGGTGACCGGGTCACGTGGGGTCACCGGCCCCAGGTGACCGGGTCACGTGAGGTCACCGGCCCCAGGTGACCGGGTCACGTGGGGTCACCGGCCCCAGGTGACCGGGTCACGTGGGGTCACCGGCCCCAGGTGACCTGGTCACGTGGGGTCACCGGCCCCAGGTGACCGGGTCACGTGGGGTCACCGGCCCCAGGTCACCGGGTCACGTGAGGTCACCGGCCCCAGGTGACCGGGTCACGTGGGGTCACCGGCCCCAGGTGACCGGGTCACGTGGGGTCACCGGCCCCAGGTCAGCAGGTCACGTGGGGTCACCGGCCCCAGGTCACCGGGTCACGTGGGGTCACCGGCCCCAGGTCAGCGGGTCACGTGGGGTCACCGGCCCCAGGTGACCGGGTCACGTGGGGTCACCGGCCCCAGGTCAGCGGGTCACGTGGGGTCACCGGCCCCAGGTGACCGGGTCACGTGGGGTCACCGGCCCCAGGTGACCGGGTCACGTGGGGTCACCGGCCCCAGGTGACCGGGTCACGTGGGGTCACCGGCACCAGGTGACCGGGTCACGTGGGGACACCGGCCCCAGGTGACCGGGTCACGTGAGGTCACCGGCCCCAGGTGACCGGGTCACGTGGGGTCACCGGCCCCAGGTGACCGGGTCACGTGGGGTCACCGGCCCCAGGTGACCTGGTCACGTGGGGTCACCGGCCCCAGGTGACCGGGTCACATGGGGTCACCGGCCCCAGGTCACCGGGTCACGTGGGGTCACCGGCCCCAGGTGACCGGGTCACGTGGGGTCACCGGCCCCAGGTCAGCGGGTCACGTGGGGTCACCGGCCCCAGGTCAGCGGGTCACGTGGGGTCACCGGCCCCAGGTGACCGGGTCACGTGGGGTCACCGGCCCCAGGTGACCGGGTCACGTGGGGACACCGGCCCCAGGTGACCGGGTCACGTGGGGTCACCGGCACCAGGTGACTGGGTCACGTGGGGTCACCGGCCCCAGGTGACCTGGTCACGTGGGGTCACCGGCCCCAGGTGACCGGGTCACGTGGGGTCACCGGCCCCAGGTGACCGGGTCACGTGAGGTCACCGGCCCCAGGTGACCGGGTCACGTGGGGTCACCGGCCCCAGGTGACCGGGTCACGTGGGGTCACCGGCCCCAGGTGACCTGGTCACGTGGGGTCACCGGCCCCAGGTGACCGGGTCACGTGGGGTCACCGGCCCCAGGTCACCGGGTCACGTGAGGTCACCGGCCCCAGGTGACCGGGTCACGTGGGGTCACCGGCCCCAGGTGACCGGGTCACGTGGGGTCACCGGCCCCAGGTCAGCAGGTCACGTGGGGTCACCGGCCCCAGGTCACCGGGTCACGTGGGGTCACCGGCCCCAGGTCAGCGGGTCACGTGGGGTCACCGGCCCCAGGTGACCGGGTCACGTGGGGTCACCGGCCCCAGGTCAGCGGGTCACGTGGGGTCACCGGCCCCAGGTGACCGGGTCACGTGGGGTCACCGGCCCCAGGTGACCGGGTCACGTGGGGTCACCGGCACCAGGTGACCGGGTCACGTGGGGACACCGGCCCCAGGTGACCGGGTCACGTGAGGTCACCGGCCCCAGGTGACCGGGTCACGTGGGGTCACCGGCCCCAGGTGACCGGGTCACGTGGGGTCACCGGCCCCAGGTGACCTGGTCACGTGGGGTCACCGGCCCCAGGTGACCGGGTCACGTGGGGTCACCGGCCCCAGGTCACCGGGTCACGTGGGGTCACCGGCCCCAGGTGACCGGGTCACGTGGGGTCACCGGCCCCAGGTCAGCGGGTCACGTGGGGTCACCGGCCCCAGGTCAGCGGGTCACGTGGGGTCACCGGCCCCAGGTGACCGGGTCACGTGGGGTCACCGGCCCCAGGTCAGCGGGTCACGTGGGGTCACCGGCCCCAGGTGACCGGGTCACGTGGGGTCACCGGCCCCAGGTGACCGGGTCACGTGGGGTCACCGGCCCCAGGTGACCGGGTCACGTGGGGTCACCGGCACCAGGTGACCGGGTCACGTGGGGACACCGGCCCCAGGTGACCGGGTCACGTGGGGTCACCGGCCCCAGGTGACCCGGTCACGTGGGGTCACCGGCCCCAGGTCAGCGGGTCACGTGGGGTCACCGGCCCCAGGTGACCGGGTCACGTGGGGTCACCGGCCCCAGGTCAGCGGGTCACGTGGGGACACCGGCCCCAGGTGACCGGGTCACGTGGGGTCACCGGCCCCAGGTGACCGGGTCACGTGGGGACACCGGCCCCAGGTGACCGGGTCACGTGGGGTCACCGGCCCCAGGTGACCGGGTCACGTGGGGACACCGGCCCCAGGTAACCAAGGCATGTCGGGACCCAGCCCGGGTCCCCGGGACGGGTTTTTACCCCAGCCGCAGATCACCGGGTCCTGTCGGGTCCCCGGCCCGTGTCCCCTGGACAGGTCGATAACCCGGCCCCAGGTCACCCGGTCATCTCGCGCACCCGGCCTGGTTCCCAGGTTCCGATGACCACCCCGGCACCAGGACCCCGGGTCACGTGGGGACACCGGCCCCAGGTGACCGGGTCACGTGGGGTCACCGGCCCCAGGTCAGCGGGTCACGTGGGGACCCCGGCCCCAGGTGACCGGGTCACGTGGGGACCCCGGACCCAGGTAACCGGGTCATACCGAGTCCCCGGACCCAGGTCACCGGGTCAGTTCGGGACCCCGGACCCAGGTCGGGTCATGTCACGTCCCATGCCCGGGTCCCCGGGTTGGATTTTTACCCAGGCCCCGGGTCACAGGGTCATGTCGGGTCAACGGCCTGGGTACAAGGGTCTGGTGACCACCCCGACCCCAGGTCCCCGGGTCATGACGGGACACCGGACCAGGTCCCCGAGTCCGGTCGACACCACAGCCCCAGGTCACCGGGTCATGTCGGGACCCAGCCCGGGTCCCCGGGACGCGTTTTTACCCCAGCCGCAGATCACCGGGTCCTGTCGGGTACCCGGGTCGGGTCCCCTGGAGAGGTCGGCACCCCGGCCCCGGGTCACGGGGTCATGTCGGGTCGCTGTCCCGGGTACCAGTGTCAGGTGACCACCCCGGCCCCGGGAGACGGAGTCATACCGGGTCCCCGGCCCGGGTCCCCGGGTTGCATCGGGACAAAAGCACCGGATCACTGGATCACGTGGGGGCCCGGGCCCGGGTCCCCGGGTTGCATCGGGACACCAGCGAAGGACCACTGGGTCCTGTCGGGTCCCCGGCCCGGGTCCCCTGGACAGGTCGTTAACCCGGCCCCAGGTCACCGGGTCATGTCGCGCACCCGGCCTGGTTCCCACGTTCCGGTGACCACCCCGGCACCAGGACCCCGGGTCCCGTGGGGACCCCGGCCCCAGGTGACCGGGTCACGCGGGGTCACCGGCCCCAGGTCAGCGGGTCACGTGGGGTCACCGGCCCCAGGTCAGCGGGTCACGTGGGGACACCGGCCCCAGGTCAGCGGGTCACGTGGGGACACCGGCCCCAGGTCACCGCGTCAGGTCGGGACCCCGAACCCAGGTCCACGAGTCCGTCGACACCACAGCCCCGGGTCACCGGGTCGTGTCGGGTAACCGGCCTGGTTCCCAGGTTCCGATGACCACCCCGGCACCAGGACTCTGGGTCACGTGGGGACCCCGGCCCCAGGTGACCGGGTCACGCGGGGTCACCGGCCCCAGGTGACCGGGTCACGTGGGGTCACCGGCCCCAGGTGACCAGGTCACGTGGGGTCACCGGCCCCAGGTGACCGGGTCACGTGGGATCACCGGCCCCAGGTGACCGGGTCACGTGGGGTCACCGGCACCAGGTGACCGGGTCACGTGGGGACACCGGCCCCAGGTCACCGGGTCACGTGGGGTCACCGGCCCCAGGTGACCGGGTAACGTGGGGTCACCGGCCCCAGGTGACCGGGTCACGTGGGGACCCCGGCCCCAGGTGACCGGGTCACGTGGGGTCACCGGCCCCAGGTGACCGGGTCACGTGGGGTCACCGGCACCAGGTGAGCGGGTCACGTGGGGACACCGGCCCCAGGTGACCGGGTCACGTGGGGTCACCAGCCCCAGGTGACCGGGTCACGTGGGGTCACCGGCCCAAGGTCAGCGGGTCACGTGGGGACACCGGCCCCAGGTCACCGCGTCAGGTCGGGACCCCGAACCCAGGTCCACGAGTCCGTCGACACCACAGCCCCGGGTCACCGGGTCGTGTCGGGTAACCGGCCTGGTTCCCAGGTTCCGATGACCACCCCGGCACCAGGACTCTGGGTCACGTGGGGACACCGGCCCCAGGTCACCGGGTCACGTGGGGTCACCGGACCCAGGTGACCCGGTCACGTGGGGACCCCGGCCCCAGGTGACCGGGTCACGTGGGGTCACCGGCACCAGGTGACCGGGTCACGTGGGGTCACCGGCCCCAGGTGACCGGGTCACGCGGGGTCACCGGCCCCAGGTGACCGGGTCACGTGGGGTCACCGGCCCCAGGTCAGCGGGTCACGTGGGGACACCGGCCCCAGGTGACCGGGTCACGTGGGGTCACCGGCCCCAGGTGACCGGGTCACGTGGGGTCACCGGCCCCAGGTGACCGGGTCACGTGGGGACACCGGCCCCAGGTGAACGGGTCACGTGGGGTCACCGGCCCCAGGTCAGCGGGTCACGTGGGGTCACCGGCCCCAGGTCACCGGGTCACGTGGGGTCACCGGCCCCAGGTGACCTGGTCACGTGGGGTCACCGGCCCCAGGTGACCGGGTCACGTGGGATCACCGGCCCCAGGTGACCCGGTCACGTGGGGTCACCGGCCCCAGGTGACCGGGTCACGTGGGGTCACCGGCCCCAGGTGACCGGGTCACGTGGGGTCACCGGCCCCAGGTGACCGGGTCACGTGGGGTCACCGGCCCCAGGTGACCGGGTCACGTGGTGTCACCGGCCCCAGGTCAGCGGGTCACGTGGGGACACCGGCCCCAGGTCAGCGGGTCACGTGGGGACCACGGACCCAGGTCAGCGGGTCACGTGGGGACACCGGCCCCAGGTAACCGGGTCATACCGAGTCCCCGGACCCAGGTCACCGGGTCAGTTCGGGACCCCGGACCCAGGTCGGGTCATGTCACGTCCCATGCCCGGGTCCCCGGGTTGGATTTTTACCCAGGCCCCGGGTCACAGGGTCATGTCGGGTCAACGGCCTGGGTACAAGGGTCTGGTGACCACCCCGACCCCAGGTCCCCGGGTCATGACGGGACACCGGACCAGGTCCCCGAGTCCGGTCGACACCACAGCCCCAGGTCACCGGGTCATGTCGGGACCCAGCCCGGGTCCCCGGGACGGGTTTTTACCCCAGCCGCAGATCACCGGGTCCTGTCGGGTACCCGGGTCGGGTCCCCTGGACAGGTCGGCACCCCGGCCCCGGGTCACGGGGTCATGTCGGGTCGCTGTCCCGGGTACCAGTGTCAGGTGACCACCCCGGCCCCGGGAGACGGAGTCATACCGGGTCCCCGGCCCAGGTCCCCGGGTTGCATCGGGACAAAAGCACCGGATCACTGGATCACGTGGGGGCCCGGGCCCGGGTCCCCGGGTTGCATCGGGACACCAGCGAAGGACCACCAGGTCCTGTCGGGTCCCCGGCCCGGGTCCCCTGGACAGGTCGTTAACCCGGCCCCAGGTCACCGGGTCGTGTCGGGTAACCGGCCTGGTTCCCAGGTTCCGGTGACCACCCCGGCACCAGGACCCCGGGTCCCGTGGGGACCCCGGCCCCAGGTGACCGGGTCACGTGGGGTCACCGGCCCCAGGTGACCGGGTCACGTGGGGTCACCGGCCCCAGGTGACCGGGTCACGTGGGGACACCGGCCCCAGGTGACCGGGTCACGTGGGGTCACCGGCCCCAGGTGACCGGGTCACGTGGGGACACCGGCCCCAGGTGACCGGGTCACGTGGGGTCACCGGCCCCAGGTGACCGGGTCACGTGGGGACACCGGCCCCAGGTGACCCGGTCACGTGGGGACACCGGCCCCAGGTGACCGGGTCACGTGGGTTCACCGGCCCCAGGTGACCTGGTCACGTGGGGTCACCGGCCCCAGGTGACCGGGTCACGTGGGGACACCGGCCCCAGGTGACCGGGTCACGTGGGGTCACCGGCCCCAGGTGACCGGGTCACGTGGGGTCACCGGCCCCAGGTCAGCGGGTCACGTGGGGTCACCGGACCCAGGTGACCGGGTCACGTGGGGACACCGGCTCCAGGTGACCGGGTCACGTGGGGTCACCGGCCCCAGGTCAGCGGGTCACGTGGGGTCACCGGCCCCAGGTGACCGGGTCACGTGGGGTCACCGGCCCCAGGTGACCGGGTCACGTGGGGTCACCGGCCCCAGGTGACCGGGTCACGTGGGTACACCGGCCCCAGGTGACCGGGTCACGTGGGGTCACCGGCCCCAGGTGACCGGATCACGTGGGGTCACCGGCACCAGGTGACCGGGTCACGTGGGGACACCGGCCCCAGGTGACCGGGTCACGTGGGGTCACCGGCCCCAGGTGACCGGGTCACGTGGGGTCACCGGCCCCAGGTGACCCGGTCACGTGGGGTCACCGGCCCTAGGTTACCGGGTCACGTGGGGTCACCGGCCCCAGGTGACCGGGTCACGTGGGGTCACCGGCCCCAGGTCAGCGGGTCACGTGGGGACACCGGCCCCAGGTGACCGGGTCACGTGGGGTCACCGGCCCCAGGTGACCGGGTCACGTGGGGACACCGGCCCCAGGTGACCGGGTCACGTGGGGTCACCGGCCCCAGGTCAGCGGGTCATGTGGGGACACCGGCCCCAGGTAACCAAGGCATGTCGGGACCCAGCCCGGGTCCCCGGGACGGGTTTTTACCCCAGCCGCAGATCACCGGGTCCTGTCGGGTCCCCGGCCCGGGTCCCCTGGACAGGTCGATAACCCGGCCCCAGGTCACGCGGTCATCTCGCGCACCCGGCCTGGTTCCCAGGTTCCGATGACCACCCCGGCACCAGGACCCCGGGTCACGTGGGGACACCGGCCCCAGGTGACCGGGTCACGTGGGGTCACCGGCCCCAGGTCAGCGGGTCACGTGGGGACCCCGGCCCCAGGTGACCGGGTCACGTGGGGTCACCGGCCCCAGGTGACCCGGTCACGTGGGGTCACCGGCCCCAGGTGACCGGGTCAAGTGGGGTCACCGGCCCCAGGTCACCGGGTCACGTGGGGTCACCGGCCCCAGGTGACCGGGTCACGTGGGGTCACCGGCCCCAGGTCAGCGGGTCACGTGGGGTCACCGGCCCCAGGTGACCGGGTCACGTGGGATCACCGGCCCCAGGTGACCGGGTCACGTGGGGTCACCGGCCCCAGGTGACCCGGTCACGTGGGGTCACCGGCCCCAGGTGACCGGGTCACGTGGGGTCACCGGCCCCAGGTGACCGGGTCACGTGGGGTCACCGGCCCCAGGTCAGCGGGTCACGTGGGGACACCGGCCCCAGGTGACCGGGTCACGTGGGGTCACCGGCCCCAGGTCAGCGGGTCACGTGGGGACACCGGCCCCAGGTGACCGGGTCACGTGGGGTCACCGGCCCCAGGTCAGCGGGTCACGTGGGGACACCGGCCCCAGGTAACCAAGGCATGTCGGGACCCAGCCCGGGTCCCCGGGACGGGTTTTTACCCCAGCCGCAGATCACCGGGTCCTGTCGGGTACCCGGGTCGGGTCCCCTGGACAGGTCGGCACCCCGGCCCCGGGTCACGGGGTCATGTCGGGTCGCTGTCCCGGGTACCAGTGTCAGGTGACCACCCCGGCCCCGGGAGACGGAGTCATACCGGGTCCCCGGCCCGGGTCCCCGGGTTGCATCGGGACAAAAGCACCGGATCACTGGATCACGTGGGGGCCCGGGCCCGGGTCCCCGGGTTGCATCGGGACACCAGCGAAGGACCACCGGGTCCTGTCGGGTCCCCGGCCCGGGTCCCCTGGACAGGTCGTTAACCCGGCCCCAGGTCACCGGGTCGTGTCGGGTAACCGGCCTGGTTCCCAGGTTCCGGTGACCACCCCGGCACCAGGACCCCGGGTCCCGTGGGGACCCCGGCCCCAGGTGACCGGGTCACGTGGGGACACCGGCCCCAGGTGACCGGGTCACGTGGGGTCACCGGCACCAGGTGACCTGGTCACGTGGGGTCACCGGCCCCAGGTGACCTGGTCACGTGGGGTCACAGGCCCCAGGTGACCGGGTCACGTGGGGTCACCGGCCCCAGGTGACCGGGTCACGTGAGGTCACCGGCCCCAGGTGACCGGGTCACGTGGGGTCACCGGCCCCAGGTGACCGGGTCACGTGGGGTCACCGGCCCCAGGTGACCTGGTCACGTGGGGTCACCGGCCCCAGGTGACCGGGTCACGTGAGGTCACCGGCCCCAGATCAGCGGGTCACTTGGGGTCACCGGCCCCAAGTGACCGGGTCACGTGGGGTCACCGGCCCCAGGTGACCGGGTCACGTGGGGTCACCGGCCCCAGGTCACCGGGTCACGTGCGGTCACCGGCCCCAGGTCACCGGGTCACGTGGGGTCACCGGCCCCAGGTGACCGGGTCACGTGGGGTCACCGGCCCCAGGTGACCGGGTCACGTGGGGTCACCGGCCCCAGGTCAGCGGGTCACGTGGGGTCACCGGCCCCAGGTGACCGGGTCACGTGGGGTCACCGGCCCCAGGTGACCGGGTCACGTGGGGTCACCGGCCCCAGGTGACCGGGTCACGTGGGGTCACCGGCACCAGGTGACCGGGTCACGTGGGGACACCGGCCCCAGGTGACCGGGTCACGTGGGGTCACCGGCCCCAGGTGACCCGGTCACGTGGGGTCACCGGCCCCAGGTGACCCGGTCACGTGGGGTCACCGGCCCCAGGTCACCGGGTCACGTGGTGTCACCGGCCCCAGGTCAGCGGGTCACGTGGGGACACCGGCCCCAGGTGACCGGGTCACGTGGGGTCACCGGCCCCAGGTGACCGGGTCACGTGGGGACACCGGCCCCAGGTGACCGGGTCACGTGGGGTCACCGGCCCCAGGTCAGCGGGTCACGTGGGGACACCGGCCCCAGGTAACCAAGGCATGTCGGGACCCAGCCCGGGTCCCCGGGACGGGTTTTTACCCCAGCCGCAGATCACCGGGTCCTGTCGGGTCCCCGGCCCGTGTCCCCTGGACAGGTCGATAACCTGGCCCCAGGTCACCCGGTCATCTCGCGCACCCGGCCTGGTTCCCAGGTTCCGATGACCACCCCGGCACCAGGACCCCGGGTCACGTGGGGACACCGGCCCCAGGTGACCGGGTCACGTGGGGTCACCGGCCCCAGGTCAGCGGGTCACGTGGGGACCCCGGCCCCAGGTGACCGGGTCACGTGGGGACCCCGGACCCAGGTAACCGGGTCATACCGAGTCCCCGGACCCAGGTCACCGGGTCAGTTCGGGACCCCGGACCCAGGTCGGGTCATGTCACGTCCCATGCCCGGGTCCCCGGGTTGGATTTTTACCCAGGCCCCGGGTCACAGGGTCATGTCGGGTCAACGGCCTGGGTACAAGGGTCTGGTGACCACCCCGACCCCAGGTCCCCGGGTCATGACGGGACACCGGACCAGGTCCCCGAGTCCGGTCGACACCACAGCCCCAGGTCACCGGGTCATGTCGGGACCCAGCCCGGGTCCCCGGGACGGGTTTTTACCCCAGCCGCAGATCACCGGGTCCTGTCGGGTACCCGGGTCGGGTCCCCTGGACAGGTCGGCACCCCGGCCCCGGGTCACGGGGTCATGTCGGGTCGCTGTCCCGGGTACCAGTGTCAGGTGACCACCCCGGCCCCGGGAGACGGAGTCATACCGGGTCCCCGGCCCAGGTCCCCGGGTTGCATCGGGACAAAAGCACCGGATCACTGGATCACGTGGGGGCCCGGGCCCGGGTCCCCGGGTTGCATCGGGACACCAGCGAAGGACCACCGGGTCCTGTCGGGTCCCCGGCCCGGGTCCCCTGGACAGGTCGTTAACCCGGCCCCAGGTCACCGGGTCGTGTCGGGTAACCGGCCTGGTTCCCAGGTTCCGGTGACCACCCCGGCACCAGGACCCCGGGTCCCGTGGGGACCCCGGCCCCAGGTGACCGGGTCACGTGGGGTCACCGGCCCCAGGTGACCGGGTCACGTGGGGACACCGGCCCCAGGTGACCGGGTCACGTGGGGTCACCGGCACCAGGTGACTGGGTCACGTGGGGTCACCGGCCCCAGGTGACCTGGTCACGTGGGGTCACCGGCCCCAGGTGACCGGGTCACGTGGGGTCACCGGCCCCAGGTGACCGGGTCACGTGAGGTCACCGGCCCCAGGTGACCGGGTCACGTGGGGTCACCGGCCCCAGGTGACCGGGTCACGTGGGGTCACCGGCCGCAGGTGACCTGGTCACGTGGGGTCACCGGCCCCAGGTGACCGGGTCACGTGGGGTCACCGGCCCCAGGTGACCGGGTCACGTGAGGTCACCGGCCCCAGGTGACCGGGTCACGTGGGGTCACCGGCCCCAGGTGACCGGGTCACGTGGGGTCACCGGCCCCAGGTGACCGGGTCACGTGGGGTCACCGGCCCCAGGTCAGCAGGTCACGTGGGGTCACCGGCCCCAGGTGACCGGGTCACGTGGTGTCACCGGCCCCAGGTCACCGGGTCACGTGGGGTCACCGGCCCCAGGTGACCGGGTCACGCGGGGTCACCGGCCCCAGGTGACCGGGTCACGTGGGGTCACCGGCCCCAGGTGACCGGGTCACGTGGGGACACCGGCCCCAGGTGACCGGGTCACGTGGGGTCACCGGCCCCAGGTCAGCGGGTCACGTGGGGTCACCGGCCCCAGGTCAGCGGGTCACGTGGGGTCACCGGCCCCAGGTGACCGGGTCACGTGGGGTCACCGGCACCAGGTGACCGGGTCACGTGGGGTCACCGGCCCCAGGTGACCCGGTCACGTGGGGTCACCGGCCCCAGGTGACCGGGTCACGTGGGGTCACCGGCCCCAGGTGACCGGGTCACGTGAGGTCACCGGCCCCAGGTGACCGGGTCACGTGGGGTCACCGGCCCCAGGTGACCGGGTCACGTGGGGTCACCGGCCCCAGGTGACCGGGTCACGTGGGGACACCGGCCCCAGGTGACCGGGTCACGTGGGGTCACAGGCCCCAGGTGACCGGGTCACGTGGGGTCACCGGCACCAGGTGACCGGGTCACGTGGGGACACCGGCCCCAGGTGACCGGGTCACGTGGGGACACCGGCCCCAGGTGACCGGGTCACGTGGGGTCACCGGCCCCAGGTGACCGGGTCACGTGGGGTTACCGGCCCCAGGTGACCGGGTCACATGGGGTCACCGGCACCAGGTGACCGGGTCACGTGAGGTCACCGGCCCCAGGTGACCGGGTCACGTGGGGTCACCGGCCCCAGGTGACCTGGTCACGTGGGGTCACCGGCCCCAGGTGACCGGGTCACGTGGGGTCACCGGCCCCAGGTGACCGGGTCACGTGAGGTCACCGGCCCCAGGTGACCGGGTCACGTGGGGTCACCGGCCCCAGGTGACCGGGTCACGTGGGGTCACCGGCCCCAGGTGACCGGGTCACGTGGGGTCACCGGCCCCAGGTCAGCAGGTCACGTGGGGTCACCGGCCCCAGGTGACCGGGTCACGTGGTGTCACCGGCCCCAGGTCACCGGGTCACGTGGGGTCACCGGCCCCAGGTGACCGGGTCACGCGGGGTCACCGGCCCCAGGTGACCGGGTCACGTGGGGTCACCGGCCCCAGGTGACCGGGTCACGTGGGGTCACCGGCCCCAGGTCAGCGGGTCACGTGGGGTCACCGGCCCCAGGTCAGCGGGTCACGTGGGGTCACCGGCCCCAGGTGACCGGGTCACGTGGGGTCACCGGCACCAGGTGACCGGGTCACGTGGGGTCACCGGCCCCAGGTGACCCGGTCACGTGGGGTCACCGGCCCCAGGTGACCGGGTCACGTGGGGTCACCGGCCCCAGGTGACCGGGTCACGTGAGGTCACCGGCCCCAGGTGACCGGGTCACGTGGGGTCACCGGCCCCAGGTGACCGGGTCACGTGGGGTCACCGGCCCCAGGTGACCGGGTCACGTGGGGACACCGGCCCCAGGTGACCGGGTCACGTGGGGTCACCGGCCCCAGGTGACCGGGTCACGTGGGGTCACCGGCACCAGGTGACCGGGTCACGTGGGGACACCGGCCCCAGGTGACCGGGTCACGTGGGGTCACCGGCCCCAGGTGACCGGGTCACGTGGGGTTACCGGCCCCAGGTGACCGGGTCACGTGGGGTCACCGGCACCAGGTGACCGGGTCACGTGGGGTCACCGGCCCCAGGTGACCGGGTCACGTGGGGTCACCGGCCCCAGGTCAGCGGGTCACGTGGGGACACCGGCCCCAGGTGACCGGGTCACGTGGGGTCACCGGCCCCAGGTGACCGGGTCACGTGGGGACACCGGCCCCAGGTGACCGGGTCACGTGGGGTCACCGGCCCCAGGTCAGCGGGTCACGTGGGGACACCGGCCCCAGGTAACTAAGGCATGTCGGGACCCAGCCCGGGTCCCCGGGACGGGTTTTTACCCCAGCCGCAGATCACCGGGTCCTGTCGGGTCCCCGGCCCGGGTCCCCTGGACAGGTCGATAACCCGGCCCCAGGTCACCCGGTCATCTCGCGCACCCGGCCTGGTTCCCAGGTTCCAATGACCACCCCGGCACCAGGACCCCGGGTCACGTGGGGACACCGGCCCCAGGTGACCGGGTCACGTGGGGTCACCGGCCCCAGGTCAGCGGGTCACGTGGGGACCCCGGCCCCAGGTGACCGGGTCACGTGGGGACCCCGGACCCAGGTAACCGGGTCATACCGAGTCCCCGGACCCAGGTCACCGGGTCAGTTCGGGACCCCGGACCCAGGTCGGGTCATGTCACGTCCCATGCCCGGGTCCCCGGGTTGGATTTTTACCCAGGCCCCGGGTCACAGGGTCATGTCGGGTCAACGGCCTGGGTACAAGGGTCTGGTGACCACCCCGACCCCAGGTCCCCGGGTCATGACGGGACACCGGACCAGGTCCCCGAGTCCGGTCGACACCACAGCCCCAGGTCACCGGGTCATGTCGGGACCCAGCCCGGGTCCCCGGGACGGGTTTTTACCCCAGCCGCAGATCACCGGGTCCTGTCGGGTACCCGGGTCGGGTCCCCTGGACAGGTCGGCACCCCGGCCCCGGGTCACGGGGTCATGTCGGGTCGCTGTCCCGGGTACCAGTGTCAGGTGACCACCCCGGCCCCGGGAGACGGAGTCATACCGGGTCCCCGGCCCGGGTCCCCGGGTTGCATCGGGACAAAAGCACCGGATCACTGGATCACGTGGGGGCCCGGGCCCGGGTCCCCGGGTTGCATCGGGACACCAGCGAAGGACCACCGGGTCCTGTCGGGTCCCCGGCCCGGGTCCCCTGGACAGGTCGTTAACCCGGCCCCAGGTCACCGGGTCGTGTCGGGTAACCGGCCTGGTTCCCAGGTTCCGGTGACCACCCCGGCACCAGGACCCCGGGTCACGTGGGGACCCCGGCCCCAGGTCAGCGGGTCACGTGGGGTCACCGGCCCCATGTCACCGGGTCACGTGGGGTCACCGGCCCCAGGTGACCGGGTCACGTGGGGACACCGGCCCCAGGTGACCGGGTCACGTGGGGTCACCGGCCCCAGGTGACCGGGTCACGTGGGGTCACCGGCCCCAGGTGACCGGGTCACGTGGGGTCACCGGCCCCAGGTGACCGGGTCACGTGGGGTCACCGGCCCCAGGTCAGCGGGTCACGTGGGGACACCGGCCCCAGGTGACCGGGTCACGTGGGGTCACCGGCCCCAGGTGACCTGGTCACGTGGGGTCACCGGCCCCAGGTGACCGGGTCACGTGGGGTCACCGGCCCCAGGTGACCGGGTCACGTGAGGTCACCGGCCCCAGGTGACCGGGTCACGTGGGGTCACCGGCCCCAGGTGACCGGGTCACGTGGGGTCACCGGCCCCAGGTGACCGGGTCACGTGGGGTCACCGGCCCCAGGTGACCGGGTCACGTGGGGTCACCGGCCCCAGGTGTTCGGGTCCCGTGGGGTCACCGGCCCCAGGTGACCGGGTCACGTGGGGTCACCAGACCCAGGTCAGCGGGTCACGTGGGGACACCGGCCCCAGGTAACCGGGTCATACCGAGTCCCCGGACCCAGGTCACCGGGTCAGTTCGGGACCCCGGACCCAGGTCGGGTCATGTCACGTCCCATGCCCGGGTCCCCGGGTTGGATTTTTACCCAGGCCCCGGGTCACAGGGTCATGTCGGGTCAACGGCCTGGGTACAAGGGTCTGGTGACCACCCCGACCCCAGGTCCCCGGGTCATGACGGGACACCGGACCAGGTCCCCGAGTCCGGTCGACACCACAGCCCCAGGTCACCGGGTCATGTCGGGACCCAGCCCGGGTCCCCGGGACGGGTTTTTACCCCAGCCGCAGATCACCGGGTCCTGTCGGGTACCCGGGTCGGGTCCCCTGGACAGGTCGGCACCCCGGCCCCGGGTCACGGGGTCATGTCGGGTCGCTGTCCCGGGTACCAGTGTCAGGTGACCACCCCGGCCCCGGGAGACGGAGTCATACCGGGTCCCCGGCCCGGGTCCCCGGGTTGCATCGGGACACCAGCGAAGGACCACCAGGTCCTGTCGGGTCCCCGGCCCGGGTCCCCTGGACAGGTCGTTAACCCGGCCCCAGGTCACCGGGTCATGTCGCGCACCCGGCCTGGTTCCCAGGTTCCGGTGACCACCCCGGCACCAGGACCCCGGGTCACGTGGGGACCCCGGACCCAGGTCAGCGGGTCACGTGGGGACACCGGCCCCAGGTCACCGCGTCAGGTCGGGACCCCGAACCCAGGTCCACGAGTCCGTCGACACCACAGCCCCGGGTCACCGGGTCGTGTCGGGTAACCGGCCTGGTTCCAAGGTTCCGATGACCACCCCGGCACCAGGACCCCGGGTCACGTGGGGACACCGGCCCCAGGTGACCGGGTCACGTGGGGTCACCGGCCCCAGGTGACTGCGTCACGTGAGGTCACCGGCCCCAGGTGACCGGGTCACGTGGGGTCACCGGCCCCAGGTGACCGGGTCACGTGGGGTCACCGGCCCCAGGTGATCGGGTCACGTGGGGTCACCGGCCCCAGGTCAGCGGGTCACGTGGGGACACCGGCCCCAGGTAACCAAGGCATGTCGGGACCCAGCCCGGGTCCCCGGGACGGGTTTTTACCCCAGCCGCAGATCACCGGGTCCTGTCGGGTCCCCGGCCCGGGTCCCCTGGACAGGTCGATAACCCGGCCCCAGGTCACCCGGTCATCTCGCGCACCCGGCCTGGTTCCCAGGTTCCGATGACCACCCCGGCACCAGGACCCCGGGTCACGTGGGGACACCGGCCCCAGGTGACCGGGTCACGTGGGGTCACCGGCCCCAGGTGACCGGGTCACGTGGGGACCCCGGACCCAGGTGACCGGGTCACGTGGGGACCCCGGACCCAGGTCACCGGGTCAGTTCGGGACCCCGGACCCAGGTCGGGTCATGTCACGTCCCATGCCCAGGTCCCCGGGTTGGATTTTTACCCAGGCCCCGGGTCACAGGGTCATGTCGGGTCAACGGCCTGGGTACAAGGGTCTGGTGACCACCCCGACCCCAGGTCCCCGGGTCATGACGGGACACCGGACCAGGTCCCTGAGTCCGGTCGACACCACAGCCCCAGGTCACCGGGTCATGTCGGGACCCAGCCCGGGTCCCCGGGACGGGTTTTTACCCCAGCCGCAGATCACCGGGTCCTGTCGGGTACCCGGGTCGGGTCCCCTGGACAGGTCGGCACCCCGGCCCCGGGTCACGGGGTCATGTCGGGTCGCTGTCCCGGGTACCAGTGTCAGGTGACCACCCCGGCCCCGGGAGACGGAGTCATACCGGGTCCCCGGCCCAGGTCCCCGGGTTGCATCGGGACAAAAGCACCGGATCACTGGATCACGTGGGGGCCCGGGCCCGGGTCCCCGGGTTGCATCGGGACACCAGCGAAGGACCACCGGGTCCTGTCGGGTCCCCAGCCCGGGTCCCCTGGACAGGTCGTTAACCCGGCCCCAGGTCACCGGGTCCTGTCGGGTAACCGGACTTGTTCCCAGGTTCCGGTGACCACCCCGGCACCAGGACCCCGGGTCCCGTGGGGACCCCGGCCCCAGGTGACCGGGTCACACGGGGTCACCGGCCCCATGTGACCCGGTCACGTGGGGACACCGGCCCCAGGTGACCGGGTCACGTGGGGTCACCGGCCCCAGGTGTTCGGGTCACGTGGGGTCACCGGCCCCAGGTGACCGGGTCACGTGGGGACACCGGCCCCAGGTGACCGGGTCACGTGGGGTCACCGGCCCCAGGTGACCGGGTCACGTGGGGTCACCGGCCCCAGGTCAGCGGGTCACGTGGGGTCACCGGCCCCAGGTCAGCGGGTCACGTGGGGACACCGGCCCCAGGTAACCGGGTCATACCGAGTCCCCGGACCCAGGTCACCAGGTCAGTTCGGGACCCCGGACCCAGGTCGGGTCATGTCACGTCCCATGCCCGGGTCCCCGGGTTGGATTTTTACCCAGGCCCCGGGTCACAGGGTCATGTCGGGTCAACGGCCTGGGTACAAGGGTCTGGTGACCACCCCGACCCCAGGTCCCCGGGTCATGACGGGACACCGGACCAGGTCCCCGAGTCCGGTCGACACCACAGCCCCAGGTCACCGGGTCATGTCGGGACCCAGCCCGGGTCCCCGGGTTGCATCGGGACAAAAGCACCGGATCACTGGATCACGTGGGGGCCCGGGCCCGGGTCCCCGGGTTGCATCGGGACACCAGCGAAGGACCACCGGGTCCTGTCGGGTCCCCGGCCCGGGTCCCCTGGACAGGTCGTTAACCCGGCCCCAGGTCACCGGGTCGTGTCGGGTAACCGGCCTGGTTCCCAGGTTCCGGTGACCACCCCGGCACCAGGACCCCGGGTCCCGTGGGGACCCCAGCCCCAGGTGACCGGGTCACGTGGGGTCACCGGCCCCAGGTGACCGGGTCACGTGGGGTCACCGGCCCCAGGTGACCGGGTCACGTGGGGACACCGGCCCCAGGTGACCGGGTCACGTGGGGTCACCGGCCCCAGGTGACCGGGTCACGTGGGGTCACCGGCCCCAGGTCAGCGGGTCACGTGGGGTCACCGGCCCCAGGTGACCGGGTCACGTGGGGACACCGGCCCCAGGTGACCGGGTCACGTGGGGTCACCGGCCCCAGGTCAGCGGGTCACGTGGGGACCCCGGCCCCAGGTGACCGGGTCACGTGGGGACCCCGGACCCAGGTAACCGGGTCATACCGAGTCCCCGGACCCAGGTCACCGGGTCAGTTCGGGACCCCGGACCCAGGTCGGGTCATGTCACGTCCCATGCCCGGGTCCCCGGGTTGGATTTTTACCCAGGCCCCGGGTCACAGGGTCATGTCGGGTCAACGGCCTGGGTACAAGGGTCTGGTGACCACCCCGACCCCAGGTCCCCGGGTCATGACGGGACACCGGACCAGGTCCCCGAGTCCGGTCGACACCACAGCCCCAGGTCACCGGGTCATGTCGGGACCCAGCCCGGGTCCCCGGGACGGGTTTTTACCCCAGCCGCAGATCACCGGGTCCTGTCGGGTACCCGGGTCGGGTCCCCTGGACAGGTCGGCACCCCGGCCCCGGGTCACGGGGTCATGTCGGGTCGCTGTCCCGGGTACCAGTGTCAGGTGACCACCCCGGCCCCGGGAGACGGAGTCATACCGGGTCCCCGGCCCAGGTCCCCGGGTTGCATCGGGACAAAAGCACCGGATCACTGGATCACGTGGGGGCCCGGGCCCGGGTCCCCGGGTTGCATCGGGACACCAGCGAAGGACCACCGGGTCCTGTCGGGTCCCCGGCCCGGGTCCCCTGGACAGGTCGTTAACCCGGCCCCAGGTCACCGGGTCGTGTCGGGTAACCGGCCTGGTTCCCAGGTTCCGGTGACCACCCCGGCACCAGGACCCCGGGTCCCGTGGGGACCCCGGCCCCAGGTGACCGGGTCACGTGGGGTCACCGGCACCAGGTGACCGGGTCACGTGGTGTCACCGGCCCCAGGTGACCGGGTCACGTGGGGTCACCGGCCCCAGGTCACCGGGTCACGTGGTGTCACCTGCCCCAGGTGACCGGGTCACGTGGTGTCACCGGCCCCAGGTGACCGGGTCACGTGGGGTCACCGGCCCCAGGTCAGCGGGTCACGTGGGGTCACCGGCCCCAGGTGACCGGGTCACGTGGGATCACCGGCCCCAGGTGACCGGGTCACGTGGGGTCACCGGCACCAGGTGACCGGGTCACGTGGGGACACCGGCCCCAGGTGACCGGGTCACGTGGGGTCACCGGCCCCAGGTGACCGGGTCACGTGGGGTCACCGGCCCCAGGTGACCCGGTCACGTGGGGTCACCGGCCCCAGGTGACCGGGTCACGTGGGGTCACCGGCCCCAGGTGACCGGGTCACGTGGGGTCACCGGCCCCAGGTCAGCGGGTCACGTGGGGACACCGGCCCCAGGTGACCGGGTCACGTGGGGTCACCGGCCCCAGGTGACCGGGTCACGTGGGGACACCGGCCCCAGGTGACCGGGTCACGTAGGGTCACCGGCCCCAGGTGACCGGGTCACGTGGGGACACCGGCCCCAGGTGACCGGGTCACGTGGGGTCACCGGCCCCAGGTGACCGGGTCACGTGGGGTCACCGGCCCCAGGTGACCGGGTCACGTGGGGTCACCGGCCCCAGGTGACCCGGTCACGTGGGGTCACCGGCCCTAGGTGACCGGGTCACGTGGGGTCACCGGCCCCAGGTGACCGGGTCACGTGGGGTCACCGGCCCCAGGTCAGCGGGTCACGTGGGGACACCGGCCCCAGGTGACCGGGTCACGTGGGGTCACCGGCCCCAGGTGACCGGGTCACGTGGGGACACCGGCCCCAGGTGACCGGGTCACGTGGGGTCACCGGCCCCAGGTCAGCGGGTCACGTGGGGACACCGGCCCCAGGTGACCGGGTCACGTGGGGTCACCGGCCCCAGGTGACCGGGTCACGTGGGGACACCGGCCCCAGGTGACCGGGTCACGTGGGGTCACCGGCCCCAGGTCAGCGGGTCACGTGGGGACACCGGCCCCAGGTAACCAAGGCATGTCGGGACCCAGCCCGGGTTCCCGGGACGGGTTTTTACCCCAGCCGCAGATCACCGGGTCCTGTCGGGTCCCCGGCCCGGGTCCCCTGGACAGGTCGATAACCCGGCCCCAGGTCACCCGGTCATCTCGCGCACCCGGCCTGGTTCCCAGGTTCCGATGACCACCCCGGCACCAGGACCCCGGGTCACGTGGGGACACCGGCCCCAGGTGACCGGGTCACGTGGGGTCACCGGCCCCAGGTCAGCGGGTCACGTGGGGACCCCGGCCCCAGGTGACCGGGTCACGTGGGGTCACCGGCCCCAGGTCACCGGGTCACGTGGGGACCCCGGCCCCAGGTGACCGGGTCACGTGGGGACCCCGGACCCAGGTAACCGGGTCATACCGAGTCCCCGGACCCAGGTCACCGGGTCAGTTCGGGACCCCGGACCCAGGTCGGGTCATGTCACGTCCCATGCCCGGGTCCCCGGGTTGGATTTTTACCCAGGCCCCGGGTCACAGGGTCATGTCGGGTCAACGGCCTGGGTACAAGGGTCTGGTGACCACCCCGACCCCAGGTCCCCGGGTCATGACGGGACACCGGACCAGGTCCCCGAGTCCGGTCGACACCACAGCCCCAGGTCACCGGGTCATGTCGGGACCCAGCCCGGGTCCCCGGGACGGGTTTTTACCCCAGCCGCAGATCACCGGGTCCTGTCGGGTACCCGGGTCGGGTCCCCTGGACAGGTCGGCACCCCGGCCCCGGGTCACGGGGTCATGTCGGGTCGCTGTCCCGGGTACCAGTGTCAGGTGACCACCCCGGCCCCGGGAGACGGAGTCATACCGGGTCCCCGGCCCAGGTCCCCGGGTTGCATCGGGACAAAAGCACCGGATCACTGGATCACGTGGGGGCCCGGGCCCGGGTCCCCGGGTTGCATCGGGACACCAGCGAAGGACCACCGGGTCCTGTCGGGTCCCCGGCCCGGGTCCCCTGGACAGGTCGTTAACCCGGCCCCAGGTCACCGGGTCGTGTCGGGTAACCGGCCTGGTTCCCAGGTTCCGGTGACCACCCCGGCACCAGGACCCCGGGTCCCGTGGGGACCCCGGCCCCAGGTGACCGGGTCACGTGGGGTCACCGGCCCCAGGTGACCGGGTCAAGTGGGGACACCGGCCCCAGGTGACCGGGTCACGTGGGGTCACCGGCCCCAGGTGACCGGGTCACGTGGGGTCACCGGCCCCAGGTGACCGGGTCACGTGAGGTCACCGGCCCCAGGTGACCGGGTCACGTGGGGTCACCGGCCCCAGGTGACCGGGTCACGTGGGGTCACCGGCCCCAGGTGACCTGGTCAAGTGGGGTCACCGGCCCCAGGTGACCGGGTCACGTGGGGTCACCGGCCCCAGGTGACCGGGTCACGTGAGGTCACCGGCCCCAGGTGACCGGGTCACGTGGGGTCACCGGCCCCAGGTGACCGGGTCACGTGGGGTCACCGGCCCCAGGTGACCGGGTCACGTGGGGTCACCGGCCCCAGGTGACCGGGTCACGTGGGGTCACCGGCCCCAGGTGACCGGGTCACGTGGGGTCACCGGCCCCAGGTGTTCGGGTCACGTGGGGTCACCGGCCCCAGGTGACCGGGTCACGTGGGGTCACCAGACCCAGGTCAGCGGGTCACGTGGGGACACCGGCCCCAGGTAACCGGGTCATACCGAGTCCCCGGACCCAGGTCACCGGGTCAGTTCGGGACCCCGGACCCAGGTCGGGTCATGTCACGTCCCATGCCCGGGTCCCCGGGTTGGATTTTTACCCAGGCCCCGGGTCACAGGGTCATGTCGGGTCAACGGCCTGGGTACAAGGGTCTGGTGACCACCCCGACCCCAGGTCCCCGGGTCATGACGGGACACCGGACCAGGTCCCCGAGTCCTGTCGACACCACAGCCCCAGGTCACCGGGTCATGTCGGGACCCAGCCCGGGTCCCCGGGACGGGTTTTTACCCCAGCCGCAGATCACCGGGTCCTGTCGGGTACCCGGGTCGGGTCCCCTGGACAGGTCGGCACCCCGGCCCCGGGTCACGGGGTCATGTCGGGTCGCTGTCCCGGGTACCAGTGTCAGGTGACCACCCCGGCCCTGGGAGACGGAGTCATACCGGGTCCCCGGCCCGGGTCCCCGGGTTGCATCGGGACACCAGCGAAGGACCACCGGGTCCTGTCGGGTCCCCGGCCCGGGTCCCCTGGAAAGGTCGTTAACCCGGCCCCAGGTCACCGGGTCATGTCGCGCACCCGGCCTGGTTCCCAGGTTCCGGTGACCACCCCGGCACCAGGACCCCGGGTCACGTGGGGACCCCGGACCCAGGTCAGCGGGTCACGTGGGGACACCGGCCCCAGGTCACCGCGTCAGGTCGGGACCCCGAACCCAGGTCCACGAGTCCGTCGACACCACAGCC
Organism: Somateria mollissima; assembly: GCA_951411735.1. Lineage (NCBI taxonomy): Eukaryota > Metazoa > Chordata > Aves > Anseriformes > Anatidae > Somateria > Somateria mollissima. Next base: position 186,784 of record CATOCB010000189.1, read on the forward strand.
CCGGGTCACCGGGTCGTGTCGGGTAACCGGCCTGGTTCCAAGGTTCCGATGACCACCCCGGCACCAGGACCCCGGGTCACGTGGGGACACCGGCCCCAGGTGACCGGGTCACGTGGGGTCACCGGCCCCAGGTGACCGGGTCACGTGGGGTCACCGGCCCCAGGTGACCGGGTCACGTGGGGTCACCGGCCCCAGGTGACCGGGTCACGTGGGGTCACCGGCCCCAGGTGATCGGGTCACGTGGGGTCACCGGCCCCAGGTCAGCGGGTCACGTGGGGACACCGGCCCCAGGTAACCAAGGCATGTCGGGACCCAGCCCGGTTCCCCGGGACGGGTTTTTACCCCAGCCGCAGATCACCGGGTCCTGTCGGGTCCCCGGCCCGGGTCCCCTGGACAGGTCGATAACCCGGCCCCAGGTCACCCGGTCATCTCGCGCACCCGGCCTGGTTCCCAGGTTCCGATGACCACCCCGGCACCAGGACCCCGGGTCACGTGGGGACACCGGCCCCAGGTGACCGGGTCACGTGGGGTCACCGGCCCCAGGTCAGCGGGTCACGTGGGGACCCCGGCCCCAGGTGACCGGGTCACGTGGGGACCCCGGACCCAGGTAACCGGGTCATACCGAGTCCCCGGACCCAGGTCACCGGGTCAGTTCGGGACCCCGGACCCAGGTCGGGTCATGTCACGTCCCATGCCCGGGTCCCCGGGTTGGATTTTTACCCAGGCCCCGGGTCACAGGGTCATGTCGGGTCAACGGCCTGGGTACAAGGGTCTGGTGACCACCCCGACCCCAGGTCCCCGGGTCATGACGGGACACCGGACCAGGTCCCCGAGTCCGGTCGACACCACAGCCCCAGGTCACCGGGTCATGTCGGGACCCAGCCCGGGTCCCCGGGACGGGTTTTTACCCCAGCCGCAGATCACCGGGTCCTGTCGGGTACCCGGGTCGGGTCCCCTGGACAGGTCGGCACCCCGGCCCCGGGTCACGGGGTCATGTCGGGTCGCTGTCCCGGGTACCAGTGTCAGGTGACCACCCCGGCCCCGGGAGACGGAGTCATACCGGGTCCCCGGCCCAGGTCCCCGGGTTGCATCGGGACAAAAGCACCGGATCACTGGATCACGTGGGGGCCCGGGCCCGGGTCCCCGGGTTGCATCGGGACACCAGCGAAGGACCACCGGGTCCTGTCGGGTCCCCGGCCCGGGTCCCCTGGACAGGTCGTTAACCCGGCCCCAGGTCACCGGGTCCTGTCGGGTAACCGGACTTGTTCCCAGGTTCCGGTGACCACCCCGGCACCAGGACCCCGGGTCCCGTGGGGACCCCGGCCCCAGGTGACCGGGTCACGCGGGGTCACCGGCCCCAGGTGACCCGGTCACGTGGGGACACCGGCCCCAGGTGACCGGGTCACGTGGGGTCACCGGCCCCAGGTGACCGGGTCACGTGGGGTCACCGGCCCCAGGTGACCGGGTCACGTGGGGACACCGGCCCCAGGTGACCGGGTCACGTGGGGTCACCGGCCCCAGGTCAGCGGGTCACGTGGGGTCACCGGCCCCAGGTCAGCGGGTCACGTGGGGTCACCGGCCCCAGGTGACCGGGTCACGTGGGGACACCGGCCCCAGGTCAGCGGGTCACGTGGGGTCACCGGCCCCAGGTCAGCGGGTCACGTGGGGACACCGGCCCCAGGTCACCGGGTCACGTGGGGTCACCGGCCCCAGGTGACCGGGTCACGTGGGGTCACCGGCCCCAGGTGACCGGGTCACGTGGGGTCACCGGCCCCAGGTGACCGGGTCACGTGGGGACACCGGCCCCAGGTGACCGGGTCACGTGGGGTCACCGGCCCCAGGTGACCGGGTCACGTGGGGTCACCGGCCCCAGGTGACCCGGTCACGTGGGGTCACCGGCCCCAGGTGACCCGGTCACGTGGGGTCACCGGCCCCAGGTGACCGGGTCACGTGGGGTCACCGGCCCCAGGTCACCGGGTCACGTGGGGTCACCGGCCCCAGGTCAGCGGGTCACGTGGGGACACCGGCCCCAGGTGACCGGGTCACGTGGGGTCACCGGCCCCAGGTGACCGGGTCACGTGGGGACACCGGCCCCAGGTGACCGGGTCACGTGGGGTCACCGGCCCCAGGTCAGCGGGTCACGTGGGGACACCGGCCCCAGGTAACCAAGGCATGTCGGGACCCAGCCCGGGTCCCCGGGACGGGTTTTTACCCCAGCCGCAGATCACCGGGTCCTGTCGGGTCCCCGGCCCGGGTCCCCTGGACAGGTCGATAACCCGGCCCCAGGTCACGCGGTCATCTCGCGCACCCGGCCTGGTTCCCAGGTTCCGATGACCACCCCGGCACCAGGACCCCGGGTCACGTGGGGACACCGGCCCCAGGTGACCGGGTCACGTGGGGTCACCGGCCCCAGGTCAGCGGGTCACGTGGGGACCCCGGCCCCAGGTGACCGGGTCACGTGGGGACCCCGGACCCAGGTAACCGGGTCATACCGAGTCCCCGGACCCAGGTCACCGGGTCAGTTCGGGACCCCGGACCCAGGTCGGGTCATGTCACGTCCCATGCCCGGGTCCCCGGGTTGGATTTTTACCCAGGCCCCGGGTCACAGGGTCATGTCGGGTCAACGGCCTGGGTACAAGGGTCTGGTGACCACCCCGACCCCAGGTCCCCGGGTCATGACGGGACACCGGACCAGGTCCCTGAGTCCGGTCGACACCACAGCCCCAGGTCACCGGGTCATGTCGGGACCCAGCCCGGGTCCCCGGGACGGGTTTTTACCCCAGCCGCAGATCACCGGGTCCTGTCGGGTACCCGGGTCGGGTCCCCTGGACAGGTCGGCACCCCGGCCCCGGGTCACGGGGTCATGTCGGGTCGCTGTCCCGGGTACCAGTGTCAGGTGACCACCCCGGCCCCGGGAGACGGAGTCATACCGGGTCCCCGGCCCAGGTCCCCGGGTTGCATCGGGACAAAAGCACCGGATCACTGGATCACGTGGGGGCCCGGGCCCGGGTCCCCGGGTTGCATCGGGACACCAGCGAAGGACCACCGGGTCCTGTCGGGTCCCCGGCCCGGGTCCCCTGGACAGGTCGTTAACCCGGCCCCAGGTCACCGGGTCCTGTCGGGTAACCGGACTTGTTCCCAGGTTCCGGTGACCACCCCGGCACCAGGACCCCGGGTCCCGTGGGGACCCCGGCCCCAGGTGACCGGGTCACGCGGGGTCACCGGCCCCAGGTGACCCGGTCACGTGGGGACACCGGCCCCAGGTGACCGGGTCACGTGGGGTCACCGGCCCCAGGTGACCGGGTCACGTGGGGTCACCGGCCCCAGGTGACCGGGTCACGTGGGGACACCGGCCCCAGGTGACCGGGTCACGTGGGGTCACCGGCCCCAGGTCAGCGGGTCACGTGGGGTCACCGGCCCCAGGTCAGCGGGTCACGTGGGGTCACCGGCCCCAGGTGACCGGGTCACGTGGGGACACCGGCCCCAGGTCAGCGGGTCACGTGGGGTCACCGGCCCCAGGTCAGCGGGTCACGTGGGGACACCGGCCCCACGTCACCGGGTCACGTGGGGTCACCGGCCCCAGGTGACCGGGTCACGTGGGGTCACCGGCCCCAGGTCACCGGGTCACGTGGGGTCACCGGCCCCAGGTGACCGGGTCACGTGGGGACACCGGCCCCAGGTGACCGGGTCACGTGGGGTCACCGGCCCCAGGTGACCCGGTCACGTGGGGTCACCGGCCCCAGGTGACCGGGTCACGTGGGGTCACCGGCCCCAGGTCACCGGGTCACGTGGGGTCACCGGCCCCAGGTCAGCGGGTCACGTGGGGACACCGGCCCCAGGTGACCGGGTCACGTGGGGTCACCGGCCCCAGGTGACCGGGTCACGTGGGGACACCGGCCCCAGGTGACCGGGTCACGTGGGGTCACCGGCCCCAGGTCAGCGGGTCACGTGGGGACACCGCCCCCAGGTAACCAAGGCATGTCGGGACCCAGCCCGGGTCCCCGGGACGGGTTTTTACCCCAGCCGCAGATCACCGGGTCCTGTCGGGTCCCCGGCCCGGGTCCCCTGGACAGGTCGATAACCCGGCCCCAGGTCACGCGGTCATCTCGCGCACCCGGCCTGGTTCCCAGGTTCCGATGACCACCCCGGCACCAGGACCCCGGGTCACGTGGGGACACCGGCCCCAGGTGACCGGGTCACGTGGGGTCACCGGCCCCAGGTCAGCGGGTCACGTGGGGACCCCGGCCCCAGGTGACCGGGTCACGTGGGGACCCCGGACCCAGGTCACCGGGTCAGTTCGGGACCCCGGACCCAGGTCGGGTCATGTCACGTCCCATGCCCGGGTCCCCGGGTTGGATTTTTACCCAGGCCCCGGGTCACAGGGTCATGTCGGGTCAACGGCCTGGGTACAAGGGTCTGGTGACCACCCCGACCCCAGGTCCCCGGGTCATGACGGGACACCGGACCAGGTCCCCGAGTCCGGTCGACACCACAGCCCCAGGTCACCGGGTCATGTCGGGACCCAGCCCGGGTCCCCGGGACGCGTTTTTACCCCAGCCGCAGATCACCGGGTCCTGTCGGGTACCCGGGTCGGGTCCCCTGGACAGGTCGGCACCCCGGCCCCGGGTCACGGGGTCATGTCGGGTCGCTGTCCCGGGTACCAGTGTCAGGTGACCACCCCGGCCCCGGGAGACGGAGTCATACCGGGTCCCCGGCCGAGGTCCCCGGGTTGCATCGGGACAAAAGCACCGGATCACTGGATCACGTGGGGGCCCGGGCCCGGGTCCCCGGGTTGCATCGGGACACCAGCGAAGGACCACCGGGTCCTGTCGGGTCCCCGGCCCGGGTCCCCTGGACAGGTCGTTAACCCGGCCCCAGGTCACCGGGTCGTGTCGGGTAACCGGCCTGGTTCCCAGGTTCCGGTGACCACCCCGGCGCCAGGACCCCGGGTCCTGTGGGGACCCCGGCCCCAGGTGACCGGGTCACGCGGGGTCACCGGCCCCAGGTGACCGGGTCACGCGGGGTCACCGGCCCCAGGTGACCGGGTCAAGCGGGGTCACCGGCCCCAGGTGACCGGGTCACGTGGGGACACGGGCCCCAGGTGACCGGGTCACGTGGGGTCACCGGCCCCAGGTGACCGGGTCACGTGGGGTCACCGGCCCCAGGTCAGCGGGTCACGTGGGGTCACCGGCCCCAGGTGACCGGGTCACGTGGGGACCCCGGCCCCAGGTGACCGGGTCACGTGGGGTCACCGGCCCCAGGTCAGCGGGTCACGTGGGGACACCGGCCCCAGGTCACCGGGTCACGTGGGGTCACCGGCCCCAGGTGACCGGGTCACGTGGGGTCACCGGCCCCAGGTGACCGGGTCACGTGGGGTGACCGGCCCCAGGTGACCGGGTCACGTGGGGACACCGGCCCCAGGTGACCGGGTCACGTGGGGTCACCGGCCCCAGGTGACCGGGTCACGTGGGGTCACCGGCACCAGGTGACCGGGTCACGTGGGGACACCGGCCCCAGGTGACAGGGTCACGTGGGGTCACCGGCCCCAGGTCAGCGGGTCACGTGGGGTCACCGGCCCAAGGTCAGCGGGTCACGTGGGGACACCGGCCCCAGGTCACCGCGTCAGGTCGGGACCCCGAACCCAGGTCCACGAGTCCGTCGACACCACAGCCCCGGGTCACCGGGTCGTGTCGGGTAACCGGCCTGGTTCCCAGGTTCCGATGACCACCCCGGCACCAGGACTCTGGGTCACGTGGGGACACCGGCCCCAGGTCACCGGGTCACGTGGGGTCACCGGACCCAGGTGACCCGGTCACGTGGGGACACCGGCCCCAGGTGACCGGGTCACGTGGGGTCACCGGCCCCAGGTGACCGGGTCACATGGGGACACCGGCCCCAGGTGACCGGGTCACGTGGGGTCACCATCCCCAGGTCAGCGGGTCACGTGGGGTCACCGGCCCCAGGTGACCGGCTCACGTGGGGACACCGGCCCCACGTGACCGGGTCACGTGGGGTCACCGGCCCCAGGTCACCGGGTCACGTGGGGTCACCGGCCCCAGGTGACCTGGTCACGTGGGGTCACCGGCCCCAGGTGACCGGGTCACGTGGGGTCACCGGCCCCAGGTGACCGGGTCACGTGGGGACACCGGCCCATGGTGACCGGGTCACGTGGGGTCACCGGCCCCAGGTGACCGGGTCACGTGGGGTCACCGGCACCAGGTGACCGGGTCACGTGGGGACACCGGCCCCAGGTGACCGGGTCACGTGGGGTCACCGGCCCCAGGTCAGCGGGTCACGTGGGGTCACCGGCCCAAGGTCAGCGGGTCACGTGGGGACACCGGCCCCAGGTCACCGCGTCAGGTCGGGACCCCGAACCCAGGTCCACGAGTCCGTCGACACCACAGCCCCGGGTCACCGGGTCGTGTCGGGTAACCGGCCTGGTTCCCAGGTTCCGATGACCACCCCGGCACCAGGACTCTGGGCCACGTGGGGACACCGGCCCCAGGTCAGCGGGTCACGTGGGGACACCGGCCCCAGGTAACCGGGTCATACCGAGTCCCCGGACCCAGTTCACCAGGTCAGTTCAGGACCCCGGACCCAGGTCGGGTCATGTCACGTCCCATGCCCGGGTCCCCGGGTTGGATTTTTACCCAGGCCCCGGGTCACAGGGTCATGTCGGGTCAACGGCCTGGGTACAAGGGTCTGGTGACCACCCCGACCACAGGTCCCCGGGTCATGACGGGACACCGGACCAGGTCCCCGAGTCCGGTCGACACCACAGCCCCAGGTCACCGGGTCATGTCGGGACCCAGCCCGGGTCCCCGGGACGTGTTTTTACCCCAGCCGCAGATCACTGGGTCCTGTCGGGTACCCGGGTCGGGTCCCCTGGACAGGTCGGCACCCCGGCCCCGGGTCACGGGGTCATGTCGGGTCGCTGTCCCGGGTACCAGTGTCAGGTGACCACCCCGGCCCCGGGAGACGGAGTCATACCGGGTCCCCGGCCCGGGTCCCCGGGTTGCATCGGGACAAAAGCACCGGATCACTGGATCACGTGGGGGCCCGGGCCCGGGTCCCCGGGTTGCATCGGGACACCAGCGAAGGACCACCGGGTCCTGTCGGGTCCCCGGCCCGGGTCCCCTGGACAGGTCGTTAACCCGGCCCCAGGTCACCGGGTCATGTCGCGCACCCGGCCTGGTTCCCAGGTTCCGGTGACCACCCCGGCACCAGGATCCCGGGTCCCGTGGGGACCCCGGCCCCAGGTGACCGGGTCACGCGGGGTCACCGGCCCCAGGTCAGCGGGTCACGCGGGGTCACCGGCCCCAGGTCAGCGGGTCACGTGGGGACACCGGCCCCAGGTCAGCGGGTCACGTGGGGACACCGGCCCCAGGTCACCGCGTCAGGTCGGGACCCCGAACCCAGGTCCACGAGTCCGTCGACACCACAGCCCCGGGTCACCGGGTCGTGTCGGGTAACCGGCCTGGTTCCCAGGTTCCGATGACCACCCCGGCACCAGGACTCTGGGTCACGTGGGGACACCGGCCCCAGGTCACCGGGTCACGTGGGGTCACCGGCCCCAGGTGACCCGGTCACGTGGGGTCACCGGCCCCAGGTGACCGGGTCACGTGGGGACACCGGCCCCAGGTGACCGGGTCACGTGGGATCACCGGCCCCAGGTCAGCGGGTCACGTGGGGTCACCGGCCCCAGGTGACTGGGTCACGTGGGGACACCGGCCCCAGGTGACCGGGTCACGTGGGGTCACCGGCCCCAGGTGACCGGGTCACGTGGGGACACCGGCCCCAGGTAACCAAGGCATGTCGGGACCCAGCCCGGGTCCCCGGGACGGGTTTTTACCCCAGCCGCAGATCACCGGGTCCTGTCGGGTCCCCGGCCCGTGTCCCCTGGACAGGTCGATAACCCGGCCCCAGGTTACCCGGTCATCTCGCGCACCCGGCCTGGTTCCCAGGTTCCGATGACCACCCCGGCACCAGGACCCCGGGTCACGTGGGGACACCGGCCCCAGGTGACCGGGTCACGTGGGGTCACCGGCCCCAGGTCAGCGGGTCACGTGGGGACCCCGGCCCCAGGTGACCGGGTCACGTGGGGACCCCGGACCCAGGTAACCGGGTCATACCGAGTCCCCGGACCCAGGTCACCGGGTCAGTTCGGGACCCCGGACCCAGGTCGGGTCATGTCACGTCCCATGCCCGGGTCCCCGGGTTGGATTTTTACCCAGGCCCCGGGTCACAGGGTCATGTCGGGTCAACGGCCTGGGTACAAGGGTCTGGTGACCACCCCGACCCCAGGTCCCCGGGTCATGACGGGACACCGGACCAGGTCCCCGAGTCCGGTCGACACCACAGCCCCAGGTCACCGGGTCATGTCGGGACCCAGCCCGGGTCCCCGGGACGGGTTTTTACCCCAGCCGCAGATCACCGGGTCCTGTCGGGTACCCGGGTCGGGTCCCCTGGACAGGTCGGCACCCCGGCCCCGGGTCACGGGGTCATGTCGGGTCGCTGTCCCGGGTACCAGTGTCAGGTGACCACCCCGGCCCCGGGAGACGGAGTCATACCGGGTCCCCGGCCCGGGTCCCCGGGTTGCATCGGGACAAAAGCACCGGATCACTGGATCACGTGGGGGCCCGGGCCCGGGTCCCCGGGTTGCATCGGGACACCAGCGAAGGACCACCGGGTCCTGTCGGGTCCCCGGCCCGGGTCCCCTGGACAGGTCGTTAACCCGGCCCCAGGTCACCGGGTCTTGTCGCGCACCCGGCCTGGTTCCCACGTTCCGGTGACCACCCCGGCACCAGGACCCCGGGTCCCGTGGGGACCCCGGCCCCAGGTGACCGGGTCACGCGGGGTCACCGGCCCCAGGTCAGCGGGTCACGCGGGGTCACCGGCCCCAGGTCAGCGGGTCACGTGGGGACACCGGCCCCAGGTCAGCGGGTCACGTGGGGACACCGGCCCCAGGTCACCGCGTCAGGTCGGGACCCCGAACCCAGGTCCACGAGTCCGTCGACACCACAGCCCCGGGTCACCGGGTCGTGTCGGGTAACCGGCCTGGTTCCCAGGTTCCGATGACCACCCCGGCACCAGGACTCTGGGTCACGTGGGGACACCGGCCCCAGGTCACCGGGTCACGTGGGGTCACCGGACCCAGGTGACCCGGTCACGTGGGGTCACCGGCCCCAGGTGACCGGGTCACGTGGGGACACCGGCCCCAGGTGACCGGGTCACGTGGGGTCACCGGCCCCAGGTGACCGGGTCACGTGGGGTCACCGGCCCCAGGTCACCGGGTCACGTGGGGTCACCGGCCCCAGGTGACCGGGTCACGTGGGGACACCGGCCCCAGGTGACCGGGTCACGTGGGGTCACCGGCCCCAGGTCAGCGGGTCACGTGGGGACACCGGCCCCAGGTAACCAAGGCATGTCGGGACCCAGCCCGGGTCCCCGGGACGGGTTTTTACCCCAGCCGCAGATCACCGGGTCCTGTCGGGTCCCCGGCCCGTGTCCCCTGGACAGGTCGATAACCCGGCCCCAGGTTACCCGGTCATCTCGCGCACCCGGCCTGGTTCCCAGGTTCCGATGACCACCCCGGCACCAGGACCCCGGGTCCCGTGGGGACCCCGGCCCCAGGTGACCGGGTCACGTGGGGTCACCGGCCCCAGGTGACCGGGTCACGTGGGGTCACCGGCCCCAGGTGACCGGGTCACGTGGGGACACCGGCCCCAGGTGACCGGGTCACGTGGGGTCACCGGCCCCAGGTGACCGGGTCACGTGGGGACACCGGCCCCAGGTGACCGGGTCACGTGGGGTCACCGGCCCCAGGTGACCGGGTCACGTGGGGACACCGGCCCCAGGTGACCCGGTCACGTGGGGACACCGGCCCCAGGTGACCGGGTCACGTGGGTTCACCGGCCCCAGGTGACCTGGTCACGTGGGGTCACCGGCCCCAGGTGACCGGGTCACGTGGGGACACCGGCCCCAGGTGACCGGGTCACGTGGGGTCACCGGCCCCAGGTGACCGGGTCACGTGGGGTCACCGGCCCCAGGTCAGCGGGTCACGTGGGGTCACCGGACCCAGGTGACCGGGTCACGTGGGGACACCGGCTCCAGGTGACCGGGTCACGTGGGGTCACCGGCCCCAGGTCAGCGGGTCACGTGGGGTCACCGGCCCCAGGTGACCGGGTCACGTGGGGTCACCGGCCCCAGGTGACCGGGTCACGTGGGGTCACCGGCCCCAGGTGACCGGGTCACGTGGGGTCACCGGCCCCAGGTGACCGGGTCACGTGGGTACACCGGCCCCAGGTGACCGGGTCACGTGGGGTCACCGGCCCCAGGTGACCGGATCACGTGGGGTCACCGGCACCAGGTGACCGGGTCACGTGGGGACACCGGCCCCAGGTGACCGGGTCACGTGGGGTCACCGGCCCCAGGTGACCGGGTCACGTGGGGTCACCGGCCCCAGGTGACCCGGTCACGTGGGGTCACCGGCCCTAGGTTACCGGGTCACGTGGGGTCACCGGCCCCAGGTGACCGGGTCACGTGGGGTCACCGGCCCCAGGTCAGCGGGTCACGTGGGGACACCGGCCCCAGGTGACCGGGTCACGTGGGGTCACCGGCCCCAGGTGACCGGGTCACGTGGGGACACCGGCCCCAGGTGACCGGGTCACGTGGGGTCACCGGCCCCAGGTCAGCGGGTCATGTGGGGACACCGGCCCCAGGTAACCAAGGCATGTCGGGACCCAGCCCGGGTCCCCGGGACGGGTTTTTACCCCAGCCGCAGATCACCGGGTCCTGTCGGGTCCCCGGCCCGGGTCCCCTGGACAGGTCGATAACCCGGCCCCAGGTCACGCGGTCATCTCGCGCACCCGGCCTGGTTCCCAGGTTCCGATGACCACCCCGGCACCAGGACCCCGGGTCACGTGGGGACACCGGCCCCAGGTGACCGGGTCACGTGGGGTCACCGGCCCCAGGTCAGCGGGTCACGTGGGGACCCCGGCCCCAGGTGACCGGGTCACGTGGGGTCACCGGCCCCAGGTGACCCGGTCACGTGGGGTCACCGGCCCCAGGTGACCGGGTCAAGTGGGGTCACCGGCCCCAGGTCACCGGGTCACGTGGGGTCACCGGCCCCAGGTGACCGGGTCACGTGGGGTCACCGGCCCCAGGTCAGCGGGTCACGTGGGGTCACCGGCCCCAGGTGACCGGGTCACGTGGGATCACCGGCCCCAGGTGACCGGGTCACGTGGGGTCACCGGCCCCAGGTGACCCGGTCACGTGGGGTCACCGGCCCCAGGTGACCGGGTCACGTGGGGTCACCGGCCCCAGGTGACCGGGTCACGTGGGGTCACCGGCCCCAGGTCAGCGGGTCACGTGGGGACACCGGCCCCAGGTGACCGGGTCACGTGGGGTCACCGGCCCCAGGTCAGCGGGTCACGTGGGGACACCGGCCCCAGGTGACCGGGTCACGTGGGGTCACCGGCCCCAGGTCAGCGGGTCACGTGGGGACACCGGCCCCAGGTAACCAAGGCATGTCGGGACCCAGCCCGGGTCCCCGGGACGGGTTTTTACCCCAGCCGCAGATCACCGGGTCCTGTCGGGTCCCCGGCCCGTGTCCCCTGGACAGGTCGATAACCCGGCCCCAGGTCACCCGGTCATCTCGCGCACCCGGCCTGGTTCCCAGGTTCCGATGACCACCCCGGCACCAGGACCCCGGGTCACGTGGGGACACCGGCCCCAGGTGACCGGGTCACGTGGGGTCACCGGCCCCAGGTCACCGGGTCACGTGGGGACCCCGGCCCCAGGTGACCGGGTCACGTGGGGACCCCGGACCCAGGTAACCGGGTCATACCGAGTCCCCGGACCCAGGTCACCGGGTCAGTTCGGGACCCCGGACCCAGGTCGGGTCATGTCACGTCCCATGCCCGGGTCCCCGGGTTGGATTTTTACCCAGGCCCCGGGTCACAGGGTCATGTCGGGTCAACGGCCTGGGTACAAGGGTCTGGTGACCACCCCGACCCCAGGTCCCCGGGTCATGACGGGACACCGGACCAGGTCCCCGAGTCCGGTCGACACCACAGCCCCAGGTCACCGGGTCATGTCGGGACCCAGCCCGGGTCCCCGGGACGGGTTTTTACCCCAGCCGCAGATCACCGGGTCCTGTCGGGTACCCGGGTCGGGTCCCCTGGACAGGTCGGCACCCCGGCCCCGGGTCACGGGGTCATGTCGGGTCGCTGTCCCGGGTACCAGTGTCAGGTGACCACCCCGGCCCCGGGAGACGGAGTCATACCGGGTCCCCGGCCCGGGTCCCCGGGTTGCATCGGGACAAAAGCACCGGATCACTGGATCACGTGGGGGCCCGGGCCCGGGTCCCCGGGTTGCATCGGGACACCAGCGAAGGACCACCGGGTCCTGTCGGGTCCCCGGCCCGGGTCCCCTGGACAGGTCGTTAACCCGGCCCCAGGTCACCGGGTCGTGTCGGGTAACCGGCCTGGTTCCCAGGTTCCGGTGACCACCCCGGCACCAGGACCCCGGGTCCCATGGGGACCCCGGCCCCAGGTGACCGGGTCACGTGGGGACACCGGCCCCAGGTGACCGGGTCACGTGGGGTCACCGGCACCAGGTGACCTGGTCACGTGGGGTCACCGGCCCCAGGTGACCTGGTCACGTGGGGTCACCGGCCCCAGGTGACCGGGTCACGTGGGGTCACCGGCCCCAGGTGACCGGGTCACGTGAGGTCACCGGCCCCAGGTGACCGGGTCACGTGGGGTCACCGGCCCCAGGTGACCGGGTCACGTGGGGTCACCGGCCCCAGGTGACCTGGTCACGTGGGGTCACCGGCCCCAGGTGACCGGGTCACGTGAGGTCACCGGCCCCAGATCAGCGGGTCACTTGGGGTCACCGGCCCCAAGTGACCGGGTCACGTGGGGTCACCGGCCCCAGGTGACCGGGTCACGTGGGGTCACCGGCCCCAGGTCACCGGGTCACGTGGGGTCACCGGCCCCAGGTCACCGGGTCACGTGGGGTCACCGGCCCCAGGTGACCGGGTCACGTGGGGTCACCGGCCCCAGGTGACCGGGTCACGTGGGGTCACCGGCCCCAGGTCAGCGGGTCACGTGGGGTCACCGGCCCCAGGTGACCGGGTCACGTGGGGTCACCGGCCCCAGGTGACCGGGTCACGTGGGGTCACCGGCCCCAGGTGACCGGGTCACGTGGGGTCACCGGCACCAGGTGACCGGGTCACGTGGGGACACCGGCCCCAGGTGACCGGGTCACGTGGGGTCACCGGCCCCAGGTGACCCGGTCACGTGGGGTCACCGGCCCCAGGTGACCCGGTCACGTGGGGTCACCGGCCCCAGGTCACCGGGTCACGTGGTGTCACCGGCCCCAGGTCAGCGGGTCACGTGGGGACACCGGCCCCAGGTGACCGGGTCACGTGGGGTCACCGGCCCCAGGTGACCGGGTCACGTGGGGACACCGGCCCCAGGTGACCGGGTCACGTGGGGTCACCGGCCCCAGGTCAGCGGGTCACGTGGGGACACCGGCCCCAGGTAACCAAGGCATGTCGGGACCCAGCCCGGGTCCCCGGGACGGGTTTTTACCCCAGCCGCAGATCACCGGGTCCTGTCGGGTCCCCGGCCCGTGTCCCCTGGACAGGTCGATAACCTGGCCCCAGGTCACCCGGTCATCTCGCGCACCCGGCCTGGTTCCCAGGTTCCGATGACCACCCCGGCACCAGGACCCCGGGTCACGTGGGGACACCGGCCCCAGGTGACCGGGTCACGTGGGGTCACCGGCCCCAGGTCAGCGGGTCACGTGGGGACCCCGGCCCCAGGTGACCGGGTCACGTGGGGACCCCGGACCCAGGTAACCGGGTCATACCGAGTCCCCGGACCCAGGTCACCGGGTCAGTTCGGGACCCCGGACCCAGGTCGGGTCATGTCACGTCCCATGCCCGGGTCCCCGGGTTGGATTTTTACCCAGGCCCCGGGTCACAGGGTCATGTCGGGTCAACGGCCTGGGTACAAGGGTCTGGTGACCACCCCGACCCCAGGTCCCCGGGTCATGACGGGACACCGGACCAGGTCCCCGAGTCCGGTCGACACCACAGCCCCAGGTCACCGGGTCATGTCGGGACCCAGCCCGGGTCCCCGGGACGGGTTTTTACCCCAGCCGCAGATCACCGGGTCCTGTCGGGTACCCGGGTCGGGTCCCCTGGACAGGTCGGCACCCCGGCCCCGGGTCACGGGGTCATGTCGGGTCGCTGTCCCGGGTACCAGTGTCAGGTGACCACCCCGGCCCCGGGAGACGGAGTCATACCGGGTCCCCGGCCCAGGTCCCCGGGTTGCATCGGGACAAAAGCACCGGATCACTGGATCACGTGGGGGCCCGGGCCCGGGTCCCCGGGTTGCATCGGGACACCAGCGAAGGACCACCGGGTCCTGTCGGGTCCCCGGCCCGGGTCCCCTGGACAGGTCGTTAACCCGGCCCCAGGTCACCGGGTCGTGTCGGGTAACCGGCCTGGTTCCCAGGTTCCGGTGACCACCCCGGCACCAGGACCCCGGGTCCCGTGGGGACCCCGGCCCCAGGTGACCGGGTCACGTGGGGTCACCGGCCCCAGGTGACCGGGTCACGTGGGGACACCGGCCCCAGGTGACCGGGTCACGTGGGGTCACCGGCACCAGGTGACTGGGTCACGTGGGGTCACCGGCCCCAGGTGACCTGGTCACGTGGGGTCACCGGCCCCAGGTGACCGGGTCACGTGGGGTCACCGGCCCCAGGTGACCGGGTCACGTGAGGTCACCGGCCCCAGGTGACCGGGTCACGTGGGGTCACCGGCCCCAGGTGACCGGGTCACGTGGGGTCACCGGCCCCAGGTGACCTGGTCACGTGGGGTCACCGGCCCCAGGTGACCGGGTCACGTGGGGTCACCGGCCCCAGGTGACCGGGTCACGTGAGGTCACCGGCCCCAGGTGACCGGGTCACGTGGGGTCACCGGCCCCAGGTGACCGGGTCACGTGGGGTCACCGGCCCCAGGTGACCGGGTCACGTGGGGTCACCGGCCCCAGGTCAGCAGGTCACGTGGGGTCACCGGCCCCAGGTGACCGGGTCACGTGGTGTCACCGGCCCCAGGTCACCGGGTCACGTGGGGTCACCGGCCCCAGGTGACCGGGTCACGCGGGGTCACCGGCCCCAGGTGACCGGGTCACGTGGGGTCACCGGCCCCAGGTGACCGGGTCACGTGGGGACACCGGCCCCAGGTGACCGGGTCACGTGGGGTCACCGGCCCCAGGTCAGCGGGTCACGTGGGGTCACCGGCCCCAGGTCAGCGGGTCACGTGGGGTCACCGGCCCCAGGTGACCGGGTCACGTGGGGTCACCGGCACCAGGTGACCGGGTCACGTGGGGTCACCGGCCCCAGGTGACCCGGTCACGTGGGGTCACCGGCCCCAGGTGACCGGGTCACGTGGGGTCACCGGCCCCAGGTGACCGGGTCACGTGAGGTCACCGGCCCCAGGTGACCGGGTCACGTGGGGTCACCGGCCCCAGGTGACCGGGTCACGTGGGGTCACCGGCCCCAGGTGACCGGGTCACGTGGGGACACCGGCCCCAGGTGACCGGGTCACGTGGGGTCACAGGCCCCAGGTGACCGGGTCACGTGGGGTCACCGGCACCAGGTGACCGGGTCACGTGGGGACACCGGCCCCAGGTGACCGGGTCACGTGGGGTCACCGGCCCCAGGTGACCGGGTCACGTGGGGTTACCGGCCCCAGGTGACCGGGTCACGTGGGGTCACCGGCCCCAGGTCAGCAGGTCACGTGGGGTCACCGGCCCCAGGTGACCGGGTCACGTGGTGTCACCGGCCCCAGGTCACCGGGTCACGTGGGGTCACCGGCCCCAGGTGACCGGGTCACGCGGGGTCACCGGCCCCAGGTGACCGGGTCACGTGGGGTCACCGGCCCCAGGTGACCGGGTCACGTGGGGTCACCGGCCCCAGGTCAGCGGGTCACGTGGGGTCACCGGCCCCAGGTGACCGGGTCACGTGGGGTCACCGGCACCAGGTGACCGGGTCACGTGGGGTCACCGGCCCCAGGTGACCCGGTCACGTGGGGTCACCGGCCCCAGGTGACCGTGTCACGTGGGGTCACCGGCCCCAGGTGACCGGGTCACGTGAGGTCACCGGCCCCAGGTGACCGGGTCACGTGGGGTCACCGGCCCCAGGTGACCGGGTCACGTGGGGTCACCGGCCCCAGGTGACCGGGTCACGTGGGGACACCGGCCCCAGGTGACCGGGTCACGTGGGGTCACCGGCCCCAGGTGACCGGGTCACGTGGGGTCACCGGCACCAGGTGACCGGGTCACGTGGGGACACCGGCCCCAGGTGACCGGGTCACGTGGGGTCACCGGCCCCAGGTGACCGGGTCACGTGGGGTTACCGGCCCCAGGTGACCGGGTCACGTGGGGTCACCGGCACCAGGTGACCGGGTCACGTGGGGTCACCGGCCCCAGGTGACCGGGTCACGTGGGGTCACCGGCCCCAGGTCAGCGGGTCACGTGGGGACACCGGCCCCAGGTGACCGGGTCACGTGGGGTCACCGGCCCCAGGTGACCGGGTCACGTGGGGACACCGGCCCCAGGTGACCGGGTCACGTGGGGTCACCGGCCCCAGGTCAGCGGGTCACGTGGGGACACCGGCCCCAGGTAACTAAGGCATGTCGGGACCCAGCCCGGGTCCCCGGGACGGGTTTTTACCCCAGCCGCAGATCACCGGGTCCTGTCGGGTCCCCGGCCCGGGTCCCCTGGACAGGTCGATAACCCGGCCCCAGGTCACCCGGTCATCTCGCGCACCCGGCCTGGTTCCCAGGTTCCAATGACCACCCCGGCACCAGGACCCCGGGTCACGTGGGGACACCGGCCCCAGGTGACCGGGTCACGTGGGGTCACCGGCCCCAGGTCAGCGGGTCACGTGGGGACCCCGGCCCCAGGTGACCGGGTCACGTGGGGACCCCGGACCCAGGTAACCGGGTCATACCGAGTCCCCGGACCCAGGTCACCGGGTCAGTTCGGGACCCCGGACCCAGGTCGGGTCATGTCACGTCCCATGCCCGGGTCCCCGGGTTGGATTTTTACCCAGGCCCCGGGTCACAGGGTCATGTCGGGTCAACGGCCTGGGTACAAGGGTCTGGTGACCACCCCGACCCCAGGTCCCCGGGTCATGACGGGACACCGGACCAGGTCCCCGAGTCCGGTCGACACCACAGCCCCAGGTCACCGGGTCATGTCGGGACCCAGCCCGGGTCCCCGGGACGGGTTTTTACCCCAGCCGCAGATCACCGGGTCCTGTCGGGTACCCGGGTCGGGTCCCCTGGACAGGTCGGCACCCCGGCCCCGGGTCACGGGGTCATGTCGGGTCGCTGTCCCGGGTACCAGTGTCAGGTGACCACCCCGGCCCCGGGAGACGGAGTCATACCGGGTCCCCGGCCCGGGTCCCCGGGTTGCATCGGGACAAAAGCACCGGATCACTGGATCACGTGGGGGCCCGGGCCCGGGTCCCCGGGTTGCATCGGGACACCAGCGAAGGACCACCGGGTCCTGTCGGGTCCCCGGCCCGGGTCCCCTGGACAGGTCGTTAACCCGGCCCCAGGTCACCGGGTCGTGTCGGGTAACCGGCCTGGTTCCCAGGTTCCGGTGACCACCCCGGCACCAGGACCCCGGGTCACGTGGGGACCCCGGCCCCAGGTCAGCGGGTCACGTGGGGTCACCGGCCCCAGGTCACCGGGTCACGTGGGGTCACCGGCCCCAGGTGACCGGGTCACGTGGGGACACCGGCCCCAGGTGACCGGGTCACGTGGGGTCACCGGCCCCAGGTGACCGGGTCACGTGGGGTCACCGGCCCCAGGTGACCGGGTCACGTGGGGTCACCGGCCCCAGGTGACCGGGTCACGTGGGGTCACCGGCCCCAGGTCAGCGGGTCACGTGGGGACACCGGCCCCAGGTGACCGGGTCACGTGGGGTCACCGGCCCCAGGTGACCTGGTCACGTGGGGTCACCGGCCCCAGGTGACCGGGTCACGTGGGGTCACCGGCCCCAGGTGACCGGGTCACGTGAGGTCACCGGCCCCAGGTGACCGGGTCACGTGGGGTCACCGGCCCCAGGTGACCGGGTCACGTGGGGTCACCGGCCCCAGGTGACCGGGTCACGTGGGGTCACCGGCCCCAGGTGACCGGGTCACGTGGGGTCACCGGCCCCAGGTGTTCGGGTCCCGTGGGGTCACCGGCCCCAGGTGACCGGGTCACGTGGGGTCACCAGACCCAGGTCAGCGGGTCACGTGGGGACACCGGCCCCAGGTAACCGGGTCATACCGAGTCCCCGGACCCAGGTCACCGGGTCAGTTCGGGACCCCGGACCCAGGTCGGGTCATGTCACGTCCCATGCCCGGGTCCCCGGGTTGGATTTTTACCCAGGCCCCGGGTCACAGGGTCATGTCGGGTCAACGGCCTGGGTACAAGGGTCTGGTGACCACCCCGACCCCAGGTCCCCGGGTCATGACGGGACACCGGACCAGGTCCCCGAGTCCGGTCGACACCACAGCCCCAGGTCACCGGGTCATGTCGGGACCCAGCCCGGGTCCCCGGGACGGGTTTTTACCCCAGCCGCAGATCACCGGGTCCTGTCGGGTACCCGGGTCGGGTCCCCTGGACAGGTCGGCACCCCGGCCCCGGGTCACGGGGTCATGTCGGGTCGCTGTCCCGGGTACCAGTGTCAGGTGACCACCCCGGCCCCGGGAGACGGAGTCATACCGGGTCCCCGGCCCGGGTCCCCGGGTTGCATCGGGACACCAGCGAAGGACCACCAGGTCCTGTCGGGTCCCCGGCCCGGGTCCCCTGGACAGGTCGTTAACCCGGCCCCAGGTCACCGGGTCATGTCGCGCACCCGGCCTGGTTCCCAGGTTCCGGTGACCACCCCGGCACCAGGACCCCGGGTCACGTGGGGACCCCGGACCCAGGTCAGCGGGTCACGTGGGGACACCGGCCCCAGGTCACCGCGTCAGGTCGGGACCCCGAACCCAGGTCCACGAGTCCGTCGACACCACAGCCCCGGGTCACCGGGTCGTGTCGGGTAACCGGCCTGGTTCCAAGGTTCCGATGACCACCCCGGCACCAGGACCCCGGGTCACGTGGGGACACCGGCCCCAGGTGACCGGGTCACGTGGGGTCACCGGCCCCAGGTGACTGCGTCACGTGAGGTCACCGGCCCCAGGTGACCGGGTCACGTGGGGTCACCGGCCCCAGGTGACCGGGTCACGTGGGGTCACCGGCCCCAGGTGATCGGGTCACGTGGGGTCACCGGCCCCAGGTCAGCGGGTCACGTGGGGACACCGGCCCCAGGTAACCAAGGCATGTCGGGACCCAGCCCGGGTCCCCGGGACGGGTTTTTACCCCAGCCGCAGATCACCGGGTCCTGTCGGGTCCCCGGCCCGGGTCCCCTGGACAGGTCGATAACCCGGCCCCAGGTCACCCGGTCATCTCGCGCACCCGGCCTGGTTCCCAGGTTCCGATGACCACCCCGGCACCAGGACCCCGGGTCACGTGGGGACACCGGCCCCAGGTGACCGGGTCACGTGGGGTCACCGGCCCCAGGTGACCGGGTCACGTGGGGACCCCGGACCCAGGTGACCGGGTCACGTGGGGACCCCGGACCCAGGTCACCGGGTCAGTTCGGGACCCCGGACCCAGGTCGGGTCATGTCACGTCCCATGCCCAGGTCCCCGGGTTGGATTTTTACCCAGGCCCCGGGTCACAGGGTCATGTCGGGTCAACGGCCTGGGTACAAGGGTCTGGTGACCACCCCGACCCCAGGTCCCCGGGTCATGACGGGACACCGGACCAGGTCCCTGAGTCCGGTCGACACCACAGCCCCAGGTCACCGGGTCATGTCGGGACCCAGCCCGGGTCCCCGGGACGGGTTTTTACCCCAGCCGCAGATCACCGGGTCCTGTCGGGTACCCGGGTCGGGTCCCCTGGACAGGTCGGCACCCCGGCCCCGGGTCACGGGGTCATGTCGGGTCGCTGTCCCGGGTACCAGTGTCAGGTGACCACCCCGGCCCCGGGAGACGGAGTCATACCGGGTCCCCGGCCCAGGTCCCCGGGTTGCATCGGGACAAAAGCACCGGATCACTGGATCACGTGGGGGCCCGGGCCCGGGTCCCCGGGTTGCATCGGGACACCAGCGAAGGACCACCGGGTCCTGTCGGGTCCCCAGCCCGGGTCCCCTGGACAGGTCGTTAACCCGGCCCCAGGTCACCGGGTCCTGTCGGGTAACCGGACTTGTTCCCAGGTTCCGGTGACCACCCCGGCACCAGGACCCCGGGTCCCGTGGGGACCCCGGCCCCAGGTGACCGGGTCACACGGGGTCACCGGCCCCATGTGACCCGGTCACGTGGGGACACCGGCCCCAGGTGACCGGGTCACGTGGGGTCACCGGCCCCAGGTGTTCGGGTCACGTGGGGTCACCGGCCCCAGGTGACCGGGTCACGTGGGGACACCGGCCCCAGGTGACCGGGTCACGTGGGGTCACCGGCCCCAGGTGACCGGGTCACGTGGGGTCACCGGCCCCAGGTCAGCGGGTCACGTGGGGTCACCGGCCCCAGGTCAGCGGGTCACGTGGGGACACCGGCCCCAGGTAACCGGGTCATACCGAGTCCCCGGACCCAGGTCACCAGGTCAGTTCGGGACCCCGGACCCAGGTCGGGTCATGTCACGTCCCATGCCCGGGTCCCCGGGTTGGATTTTTACCCAGGCCCCGGGTCACAGGGTCATGTCGGGTCAACGGCCTGGGTACAAGGGTCTGGTGACCACCCCGACCCCAGGTCCCCGGGTCATGACGGGACACCGGACCAGGTCCCCGAGTCCGGTCGACACCACAGCCCCAGGTCACCGGGTCATGTCGGGACCCAGCCCGGGTCCCCGGGTTGCATCGGGACAAAAGCACCGGATCACTGGATCACGTGGGGGCCCGGGCCCGGGTCCCCGGGTTGCATCGGGACACCAGCGAAGGACCACCGGGTCCTGTCGGGTCCCCGGCCCGGGTCCCCTGGACAGGTCGTTAACCCGGCCCCAGGTCACCGGGTCGTGTCGGGTAACCGGCCTGGTTCCCAGGTTCCGGTGACCACCCCGGCACCAGGACCCCGGGTCCCGTGGGGACCCCAGCCCCAGGTGACCGGGTCACGTGGGGTCACCGGCCCCAGGTGACCGGGTCACGTGGGGTCACCGGCCCCAGGTGACCGGGTCACGTGGGGACACCGGCCCCAGGTGACCGGGTCACGTGGGGTCACCGGCCCCAGGTGACCGGGTCACGTGGGGTCACCGGCCCCAGGTCAGCGGGTCACGTGGGGTCACCGGCCCCAGGTGACCGGGTCACGTGGGGACACCGGCCCCAGGTGACCGGGTCACGTGGGGTCACCGGCCCCAGGTCAGCGGGTCACGTGGGGACCCCGGCCCCAGGTGACCGGGTCACGTGGGGACCCCGGACCCAGGTAACCGGGTCATACCGAGTCCCCGGACCCAGGTCACCGGGTCAGTTCGGGACCCCGGACCCAGGTCGGGTCATGTCACGTCCCATGCCCGGGTCCCCGGGTTGGATTTTTACCCAGGCCCCGGGTCACAGGGTCATGTCGGGTCAACGGCCTGGGTACAAGGGTCTGGTGACCACCCCGACCCCAGGTCCCCGGGTCATGACGGGACACCGGACCAGGTCCCCGAGTCCGGTCGACACCACAGCCCCAGGTCACCGGGTCATGTCGGGACCCAGCCCGGGTCCCCGGGACGGGTTTTTACCCCAGCCGCAGATCACCGGGTCCTGTCGGGTACCCGGGTCGGGTCCCCTGGACAGGTCGGCACCCCGGCCCCGGGTCACGGGGTCATGTCGGGTCGCTGTCCCGGGTACCAGTGTCAGGTGACCACCCCGGCCCCGGGAGACGGAGTCATACCGGGTCCCCGGCCCAGGTCCCCGGGTTGCATCGGGACAAAAGCACCGGATCACTGGATCACGTGGGGGCCCGGGCCCGGGTCCCCGGGTTGCATCGGGACACCAGCGAAGGACCACCGGGTCCTGTCGGGTCCCCGGCCCGGGTCCCCTGGACAGGTCGTTAACCCGGCCCCAGGTCACCGGGTCGTGTTGGGTAACCGGCCTGGTTCCCAGGTTCCGGTGACCACCCCGGCACCAGGACCCCGGGTCCCGTGGGGACCCCGGCCCCAGGTGACCGGGTCACGTGGGGTCACCGGCACCAGGTGACCGGGTCACGTGGTGTCACCGGCCCCAGGTGACCGGGTCACGTGGGGTCACCGGCCCCAGGTCACCGGGTCACGTGGTGTCACCTGCCCCAGGTGACCGGGTCACGTGGTGTCACCGGCCCCAGGTGACCGGGTCACGTGGGGTCACCGGCCCCAGGTCAGCGGGTCACGTGGGGTCACCGGCCCCAGGTGACCGGGTCACGTGGGATCACCGGCCCCAGGTGACCGGGTCACGTGGGGTCACCGGCACCAGGTGACCGGGTCACGTGGGGACACCGGCCCCAGGTGACCGGGTCACGTGGGGTCACCGGCCCCAGGTGACCGGGTCACGTGGGGTCACCGGCCCCAGGTGACCCGGTCACGTGGGGTCACCGGCCCCAGGTGACCGGGTCACGTGGGGTCACCGGCCCCAGGTGACCGGGTCACGTGGGGTCACCGGCCCCAGGTCAGCGGGTCACGTGGGGACACCGGCCCCAGGTGACCGGGTCACGTGGGGTCACCGGCCCCAGGTGACCGGGTCACGTGGGGACACCGGCCCCAGGTGACCGGGTCACGTAGGGTCACCGGCCCCAGGTGACCGGGTCACGTGGGGACACCGGCCCCAGGTGACCGGGTCACGTGGGGTCACCGGCCCCAGGTGACCGGGTCACGTGGGGTCACCGGCCCCAGGTGACCGGGTCACGTGGGGTCACCGGCCCCAGGTGACCCGGTCACGTGGGGTCACCGGCCCTAGGTGACCGGGTCACGTGGGGTCACCGGCCCCAGGTGACCGGGTCACGTGGGGTCACCGGCCCCAGGTCAGCGGGTCACGTGGGGACACCGGCCCCAGGTGACCGGGTCACGTGGGGTCACCAGCCCCAGGTGACCGGGTCACGTGGGGACACCGGCCCCAGGTGACCGGGTCACGTGGGGTCACCGGCCCCAGGTCAGCGGGTCACGTGGGGACACCGGCCCCAGGTGACCGGGTCACGTGGGGTCACCGGCCCCAGGTGACCGGGTCACGTGGGGACACCGGCCCCAGGTGACCGGGTCACGTGGGGTCACCGGCCCCAGGTCAGCGGGTCACGTGGGGACACCGGCCCCAGGTAACCAAGGCATGTCGGGACCCAGCCCGGGTTCCCGGGACGGGTTTTTACCCCAGCCGCAGATCACCGGGTCCTGTCGGGTCCCCGGCCCGGGTCCCCTGGACAGGTCGATAACCCGGCCCCAGGTCACCCGGTCATCTCGCGCACCCGGCCTGGTTCCCAGGTTCCGATGACCACCCCGGCACCAGGACCCCGGGTCACGTGGGGACACCGGCCCCAGGTGACCGGGTCACGTGGGGTCACCGGCCCCAGGTCAGCGGGTCACGTGGGGACCCCGGCCCCAGGTGACCGGGTCACGTGGGGTCACCGGCCCCAGGTCACCGGGTCACGTGGGGACCCCGGCCCCAGGTGACCGGGTCACGTGGGGACCCCGGACCCAGGTAACCGGGTCATACCGAGTCCCCGGACCCAGGTCACCGGGTCAGTTCGGGACCCCGGACCCAGGTCGGGTCATGTCACGTCCCATGCCCGGGTCCCCGGGTTGGATTTTTACCCAGGCCCCGGGTCACAGGGTCATGTCGGGTCAACGGCCTGGGTACAAGGGTCTGGTGACCACCCCGACCCCAGGTCCCCGGGTCATGACGGGACACCGGACCAGGTCCCCGAGTCCGGTCGACACCACAGCCCCAGGTCACCGGGTCATGTCGGGACCCAGCCCGGGTCCCCGGGACGGGTTTTTACCCCAGCCGCAGATCACCGGGTCCTGTCGGGTACCCGGGTCGGGTCCCCTGGACAGGTCGGCACCCCGGCCCCGGGTCACGGGGTCATGTCGGGTCGCTGTCCCGGGTACCAGTGTCAGGTGACCACCCCGGCCCCGGGAGACGGAGTCATACCGGGTCCCCGGCCCAGGTCCCCGGGTTGCATCGGGACAAAAGCACCGGATCACTGGATCACGTGGGGGCCCGGGCCCGGGTCCCCGGGTTGCATCGGGACACCAGCGAAGGACCACCGGGTCCTGTCGGGTCCCCGGCCCGGGTCCCCTGGACAGGTCGTTAACCCGGCCCCAGGTCACCGGGTCGTGTCGGGTAACCGGCCTGGTTCCCAGGTTCCGGTGACCACCCCGGCACCAGGACCCCGGGTCCCGTGGGGACCCCGGCCCCAGGTGACCGGGTCACGTGGGGTCACCGGCCCCAGGTGACCGGGTCAAGTGGGGACACCGGCCCCAGGTGACCGGGTCACGTGGGGTCACCGGCCCCAGGTGACCGGGTCACGTGGGGTCACCGGCCCCAGGTGACCGGGTCACGTGAGGTCACCGGCCCCAGGTGACCGGGTCACGTGGGGTCACCGGCCCCAGGTGACCGGGTCACGTGGGGTCACCGGCCCCAGGTGACCTGGTCAAGTGGGGTCACCGGCCCCAGGTGACCGGGTCACGTGGGGTCACCGGCCCCAGGTGACCGGGTCACGTGAGGTCACCGGCCCCAGGTGACCGGGTCACGTGGGGTCACCGGCCCCAGGTGACCGGGTCACGTGGGGTCACCGGCCCCAGGTGACCGGGTCACGTGGGGTCACCGGCCCCAGGTGACCGGGTCACGTGGGGTCACCGGCCCCAGGTGTTCGGGTCACGTGGGGTCACCGGCCCCAGGTGACCGGGTCACGTGGGGTCACCAGACCCAGGTCAGCGGGTCACGTGGGGACACCGGCCCCAGGTAACCGGGTCATACCGAGTCCCCGGACCCAGGTCACCGGGTCAGTTCGGGACCCCGGACCCAGGTCGGGTC
Organism: Somateria mollissima; assembly: GCA_951411735.1. Taxonomy (NCBI): domain Eukaryota; kingdom Metazoa; phylum Chordata; class Aves; order Anseriformes; family Anatidae; genus Somateria; species Somateria mollissima. The sequence continues at coordinate 211,875 of CATOCB010000189.1, forward strand.
ATGTCACGTCCCATGCCCGGGTCCCCGGGTTGGATTTTTACCCAGGCCCCGGGTCACAGGGTCATGTCGGGTCAACGGCCTGGGTACAAGGGTCTGGTGACCACCCCGACCCCAGGTCCCCGGGTCATGACGGGACACCGGACCAGGTCCCCGAGTCCTGTCGACACCACAGCCCCAGGTCACCGGGTCATGTCGGGACCCAGCCCGGGTCCCCGGGACGGGTTTTTACCCCAGCCGCAGATCACCGGGTCCTGTCGGGTACCCGGGTCGGGTCCCCTGGACAGGTCGGCACCCCGGCCCCGGGTCACGGGGTCATGTCGGGTCGCTGTCCCGGGTACCAGTGTCAGGTGACCACCCCGGCCCTGGGAGACGGAGTCATACCGGGTCCCCGGCCCGGGTCCCCGGGTTGCATCGGGACACCAGCGAAGGACCACCGGGTCCTGTCGGGTCCCCGGCCCGGGTCCCCTGGAAAGGTCGTTAACCCGGCCCCAGGTCACCGGGTCATGTCGCGCACCCGGCCTGGTTCCCAGGTTCCGGTGACCACCCCGGCACCAGGACCCCGGGTCACGTGGGGACCCCGGACCCAGGTCAGCGGGTCACGTGGGGACACCGGCCCCAGGTCACCGCGTCAGGTCGGGACCCCGAACCCAGGTCCACGAGTCCGTCGACACCACAGCCCCGGGTCACCGGGTCGTGTCGGGTAACCGGCCTGGTTCCAAGGTTCCGATGACCACCCCGGCACCAGGACCCCGGGTCACGTGGGGACACCGGCCCCAGGTGACCGGGTCACGTGGGGTCACCGGCCCCAGGTGACCGGGTCACGTGGGGTCACCGGCCCCAGGTGACCGGGTCACGTGGGGTCACCGGCCCCAGGTGACCGGGTCACGTGGGGTCACCGGCCCCAGGTGATCGGGTCACGTGGGGTCACCGGCCCCAGGTCAGCGGGTCACGTGGGGACACCGGCCCCAGGTAACCAAGGCATGTCGGGACCCAGCCCGGTTCCCCGGGACGGGTTTTTACCCCAGCCGCAGATCACCGGGTCCTGTCGGGTCCCCGGCCCGGGTCCCCTGGACAGGTCGATAACCCGGCCCCAGGTCACCCGGTCATCTCGCGCACCCGGCCTGGTTCCCAGGTTCCGATGACCACCCCGGCACCAGGACCCCGGGTCACGTGGGGACACCGGCCCCAGGTGACCGGGTCACGTGGGGTCACCGGCCCCAGGTCAGCGGGTCACGTGGGGACCCCGGCCCCAGGTGACCGGGTCACGTGGGGACCCCGGACCCAGGTAACCGGGTCATACCGAGTCCCCGGACCCAGGTCACCGGGTCAGTTCGGGACCCCGGACCCAGGTCGGGTCATGTCACGTCCCATGCCCGGGTCCCCGGGTTGGATTTTTACCCAGGCCCCGGGTCACAGGGTCATGTCGGGTCAACGGCCTGGGTACAAGGGTCTGGTGACCACCCCGACCCCAGGTCCCCGGGTCATGACGGGACACCGGACCAGGTCCCCGAGTCCGGTCGACACCACAGCCCCAGGTCACCGGGTCATGTCGGGACCCAGCCCGGGTCCCCGGGACGGGTTTTTACCCCAGCCGCAGATCACCGGGTCCTGTCGGGTACCCGGGTCGGGTCCCCTGGACAGGTCGGCACCCCGGCCCCGGGTCACGGGGTCATGTCGGGTCGCTGTCCCGGGTACCAGTGTCAGGTGACCACCCCGGCCCCGGGAGACGGAGTCATACCGGGTCCCCGGCCCAGGTCCCCGGGTTGCATCGGGACAAAAGCACCGGATCACTGGATCACGTGGGGGCCCGGGCCCGGGTCCCCGGGTTGCATCGGGACACCAGCGAAGGACCACCGGGTCCTGTCGGGTCCCCGGCCCGGGTCCCCTGGACAGGTCGTTAACCCGGCCCCAGGTCACCGGGTCCTGTCGGGTAACCGGACTTGTTCCCAGGTTCCGGTGACCACCCCGGCACCAGGACCCCGGGTCCCGTGGGGACCCCGGCCCCAGGTGACCGGGTCACGCGGGGTCACCGGCCCCAGGTGACCCGGTCACGTGGGGACACCGGCCCCAGGTGACCGGGTCACGTGGGGTCACCGGCCCCAGGTGACCGGGTCACGTGGGGTCACCGGCCCCAGGTGACCGGGTCACGTGGGGACACCGGCCCCAGGTGACCGGGTCACGTGGGGTCACCGGCCCCAGGTCAGCGGGTCACGTGGGGTCACCGGCCCCAGGTCAGCGGGTCACGTGGGGTCACCGGCCCCAGGTGACCGGGTCACGTGGGGACACCGGCCCCAGGTCAGCGGGTCACGTGGGGTCACCGGCCCCAGGTCAGCGGGTCACGTGGGGACACCGGCCCCAGGTCACCGGGTCACGTGGGGTCACCGGCCCCAGGTGACCGGGTCACGTGGGGTCACCGGCCCCAGGTGACCGGGTCACGTGGGGTCACCGGCCCCAGGTGACCGGGTCACGTGGGGACACCGGCCCCAGGTGACCGGGTCACGTGGGGTCACCGGCCCCAGGTGACCGGGTCACGTGGGGTCACCGGCCCCAGGTGACCCGGTCACGTGGGGTCACCGGCCCCAGGTGACCCGGTCACGTGGGGTCACCGGCCCCAGGTGACCGGGTCACGTGGGGTCACCGGCCCCAGGTCACCGGGTCACGTGGGGTCACCGGCCCCAGGTCAGCGGGTCACGTGGGGACACCGGCCCCAGGTGACCGGGTCACGTGGGGTCACCGGCCCCAGGTGACCGGGTCACGTGGGGACACCGGCCCCAGGTGACCGGGTCACGTGGGGTCACCGGCCCCAGGTCAGCGGGTCACGTGGGGACACCGGCCCCAGGTAACCAAGGCATGTCGGGACCCAGCCCGGGTCCCCGGGACGGGTTTTTACCCCAGCCGCAGATCACCGGGTCCTGTCGGGTCCCCGGCCCGGGTCCCCTGGACAGGTCGATAACCCGGCCCCAGGTCACGCGGTCATCTCGCGCACCCGGCCTGGTTCCCAGGTTCCGATGACCACCCCGGCACCAGGACCCCGGGTCACGTGGGGACACCGGCCCCAGGTGACCGGGTCACGTGGGGTCACCGGCCCCAGGTCAGCGGGTCACGTGGGGACCCCGGCCCCAGGTGACCGGGTCACGTGGGGACCCCGGACCCAGGTAACCGGGTCATACCGAGTCCCCGGACCCAGGTCACCGGGTCAGTTCGGGACCCCGGACCCAGGTCGGGTCATGTCACGTCCCATGCCCGGGTCCCCGGGTTGGATTTTTACCCAGGCCCCGGGTCACAGGGTCATGTCGGGTCAACGGCCTGGGTACAAGGGTCTGGTGACCACCCCGACCCCAGGTCCCCGGGTCATGACGGGACACCGGACCAGGTCCCTGAGTCCGGTCGACACCACAGCCCCAGGTCACCGGGTCATGTCGGGACCCAGCCCGGGTCCCCGGGACGGGTTTTTACCCCAGCTGCAGATCACCGGGTCCTGTCGGGTACCCGGGTCGGGTCCCCTGGACAGGTCGGCACCCCGGCCCCGGGTCACGGGGTCATGTCGGGTCGCTGTCCCGGGTACCAGTGTCAGGTGACCACCCCGGCCCCGGGAGACGGAGTCATACCGGGTCCCCGGCCCAGGTCCCCGGGTTGCATCGGGACAAAAGCACCGGATCACTGGATCACGTGGGGGCCCGGGCCCGGGTCCCCGGGTTGCATCGGGACACCAGCGAAGGACCACCGGGTCCTGTCGGGTCCCCGGCCCGGGTCCCCTGGACAGGTCGTTAACCCGGCCCCAGGTCACCGGGTCCTGTCGGGTAACCGGACTTGTTCCCAGGTTCCGGTGACCACCCCGGCACCAGGACCCCGGGTCCCGTGGGGACCCCGGCCCCAGGTGACCGGGTCACGCGGGGTCACCGGCCCCAGGTGACCCGGTCACGTGGGGACACCGGCCCCAGGTGACCGGGTCACGTGGGGTCACCGGCCCCAGGTGACCGGGTCACGTGGGGTCACCGGCCCCAGGTGACCGGGTCACGTGGGGACACCGGCCCCAGGTGACCGGGTCACGTGGGGTCACCGGCCCCAGGTCAGCGGGTCACGTGGGGTCACCGGCCCCAGGTCAGCGGGTCACGTGGGGTCACCGGCCCCAGGTGACCGGGTCACGTGGGGACACCGGCCCCAGGTCAGCGGGTCACGTGGGGTCACCGGCCCCAGGTCAGCGGGTCACGTGGGGACACCGGCCCCACGTCACCGGGTCACGTGGGGTCACCGGCCCCAGGTGACCGGGTCACGTGGGGTCACCGGCCCCAGGTCACCGGGTCACGTGGGGTCACCGGCCCCAGGTGACCGGGTCACGTGGGGACACCGGCCCCAGGTGACCGGGTCACGTGGGGTCACCGGCCCCAGGTGACCCGGTCACGTGGGGTCACCGGCCCCAGGTGACCCGGTCACGTGGGGTCACCGGCCCCAGGTGACCGGGTCACGTGGGGTCACCGGCCCCAGGTCACCGGGTCACGTGGGGTCACCGGCCCCAGGTCAGCGGGTCACGTGGGGACACCGGCCCCAGGTGACCGGGTCACGTGGGGTCACCGGCCCCAGGTGACCGGGTCACGTGGGGACACCGGCCCCAGGTGACCGGGTCACGTGGGGTCACCGGCCCCAGGTCAGCGGGTCACGTGGGGACACCGCCCCCAGGTAACCAAGGCATGTCGGGACCCAGCCCGGGTCCCCGGGACGGGTTTTTACCCCAGCCGCAGATCACCGGGTCCTGTCGGGTCCCCGGCCCGGGTCCCCTGGACAGGTCGATAACCCGGCCCCAGGTCACGCGGTCATCTCGCGCACCCGGCCTGGTTCCCAGGTTCCGATGACCACCCCGGCACCAGGACCCCGGGTCACGTGGGGACACCGGCCCCAGGTGACCGGGTCACGTGGGGTCACCGGCCCCAGGTCAGCGGGTCACGTGGGGACCCCGGCCCCAGGTGACCGGGTCACGTGGGGACCCCGGACCCAGGTCACCGGGTCAGTTCGGGACCCCGGACCCAGGTCGGGTCATATCACGTCCCATGCCCGGGTCCCCGGGTTGGATTTTTACCCAGGCCCCGGGTCACAGGGTCATGTCGGGTCAACGGCCTGGGTACAAGGGTCTGGTGACCACCCCGACCCCAGGTCCCCGGGTCATGACGGGACACCGGACCAGGTCCCCGAGTCCGGTCGACACCACAGCCCCAGGTCACCGGGTCATGTCGGGACCCAGCCCGGGTCCCCGGGACGCGTTTTTACCCCAGCCGCAGATCACCGGGTCCTGTCGGGTACCCGGGTCGGGTCCCCTGGACAGGTCGGCACCCCGGCCCCGGGTCACGGGGTCATGTCGGGTCGCTGTCCCGGGTACCAGTGTCAGGTGACCACCCCGGCCCCGGGAGACGGAGTCATACCGGGTCCCCGGCCGAGGTCCCCGGGTTGCATCGGGACAAAAGCACCGGATCACTGGATCACGTGGGGGCCCGGGCCCGGGTCCCCGGGTTGCATCGGGACACCAGCGAAGGACCACCGGGTCCTGTCGGGTCCCCGGCCCGGGTCCCCTGGACAGGTCGTTAACCCGGCCCCAGGTCACCGGGTCGTGTCGGGTAACCGGCCTGGTTCCCAGGTTCCGGTGACCACCCCGGCGCCAGGACCCCGGGTCCTGTGGGGACCCCGGCCCCAGGTGACCGGGTCACGCGGGGTCACCGGCCCCAGGTGACCGGGTCACGCGGGGTCACCGGCCCCAGGTGACCGGGTCAAGCGGGGTCACCGGCCCCAGGTGACCGGGTCACGTGGGGACACGGGCCCCAGGTGACCGGGTCACGTGGGGTCACCGGCCCCAGGTGACCGGGTCACGTGGGGTCACCGGCCCCAGGTCAGCGGGTCACGTGGGGTCACCGGCCCCAGGTGACCGGGTCACGTGGGGACCCCGGCCCCAGGTGACCGGGTCACGTGGGGTCACCGGCCCCAGGTCAGCGGGTCACGTGGGGACACCGGCCCCAGGTCACCGGGTCACGTGGGGTCACCGGCCCCAGGTGACCGGGTCACGTGGGGTCACCGGCCCCAGGTGACCGGGTCACGTGGGGTGACCGGCCCCAGGTGACCGGGTCACGTGGGGACACCGGCCCCAGGTGACCGGGTCACGTGGGGTCACCGGCCCCAGGTGACCGGGTCACGTGGGGTCACCGGCACCAGGTGACCGGGTCACGTGGGGACACCGGCCCCAGGTGACAGGGTCACGTGGGGTCACCGGCCCCAGGTCAGCGGGTCACGTGGGGTCACCGGCCCAAGGTCAGCGGGTCACGTGGGGACACCGGCCCCAGGTCACCGCGTCAGGTCGGGACCCCGAACCCAGGTCCACGAGTCCGTCGACACCACAGCCCCGGGTCACCGGGTCGTGTCGGGTAACCGGCCTGGTTCCCAGGTTCCGATGACCACCCCGGCACCAGGACTCTGGGTCACGTGGGGACACCGGCCCCAGGTCACCGGGTCACGTGGGGTCACCGGACCCAGGTGACCCGGTCACGTGGGGACACCGGCCCCAGGTGACCGGGTCACGTGGGGTCACCGGCCCCAGGTGACCGGGTCACATGGGGACACCGGCCCCAGGTGACCGGGTCACGTGGGGTCACCATCCCCAGGTCAGCGGGTCACGTGGGGTCACCGGCCCCAGGTGACCGGCTCACGTGGGGACACCGGCCCCACGTGACCGGGTCACGTGGGGTCACCGGCCCCAGGTCACCGGGTCACGTGGGGTCACCGGCCCCAGGTGACCTGGTCACGTGGGGTCACCGGCCCCAGGTCACCGGGTCACGTGGGGTCACCGGCCCCAGGTGACCGGGTCACGTGGGGACACCGGCCCATGGTGACCGGGTCACGTGGGGTCACCGGCCCCAGGTGACCGGGTGACGTGGGGTCACCGGCACCAGGTGACCGGGTCACGTGGGGACACCGGCCCCAGGTGACCGGGTCACGTGGGGTCACCGGCCCCAGGTCAGCGGGTCACGTGGGGTCACCGGCCCAAGGTCAGCGGGTCACGTGGGGACACCGGCCCCAGGTCACCGCGTCAGGTCGGGACCCCGAACCCAGGTCCACGAGTCCGTCGACACCACAGCCCCGGGTCACCGGGTCGTGTCGGGTAACCGGCCTGGTTCCCAGGTTCCGATGACCACCCCGGCACCAGGACTCTGGGCCACGTGGGGACACCGGCCCCAGGTCAGCGGGTCACGTGGGGACACCGGCCCCAGGTAACCGGGTCATACCGAGTCCCCGGACCCAGTTCACCAGGTCAGTTCGGGACCCCGGACCCAGGTCGGGTCATGTCACGTCCCATGCCCGGGTCCCCGGGTTGGATTTTTACCCAGGCCCCGGGTCACAGGGTCATGTCGGGTCAACGGCCTGGGTACAAGGGTCTGGTGACCACCCCGACCACAGGTCCCCGGGTCATGACGGGACACCGGACCAGGTCCCCGAGTCCGGTCGACACCACAGCCCCAGGTCACCGGGTCATGTCGGGACCCAGCCCGGGTCCCCGGGACGTGTTTTTACCCCAGCCGCAGATCACTGGGTCCTGTCGGGTACCCGGGTCGGGTCCCCTGGACAGGTCGGCACCCCGGCCCCGGGTCACGGGGTCATGTCGGCTCGCTGTCCCGGGTACCAGTGTCAGGTGACCACCCCGGCCCCGGGAGACGGAGTCATACCGGGTCCCCGGCCCGGGTCCCCGGGTTGCATCGGGACAAAAGCACCGGATCACTGGATCACGTGGGGGCCCGGGCCCGGGTCCCCGGGTTGCATCGGGACACCAGCGAAGGACCACCGGGTCCTGTCGGGTCCCCGGCCCGGGTCCCCTGGACAGGTCGTTAACCCGGCCCCAGGTCACCGGGTCATGTCGCGCACCCGGCCTGGTTCCCAGGTTCCGGTGACCACCCCGGCACCAGGATCCCGGGTCCCGTGGGGACCCCGGCCCCAGGTGACCGGGTCACGCGGGGTCACCGGCCCCAGGTCAGCGGGTCACGCGGGGTCACCGGCCCCAGGTCAGCGGGTCACGTGGGGACACCGGCCCCAGGTCAGCGGGTCACGTGGGGACACCGGCCCCAGGTCACCGCGTCAGGTCGGGACCCCGAACCCAGGTCCACGAGTCCGTCGACACCACAGCCCCGGGTCACCGGGTCGTGTCGGGTAACCGGCCTGGTTCCCAGGTTCCGATGACCACCCCGGCACCAGGACTCTGGGTCACGTGGGGACACCGGCCCCAGGTCACCGGGTCACGTGGGGTCACCGGCCCCAGGTGACCCGGTCACGTGGGGTCACCGGCCCCAGGTGACCGGGTCACGTGGGGACACCGGCCCCAGGTGACCGGGTCACGTGGGATCACCGGCCCCAGGTCAGCGGGTCACGTGGGGTCACCGGCCCCAGGTCACCGGGTCACGTGGGGTCACCGGCCCCAGGTGACCGGGTCACGTGGGGTCACCGGCCCCAGGTGACCGGGTCACGTGAGGTCACCGGCCCCAGGTCACCGGGTCACGTGGGGTCACCGGCCCCAGGTGACTGGGTCACGTGGGGACACCGGCCCCAGGTGACCGGGTCACGTGGGGTCACCGGCCCCAGGTGACCGGGTCACGTGGGGACACCGGCCCCAGGTAACCAAGGCATGTCGGGACCCAGCCCGGGTCCCCGGGACGGGTTTTTACCCCAGCCGCAGATCACCGGGTCCTGTCGGGTCCCCGGCCCGTGTCCCCTGGACAGGTCGATAACCCGGCCCCAGGTTACCCGGTCATCTCGCGCACCCGGCCTGGTTCCCAGGTTCCGATGACCACCCCGGCACCAGGACCCCGGGTCACGTGGGGACACCGGCCCCAGGTGACCGGGTCACGTGGGGTCACCGGCCCCAGGTCAGCGGGTCACGTGGGGACCCCGGCCCCAGGTGACCGGGTCACGTGGGGACCCCGGACCCAGGTAACCGGGTCATACCGAGTCCCCGGACCCAGGTCACCGGGTCAGTTCGGGACCCCGGACCCAGGTCGGGTCATGTCACGTCCCATGCCCGGGTCCCCGGGTTGGATTTTTACCCAGGCCCCGGGTCACAGGGTCATGTCGGGTCAACGGCCTGGGTACAAGGGTCTGGTGACCACCCCGACCCCAGGTCCCCGGGTCATGACGGGACACCGGACCAGGTCCCCGAGTCCGGTCGACACCACAGCCCCAGGTCACCGGGTCATGTCGGGACCCAGCCCGGGTCCCCGGGACGCGTTTTTACCCCAGCCGCAGATCACCGGGTCCTGTCGGGTACCCGGGTCGGGTCCCCTGGACAGGTCGGCACCCCGGCCCCGGGTCACGGGGTCATGTCGGGTCGCTGTCCCGGGTACCAGTGTCAGGTGACCACCCCGGCCCCGGGAGACGGAGTCATACCGGGTCCCCGGCCCGGGTCCCCGGGTTGCATCGGGACAAAAGCACCGGATCACTGGATCACGTGGGGGCCCGGGCCCGGGTCCCCGGGTTGCATCGGGACACCAGCGAAGGACCACCGGGTCCTGTCGGGTCCCCGGCCCGGGTCCCCTGGACAGGTCGTTAACCCGGCCCCAGGTCACCGGGTCTTGTCGCGCACCCGGCCTGGTTCCCACGTTCCGGTGACCACCCCGGCACCAGGACCCCGGGTCCCGTGGGGACCCCGGCCCCAGGTGACCGGGTCACGCGGGGTCACCGGCCCCAGGTCAGCGGGTCACGCGGGGTCACCGGCCCCAGGTCAGCGGGTCACGTGGGGACACCGGCCCCAGGTCAGCGGGTCACGTGGGGACACCGGCCCCAGGTCACCGCGTCAGGTCGGGACCCCGAACCCAGGTCCACGAGTCCGTCGACACCACAGCCCCGGGTCACCGGGTCGTGTCGGGTAACCGGCCTGGTTCCCAGGTTCCGATGACCACCCCGGCACCAGGACTCTGGGTCACGTGGGGACACCGGCCCCAGGTCACCGGGTCACGTGGGGTCACCGGACCCAGGTGACCCGGTCACGTGGGGTCACCGGCCCCAGGTGACCGGGTCACGTGGGGACACCGGCCCCAGGTGACCGGGTCACGTGGGGTCACCGGCCCCAGGTGACCGGGTCACGTGGGGTCACCGGCCCCAGGTCACCGGGTCACGTGGGGTCACCGGCCCCAGGTGACCGGGTCACGTGGGGACACCGGCCCCAGGTGACCGGGTCACGTGGGGTCACCGGCCCCAGGTCAGCGGGTCACGTGGGGACACCGGCCCCAGGTAACCAAGGCATGTCGGGACCCAGCCCGGGTCCCCGGGACGGGTTTTTACCCCAGCCGCAGATCACCGGGTCCTGTCGGGTCCCCGGCCCGTGTCCCCTGGACAGGTCGATAACCCGGCCCCAGGTTACCCGGTCATCTCGCGCACCCGGCCTGGTTCCCAGGTTCCGATGACCACCCCGGCACCAGGACCCCGGGTCACGTGGGGACACCGGCCCCAGGTGACCGGGTCACGTGGGGTCACCGGCCCCAGGTCAGCGGGTCACGTGGGGACCCCGGCCCCAGGTGACCGGGTCACGTGGGGACCCCGGACCCAGGTAACCGGGTCATACCGAGTCCCCGGACCCAGGTCACCGGGTCAGTTCGGGACCCCGGACCCAGGTCGGGTCATGTCACGTCCCATGCCCGGGTCCCCGGGTTGGATTTTTACCCAGGCCCCGGGTCACAGGGTCATGTCGGGTCAACGGCCTGGGTACAAGGGTCTGGTGACCACCCCGACCCCAGGTCCCCGGGTCATGACGGGACACCGGACCAGGTCCCCGAGTCCGGTCGACACCACAGCCCCAGGTCACCGGGTCATGTCGGGACCCAGCCCGGGTCCCCGGGACGGGTTTTTACCCCAGCCGCAGATCACCGGGTCCTGTCGGGTACCCGGGTCGGGTCCCCTGGACAGGTCGGCACCCCGGCCCCGGGTCACGGGGTCATGTCGGGTCGCTGTCCCGGGTACCAGTGTCAGGTGACCACCCCGGCCCCGGGAGACGGAGTCATACCGGGTCCCCGGCCCAGGTCCCCGGGTTGCATCGGGACAAAAGCACCGGATCACTGGATCACGTGGGGGCCCGGGCCCGGGTCCCCGGGTTGCATCGGGACACCAGCGAAGGACCACCGGGTCCTGTCGGGTCCCCGGCCCGGGTCCCCTGGACAGGTCGTTAACCCGGCCCCAGGTCACCGGGTCGTGTCGGGTAACCGGCCTGGTTCCCAGGTTCCGGTGACCACCCCGGCACCAGGACCCCGGGTCCCGTGGGGACCCCGGCCCCAGGTGACCGGGTCACATGGGGTCACCGGCCCCAGGTGACCGGGTCACGTGGGGACACCGGCCCCAGGTGACCGGGTCACGTGGGGTCACCGGCCCCAGGTGACAGGGTCACGTGGGGTCACCGGCCCCAGGTGACCGGGTCACGTGGGGTCACTGGCCCCAGGTGACCGGGTCACGTGGGGTCACCGGCCCCAGGTGACCGGGTCACGTGAGGTCACCGGCCCCAGGTGACCGGGTCACGTGGGGTCACCGGCCCCAGGTGACCGGGTCACGTGGGGTCACCGGCCCCAGGTCAGCGGGTCACGTAGTGACACCGGCTCCAGGTGACCGGGTCACGTGGGGTCACCGGCCCCAGGTGACCGGGTCACGTGAGGTCACCGGCCCCAGGTGACCGGGTCACGTGGGGTCACCGGCCCCAGGTGACCGGGTCACGTGGGGTCACCGGCCCCAGGTGACCGGGTCACGTGGGGTCACCGGCCCCAGGTGTTCGGGTCACGTGGGGTCACCGGCCCCAGGTGACCGGGTCACGTGGGGTCACCAGACCCAGGTCAGCGGGTCACGTGGGGACACCGGCCCCAGGTAACCGGGTCTTACCGAGTCCCCGGACCCAGGTCACCGGGTCAGTTCGGGACCCCGGACCCAGGTCGGGTCATGTCACGTCCCATGCCCGGGTCCCCGGGTTGGATTTTTACCCAGGCCCCGGGTCACAGGGTCAGTCGGGTCAACGGCCTGGGTACAAGGGTCTGGTGACCACCCCGACCCCAGGTCCCCGGGTCATGACGGGACACCGGACCAGGTCCCCGAGTCCGGTCGACACCACAGACCCAGGTCACCGGGTCATGTCGGGACCCAGCCCGGGTCCCCGGGACGCGTTTTTACCCCAGCCGCAGATCACCGGGTCCTGTCGGGTACCCGGGTCGGGTCCCCTGGACAGGTCGGCACCCCGGCCCCGGGTCACGGGGTCATGTCGGGTCGCTGTCCCGGGTACCAGTGTCAGGTGACCACCCCGACCCCGGGAGACGGAGTCATACCGGGTCCCCGGCCCAGGTCCCCGGGTTGCATCGGGACACCAGCGAAGGACCACCGGGTCCTGTCGGGTCCCCGGCCCGGGTCCCCTGGACAGGTCGTTAACCCGGCCCCAGGTCACCGGGTCATGTCGCGCACCCGGCCTGGTTCCCAGGTTCCGGTGACCACCCCGGCACCAGGACCCCGGGTCCCGTGGGGACCCCGGACCCAGGTCAGCGGGTCACGTGGGGACACCGGCCCCAGGTCACCGCGTCAGGTCGGGACCCCGAACCCAGGTCCACGAGTCCGTCGACACCACAGGCCCGGGTCACCGGGTCGTGTCGGGTAACCGGCCTGGTTCCAAGGTTCCGATGACCACCCCGGCACCAGGACCCCGGGTCACGTGGGGACACCGGCCCCAGGTGACCGGGTCACGTGGGGTCACCGGCCCCAGGTGACCGGGTCACGTGGGGTCACCGGCCCCAGGTGACCGGGTCACGTGGGGACACCGGCCCCAGGTGACCGGGTCACGTGGGGTCACCGGCCCCAGGTCAGCGGGTCACGTGGGGACACCGGCCCCAGGTAACCTAGGCATGTCGGGACCCAGCCCGGGTCCCCGGGACGGGTTTTTACCCCAGCCGCAGATCACCGGGTCCTGTCGGGTCCCCGGCCCGGGTCCCCTGGACAGGTCGATAACCCGGCCCCAGGTCACCCGGTCATCTCGCGCACCCGGCCTGGTTCCCAGGTTCCGATGACCACCCCGGCACCAGGACCCCGGGTCACGTGGGGACACCGGCCCCAGGTGACCGGGTCACGTGGGGTCACCGGCCCCAGGTCAGCGGGTCACGTGGGGACCCCGGCCCCAGGTGACCGGGTCACGTGGGGACCCCGGACCCAGGTAACCGGGTCATACCGAGTCCCCGGACCCAGGTCACCGGGTCAGTTCGGGACCCCGGACCCAGGTCGGGTCATGTCACGTCCCATGCCCGGGTCCCCGGGTTGGATTTTTACCCAGGCCCCGGGTCACAGGGTCATGTCGGGTCAACGGCCTGGGTACAAGGGTCTGGTGACCACCCCGACCCCAGGTCCCCGGGTCATGACGGGACACCGGACCAGGTCCCCGAGTCCGGTCGACACCACAGCCCCAGGTCACCGGGTCATGTCGGGACCCAGCCCGGGTCCCCGGGACGGGTTTTTACCCCAGCCGCAGATCACCGGGTCCTGTCGGGTACCCGGGTCGGGTCCCCTGGACAGGTCGGCACCCCGGCCCCGGGTCACGGGGTCATGTCGGGTCGCTGTCCCGGGTACCACTGTCAGGTGACCACCCCGGCCCCGGGAGACGGAGTCATACCGGGTCCCCGGCCCAGGTCCCCGGGTTGCATCGGGACAAAAGCACCGGATCACTGGATCACGTGGGGGCCCGGGCCCGGGTCCCCGGGTTGCATCGGGACACCAGCGAAGGACCACCGGGTCCTGTCGGGTCCCCGGCCCGGGTCCCCTGGACAGGTCGTTAACCCGGCCCCAGGTCACCGGGTCGTGTCGGGTAACCGGCCTGGTTCCCAGGTTCCGGTGACCACCCCGGCACCAGGACCCCGGGTCCCGTGGGGACCCCGGCCCCAGGTGACCGGGTCACGCGGGGTCATCGGCCCCAGGTCAGCGGGTCACGTGGGGTCACCGGCCCCAGGTCAGCGGGTCACGTGGGGACACCGGCCCCAGGTCAGCGGGTCACGTGGGGACACCGGCCCCAGGTCACCGCGTCAGGTCGGGACCCCGAACCCAGGTCCACGAGTCCGTCGACACCACAGCCCCGGGTCACCGGGTCGTGTCGGGTAACCGGCCTGGTTCCCAGGTTCCGATGACCACCCCGGCACCAGGACTCTGGGTCACGTGGGGACACCGGCCCCAGGTCACCGGGTCACGTGGGGTCACCGGACCCAGGTGACCCGGTCACGTGGGGACACCGGCCCCAGGTGACCCGGTCACGTGGGGTCACCGGCCCCAGGTGACCGGGTCACGTGGGGTCACCGGCCCCAGGTGACCGGGTCACGTGGGGTCACCGGCCCCAGGTGACCGGGTCACGTGGGGTCACCGGCCCCAGGTGACCGGGTCACGTGGGGACACCGGCCCCAGGTGACCGGGTCACGTGGGGTCACCGGCCCCAGGTGACCGGGTCACGTGGGGTCACCGGCCCCAGGTCAGCGGGTCACGTGGGGTCACCGGCCCCAGGTGACCGGGTCACGTGGGGACACCGGCCCCAGGTCAGCGGGTCACGTGGGGTCACCGGCCCCAGGTCAGCGGGTCACGTGGGGACACCGGCCCCAGGTCACCGGGTCACGTGGGGTCACCGGCCCCAGTTGACCGGGTCACGTGGGGTCACCGGCCCCAGGTGACCGGGTCACGTGGGGACACCGGCCCCAGGTGACCGGGTCACGTGGGGTCACCGGCCCCAGGTGACCGGGTCACGTGGGGTCACCGGCCCCAGGTGACCGGGTCACGTGGGGTCACCAGACCCAGGTCAGCGGGTCACGTGGGGACACCGGCCCCAGGTAACCGGGTCATACCGAGTCCCCGGACCCAGGTCACCGGGTCAGTTCGGGACCCCGGACCCAGGTCGGGTCATGTCACGTCCCATGCCCGGGTCCCCGGGTTGGATTTTTACCCAGGCCCCGGGTCACAGGGTCATGTCGGGTCAACGGCCTGGGTACAAGGGTCTGGTGACCACCCCGACCCCAGGTCCCCGGGTCATGACGGGACACCGGACCAGGTCCCCGAGTCCGGTCGACACCTCAGCCCCAGGTCACCGGGTCATGTCGGGACCCAGCCCGGGTCCCCGGGACGGGTTTTTACCCCAGCCGCAGATCACCGGGTCCTGTCGGGTACCCGGGTCGGGTCCCCTGGACAGGTCGGCACCCCGGCCCCGGGTCACGGGGTCATGTCGGGTCGCTGTCCCGGGTACCACTGTCAGGTGACCACCCCGGCCCCGGGAGACGGAGTCATACCGGGTCCCCGGCCCGGGTCCCCGGGTTGCATCGGGACACCAGCGAAGGACCACCGGGTCCTGTCGGGTCCCCGGCCCGGGTCCCCTGGACAGGTCGTTAACCCGGCCCCAGGTCACCGGGTCATGTCGCGCACCCGGCCTGGTTCCCAGGTTCCGGTGACCACCCCCGGCACCAGGACCCCGGGTCACGTTGGGACCCCGGCCCCAGGTCAGCGGGTCACGTGGGGACACCGGCCCCAGGTCACCGCGTCAGGTCGGGACCCCGAACCCAGGTCCACGAGTCCGTCGACACCACAGCCCCGGGTCACCGGGTCGTGTCGGGTAACCGGCCTGGTTCCAAGGTTCCGATGACCACCCCGGCACCAGGACCCCGGGTCACGTGGGGACACCGGCCCCAGGTGACCGGGTCACGTGGGGTCACCGGCCCCAGGTGACCGGGTCACGTGAGGTCACCGGCCCCAGGTGACCGGGTCACGTGGGGTCACCGGCCCCAGGTGACCGGGTCACGTGGGGTCACCGGCCCCAGGTCAGCGGGTCACGTGGGGACACCGACCCCAGGTAACCAAGGCATGTCGGGACCCAGCCCGGGTCCCCGGGACGGGTTTTTACCCCAGCCGCAGATCACCGGGTCCTGTCGGGTCCCCGGCCCGGGTCCCCTGGACAGGTCGATAACCCGGCCCCAGGTCACGCGGTCATCTCGCGCACCCGGCCTGGTTCCCAGGTTCCGATGACCACCCCGGCACCAGGACCCCGGGTCACGTGGGGACACCGGCCCCAGGTGACCGGGTCACGTGGGGTCACCGGCCCCAGGTCAGCGGGTCACGTGGGGACCCCGGCCCCAGGTGACCGGGTCACGTGGGGACCCCGGACCCAGGTAACCGGGTCATACCGAGTCCCCGGACCCAGGTCACCGGGTCAGTTCGGGACCCCGGACCCAGGTCGGGTCATGTCACGTCCCATGCCCGGGTCCCCGGGTTGGATTTTTACCCAGGCCCCGGGTCACAGGGTCATGTCGGGTCAACGGCCTGGGTACAAGGGTCTGGTGACCACCCCGACCCCAGGTCCCCGGGTCATGACGGGACACCGGACCAGGTCCCCGAGTCCGGTCGACACCACAGCCCCAGGTCACCGGGTCATGTCGGGACCCAGCCCGGGTCCCCGGGACGCGTTTTTACCCCAGCCGCAGATCACCGGGTCCTGTCGGGTACCCGGGTCGGGTCCCCTGGACAGGTCGGCACCCCGGCCCCGGGTCACGGGGTCATGTCGGGTCGCTGTCCCGGGTACCAGTGTCAGGTGACCACCCCGGCCCCGGGAGACGGAGTCATACCGGGTCCCCGGCCCGGGTCCCCGGGTTGCATCGGGACAAAAGCACCGGATCACTGGATCACGTGGGGGCCCGGGCCCGGGTCCCCGGGTTGCATCGGGACACCAGCGAAGGACCACCGGGTCCTGTCGGGTCCCCGGCCCGGGTCCCCTGGACAGGTCGTTAACCCGGCCCCAGGTCACCGGGTCGTGTCGGGTAACCGGCCTGGTTCCCAGGTTCCGGTGACCACCCCGGCACCAGGAACCCGGGTCCCGTGGGGACCCCGGCCCCAGGTGACCGGGTCACGCGGGGTCACCGGCCCCAGGTCAGCGGGTCACGTGGGGTCACCGGCCCCAGGTCAGCGGGTCACGTGGGGACACCGGACCCAGGTCAGCGGGTCACGTGGGGACACCGGCCCCAGGTCACCGCGTCAGGTCGGGACCCCGAACCCAGGTCCACGAGTCCGTCGACACCACAGCCCCGGGTCACCGGGTCGTGTCGGGTAACCGGCCTGGTTCCCAGGTTCCGATGACCACCCCGGCACCAGGACTCTGGGTCACGTGGGGACACCGGCCCCAGGTGACCGGGTCACGTGGGGTCACCGGACCCAGGTGACCCGGTCACGTGGGGACACCGGCCCCAGGTGACCGGGTCACGTGGGGTCACCGGCCCCAGGTGACCGGGTCACGTGGGGTCACCGGCCCCAGGTGACCGGGTCACGTGGGGACACCGGCCCCAGGTGACCGGGTCACGTGGGGTCACCGGTCCCAGGTGACCGGGTCACGTGGGGGTCACCGGCCCCAGGTGACCGGGTCACGTGGTGTCACCGGCCCCAGGTGACCGGGTCACGTGGGGACACCGGCCCCAGGTCAGCGGGTCACGTGGGGTCACCGGCCCCAGGTCAGCGGGTCACGTGGGGACACCGGCCCCAGGTGACCGGGTCACGTGGGGTCACCGGCCCCAGGTGACCGGGTCACGTGGGGTCACCGGCCCCAGGTGACCGGGTCACGTGGGGTCACCGGCCCCAGGTGACCCGGTCACGTGGGGTCACCGGCCCCAGGTGACCGGGTCACGTGGGGTCACCGGCCCCAGGTGACCGGGTCACGTGGGGTCACCGGCCCCAGGTCAGCGGGTCACGTGGTGACACCGGCCCCAGGTGACCGGGTCACGTGGGGTCACCGGCCCCAGGTGACCGGGTCACGTGGGGACACCGGCCCCAGGTGACCGGGTCACGTGGGGTCACCGGCCCCAGGTCAGCGGGTCACGTGGGGGACACCGGCCCCAGGTAACCAAGGCATGTCGGGACCCAGCCCGGGTCCCCGGGACGGGTTTTTACCCCAGCCGCAGATCACCGGGTCCTGTCGGGTCCCCGGCCCGGGTCCCCTGGACAGGTCGATAACCCGGCCCCAGGTCACGCGGTCATCTCGCGCACCCGGCCTGGTTCCCAGGTTCCGATGACCACCCCGGCACCAGGACCCCGGGTCCCGTGGGGACACCGGCCCCAGGTGACCGGGTCACGTGGGGTCACCGGCCCCAGGTCAGCGGGTCACGTGGGGACCCCGGCCCCAGGTGACCGGGTCACGTGGGGACCCCCGGACCCAGGTAACCGGGTCATACCGAGTCCCCGGACCCAGGTCACCGGGTCAGTTCGGGACCCCGGACCCAGGTCGGGTCATGTCACGTCCCATGCCCGGGTCCCCGGGTTGGATTTTTACCCAGGCCCCGGGTCACAGGGTCATGTCGGGTCAACGGCCTGGGTACAAGGGTCTGGTGACCACCCCGACCCCAGGTCCCCGGGTCATGACGGGACACCGGACCAGGTCCCCGAGTCCGGTCGACACCACAGCCCCAGGTCACCGGGTCATGTCGGGACCCAGCCCGGGTCCCCGGGACGGGTTTTTACCCCAGCCGCAGATCACCGGGTCCTGTCGGGTACCCGGGTCGGGTCCCCTGGACAGGTCGGCACCCCGGCCCCGGGTCACGGGGTCATGTCGGGTCGCTGTCCCGGGTACCAGTGTCAGGTGACCACCCCGGCCCCGGGAGACGGAGTCATACCGGGTCCCCGGCCCAGGTCCCCGGGTTGCATCGGGACAAAAGCACCGGATCACTGGATCACGTGGGGGCCCGGGCCCGGGTCCCCGGGTTGCATCGGGACACCAGCGAAGGACCACCGGGTCCTGTCGGGTCCCCGGCCCGGGTCCCCTGGACAGGTCGTTAACCCGGCCCCAGGTAACCGGGTCGTGTCGGGTAACCGGTCTGGTTCCCAGGTTCCGGTGACCACCCCGGCACCAGGACCCCGGGTCCCGTGGGAACCCCGGCCCCAGGTGACCGGGTCACGCGGGGTCACCGGCCCCAGGTCAGCGGGTCACGTGGGGTCACCGGCCCCAGGTGACCGGGTCACGTGGGGTCACCGGCCCCAGGTGACCGGGTCACGTGGGGTCACCGGCCCCAGGTGACCGGGTCACGTGGGGACACCGGCCCCAGGTGACCGGGTCACGTGGGGTCACCGGCCCCAGGTGACCGGGTCACGTGGGGTCACCGGCCCCAGGTCAGCGGGTCACGTGGGGTCACCGGCCCCAGGTGACCGGGTCACGTGGGGACACCGGCCCCAGGTCAGCGGTTCACGTGGGGTCACCGGCCCCAGGTCAGCGGGTCACGTGGGGACACCGGCCCCAGGTGACCGGGTCACGTGGGGTCACCGGCCCCAGGTGACCCGGTCACGTGGGGTCACCGGCCCCAGGTGACCGGGTCACGTGGGGTCACCGGCCCCAGGTGACCGCGTCACGTGGGGTCACCGGCCCCAGGTGACCCGGTCACGTGGGGTCACCGGCCCCAGGTGACCCGGTCACGTGGGGTCACCGGCCCCAGGTGACCGGGTCACGTGGGGTCACCGGCCCCAGGTCAGCGGGTCACGTGGTGACACCGGCCCCAGGTGACCGGGTCACGTGGGGTCACCGGCCCCAGGTGACCGGGTCACGTGGGGACACCGGCCCCAGGTGACCGGGTCACGTGGGGTCACCGGCCCCAGGTCAGCGGGTCACGTGGGGACACCGGCCCCAGGTAACCAAGGCATGTCGGGACCCAGCCCGGGTCCCCGGGACGGGTTTTTACCCCAGCCGCAGATCACCGGGTCCTGTCGGGTCCCCGGCCCGGGTCCCCTGGACAGGTCGATAACCCGGCCCCAGGTCACGCGGTCATCTCGCGCACCCGGCCTGGTTCCCAGGTTCCGATGACCACGCCGGCACCAGGACCCCCGGTCACGTGTGGACACCGGCCCCAGGTGACCGGGTCACGTGGGGTCACCGGCCCCAGGTGTTCGGGTCACGTGGGGTCACCGGCCCTAGGTGACCGGGTCACGTGGGGTCACCAGACCCAGGTCAGCGGGTCACGTGGGGACACCGGCCCCAGGTAACCGGGTCATACCGAGTCCCCGGACCCAGGTCACCGGGTCAGTTCGGGACCCCGGACCCAGGTCGGGTCATGTCACGTCCCATGCCCGGGTCCCCGGGTTGGATTTTTACCCAGGCCCCGGGTCACAGGGTCATGTCGGGTCAACGGCCTGGGTACAAGGGTCTGGTGACCACTCCGACCCCAGGTCCCCGGGTCATGACGGGACACCGGACCAGGTCCCCGAGTCCGGTCGACACCACAGCCCCGGGTCACCGGGTCGTGTCGGGTAACCGGCCTGGTTCCAAGGTTCCGATGACCACCCCGGCACCAGGACCCCGGGTCACGTGGGGACACCGGCCCCAGGTGACCGGGTCACGTGGGGTCACCGGCCCCAGGTGACCCGGTCACGTGAGGTCACCGGCCCCAGGTGACCGGGTCACGTGGGGTCACCGGCCCCAGGTGACCGGGTCACGTGGGGTCACCGGCCCCAGGTGACCGGGTCACGTGGGGTCACCGGCCCCAGGTCAGCGGGTCACGTGGGGACACCGGCCCCAGGTAACCAAGGCATGTCGGGACCCAGCCCGGGTCCCCGGGACGGGTTTTTACCCCAGCCGCAGATCACCGGGTCCTGTCGGGTCCCCGGCCCGTGTCCCCTGGACAGGTCGATAACCCGGCCCCAGGTCACCCGGTCATCTCGCGCACCCGGCCTGGTTCCCAGGTTCCGATGACCACCCCGGCACCAGGACCCCGGGTCACGTGGGGACACCGGCCCCAGGTGACCGGGTCACGTGGGGTCACCGGCCCCAGGTCACCGGGTCACGTGGGGACCCCGGCCCCAGGTGACCGGGTCACGTGGGGACACCGGCCCCAGGTAACCGGGTCATACCGAGTCCCCGGACCCAGGTCACCGGGTCAGTTCGGGACCCCGGACCCAGGTCGGGTCATGTCACGTCCCATGCCCGGGTCCCCGGGTTGGATTTTTACCCAGGCCCCGGGTCACAGGGTCATGTCGGGTCAACGGCCTGGGTACAAGGGTCTGGTGACCACCCCGACCCCAGGTCCCCGGGTCATGACGGGACACCGGACCAGGTCCCCGAGTCCGGTCGACACCACAGCCCCAGGTCACCGGGTCATGTCGGGACCCAGCCCGGGTCCCCGGGACGGGTTTTTACCCCAGCCGCAGATCACCGGGTCCTGTCGGGTACCCGGGTCGGGTCCCCTGGACAGGTCGGCACCCCGGCCCCGGGTCACGGGGTCATGTCGGGTCGCTGTCCCGGGTACCAGTGTCAGGTGACCACCCCGGCCCCGGGAGACGGAGTCATACCGGGTCCCCGGCCCAGGTCCCCGGGTTGCATCGGGACAAAAGCACCGGATCACTGGATCACGTGGGGGCCCGGGCCCGGGTCCCCGGGTTGCATCGGGACACCAGCGAAGGACCACCGGGTCCTGTCGGGTCCCCGGCCCGGGTCCCCTGGACAGGTCGTTAACCCGGCCCCAGGTCACCGGGTCGTGTCGGGTAACCGGCCTGGTTCCCAGGTTCCGGTGACCACCCCGGCACCAGGACTCTAGGTCACGTGGGGACACCGGCCCCAGGTCACCGGGTCACGTGGGGTCACCGGCCCCAGGTGACCCGGTCACGTGGGGACACCGGCCCCAGGTGACCGGGTCACGTGGGGTCACCGGCCCCAGGTCAGCGGGTCACGTGGGGTCACCGGCCCCAGGTGACCCGGTCACGTGGGGTCACCGGCCCCAGGTGACCCGGTCACGTGGGGTCACCGGCCCCAGGTGACCGGGTCACGTGGGGTCACCGGCCCCAGGTGACCGGGTCACGTGGGGACACCGGCCCCAGGTGACCGGGTCACGTGGGGTCACCGGCCCCAGGTGTTCGGGTCACGTGGGGTCACCGGCCCTAGGTGACCGGGTCACGTGGGGTCACCAGACCCAGGTCAGCGGGTCACGTGGGGACACCGGCCCCAGGTAACCGGGTCATACCGAGTCCCCGGACCCAGGTCACCGGGTCAGTTCGGGACCCCGGACCCAGGTCGGGTCATGTCACGTCCCATGCCCGGGTCCCCGGGTTGGATTTTTACCCAGGCCCCGGGTCACAGGGTCATGTCGGGTCAACGGCCTGGGTACAAGGGTCTGGTGACCACTCCGACCCCAGGTCCCCGGGTCATGACGGGACACCGGACCAGGTCCCCGAGTCCGGTCGACACCACAGCCCCGGGTCACCGGGTCGTGTCGGGTAACCGGCCTGGTTCCAAGGTTCCGATGACCACCCCGGCACCAGGACCCCGGGTCACGTGGGGACACCGGCCCCAGGTGACCGGGTCACGTGGGGTCACCGGCCCCAGGTGACCCGGTCACGTGAGGTCACCGGCCCCAGGTGACCGGGTCACGTGGGGTCACCGGCCCCAGGTGACCGGGTCACGTGGGGTCACCGGCCCCAGGTGACCGGGTCACGTGGGGTCACCGGCCCCAGGTCAGCGGGTCACGTGGGGACACCGGCCCCAGGTAACCAAGGCATGTCGGGACCCAGCCCGGGTCCCCGGGACGGGTTTTTACCCCCAGCCGCAGATCACCGGGTCCTGTCGGGTCCCCGGCCCGTGTCCCCTGGACAGGTCGATAACCCGGCCCCAGGTCACCCGGTCATCTCGCGCACCCGGCCTGGTTCCCAGGTTCCGATGACCACCCCGGCACCAGGACCCCGGGTCACGTGGGGACACCGGCCCCAGGTGACCGGGTCACGTGGGGTCACCGGCCCCAGGTCACCGGGTCACGTGGGGACCCCGGCCCCAGGTGACCGGGTCACGTGGGGACCCCGGCCCCAGGTAACCGGGTCATACCGAGTCCCCGGACCCAGGTCACCGGGTCAGTTCGGGACCCCGGACCCAGGTCGGGTCATGTCACGTCCCATGCCCGGGTCCCCGGGTTGGATTTTTACCCAGGCCCCGGGTCACAGGGTCATGTCGGGTCAACGGCCTGGGTACAAGGGTCTGGTGACCACCCCGACCCCAGGTCCCCGGGTCATGACGGGACACCGGACCAGGTCCCCGAGTCCGGTCGACACCACAGCCCCAGGTCACCGGGTCATGTCGGGACCCAGCCCGGGTCCCCGGGACGGGTTTTTACCCCAGCCGCAGATCACCGGGTCCTGTCGGGTACCCGGGTCGGGTCCCCTGGACAGGTCGGCACCCCGGCCCCGGGTCACGGGGTCATGTCGGGTCGCTGTCCCGGGTACCAGTGTCAGGTGACCACCCCGGCCCCGGGAGACGGAGTCATACCGGGTCCCCGGCCCAGGTCCCCGGGTTGCATCGGGACAAAAGCACCGGATCACTGGATCACGTGGGGGCCCGGGCCCGGGTCCCCGGGTTGCATCGGGACACCAGCGAAGGACCACCGGGTCCTGTCGGGTCCCCGGCCCGGGTCCCCTGGACAGGTCGTTAACCCGGCCCCAGGTCACCGGGTCGTGTCGGGTAACCGGCCTGGTTCCCAGGTTCCGGTGACCACCCCGGCACCAGGACTCTAGGTCACGTGGGGACACCGGCCCCAGGTCACCGGGTCACGTGGGGTCACCGGCCCCAGGTGACCCGGTCACGTGGGGACACCGGCCCCAGGTGACCGGGTCACGTGGGGTCACCGGCCCCAGGTCAGCGGGTCACGTGGGGTCACCGGCCCCAGGTGACCCGGTCACGTGGGGTCACCGGCCCCAGGTGACCCGGTCACGTGGGGTCACCGGCCCCAGGTGACCGGGTCACGTGGGGTCACCGGCCCCAGGTGACCGGGTCACGTGGGGACACCGGCCCCAGGTGACCGGGTCACGTGGGGTCACCAGCCCCAGGTCAGCGGGTCACGTGGGGACACCGGCCCCAGGTAACCAAGGCATGTCGGGACCCAGCCCGGGTCCCCGGGACGGGTTTTTACCCCAGCCGCAGATCACCGGGTCCTGTCGGGTCCCCGGCCCGGGTCCCCTGGACAGGTCGATAACCCGGCCCCAGGTCACCCGGTCATCTCGCGCACCCGGCCTGGTTCCCAGGTTCCGATGACCACCCCGGCACCAGGACCCCGGGTCACGTGGGGACACCGGCCCCAGGTGACCGGGTCACGTGGGGACACCGGCCCCAGGTCACCGGGTCACGTGGGGACCCCGGCCCCAGGTGACCGGGTCACGTGGGGACCCCGGACCCAGGTAACCGGGTCATACCGAGTCCCCGGACCCAGGTCACCGGGTCAGTTCGGGACCCCGGACCCAGGTCGGGTCATGTCACGTCCCATGCCCGGGTCCCCGGGTTGGATTTTTACCCAGGCCCCGGGTCACAGGGTCATGTCGGGTCAACGGCCTGGGTACAAGGGTCTGGTGACCACCCCGACCCCAGGTCCCCGGGTCATGACGGGACACCGGACCAGGTCCCCGAGTCCGGTCGACACCACAGCCCCAGGTCACCGGGTCATGTCGGGACCCAGCCCGGGTCCCCGGGACGCGTTTTTACCCCAGCCGCAGATCACCGGGTCCTGTCGGGTACCCGGGTCGGGTCCCCTGGACAGGTCGGCACCCCGGCCCCGGGTCACGGGGTCATGTCGGGTCGCTGTCCCGGGTACCACTGTCAGGTGACCACCCCGGCCCCGGGAGACGGAGTCATACCGGGTCCCCGGCCCAGGTCCCCGGGTTGCATCGGGACAAAAGCACCGGATCACTGGATCACGTGGGGGCCCGGGCCCGGGTCCCCGGGTTGCATCGGGACACCAGCGAAGGACCACCGGGTCCTGTCGGGTCCCCGGCCCGGGTCCCCTGGACAGGTCGTTAACCCGGCCCCAGGTCACCGGGTCGTGTCGGGTAACCGGCCTGGTTCCCAGGTTCCGGTGACCACCCCGGCACCAGGACCCCGGGTCCCGTGGGGACACCGGCCCCAGGTGACCGGGTCACGTGGGGTCACCGGCCCCAGGTGACCCGGTCACGTGGGGTCACCGGCCCCAGGTGACCGGGTCACGTGGGGACACCGGCCCCAGGTGACCGGGTCACGTGGGGTCACCGGCCCCAGGTCAGCGGGTCACGTGGGGACCCCGGCCCCAGGTGACCGGGTCACGTGGGGACCCCGGACCCAGGTAACCGGGTCATACCGAGTCCCCGGACCCAGGTCACCGGGTCAGTTCGGGACCCCGGACCCAGGTCGGGTCATGTCACGTCCCATGCCCGGGTCCCCGGGTTGGATTTTTACCCAGGCCCCGGGTCACAGGGTCATGTCGGGTCAACGGCCTGGGTACAAGGGTCTGGTGACCACCCCGACCCCAGGTCCCCGGGTCATGACGGGACACCGGACCAGGTCCCCGAGTCCGGTCGACACCACAGCCCCAGGTCACCGGGTCATGTCGGGACCCAGCCCGGGTCCCCGGGACGCGTTTTTACCCCAGCCGCAGATCACCGGGTCCTGTCGGGTACCCGGGTCGGGTCCCCTGGACAGGTCGGCACCCCGGCCCCGGGTCACGGGGTCATGTCGGGTCGCTGTCCCGGGTACCACTGTCAGGTGACCACCCCGGCCCCGGGAGACGGAGTCATACCGGGTCCCCGGCCCAGGTCCCCGGGTTGCATCGGGACAAAAGCACCGGATCACTGGATCACGTGGGGGCCCGGGCCCGGGTCCCCGGGTTGCATCGGGACACCAGCGAAGGACCACCGGGTCCTGTCGGGTCCCCGGCCCGGGTCCCCTGGACAGGTCGTTAACCCGGCCCCAGGTCACCGGGTCGTGTCGGGTAACCGGCCTGGTTCCCAGGTTCCGGTGACCACCCCGGCACCAGGACTCTGGGTCACGTGGGGACACCGGCCCCAGGTCACCGGGTCACGTGGGGTCACCGGCCCCAGGTGACCCGGTCACGTGGGGACACCGGCCCCAGGTGACCGGGTCACGTGGGGTCACCGGCCCCAGGTGACCGGGTCACGTGGGGTCACCGGCCCCAGGTGACCGGGTCACGTGGGGTCACCGGCCCCAGGTGACCGGGTCACGTGGGGACACCGGCCCCAGGTGACCGGGTCACGTGGGGTCACCGGCCCCAGGTGACCGGGTCACGTGGGGACACCGGCCCCAGGTGACCGGGTCACGTGGGGTCACCGGCCCCAGGTCAGCGGGTCACGTGGGGACACCGGCCCCAGGTGACCGGGTCACGTGGGGTCACCGGCCCCAGGTGACCGGGTCACCTGGGGTCACCGGCCCCAGGTGACCGGGTCACGTGGGGACACCGGCCCCAGGTGACCGGGTCACGTGGGGTCACCGGCCCCAGGTCAGCGGGTCACGTGGGGTCACCGGCACCAGGTGACCTGGTCACGTAGGGACACCGGCCCCAGGTGACCGGGTCACGTGGGGACACCGGCCCCAGGTGACCGGGTCACGTGGGGTCACCGGCCCCAGGTCAGCGGGTCACGTGGGGTCACCGGCACCAGGTGACCTGGTCACGTGGGGACACCGGCCCCAGGTGACCGGGTCACGTGGGGTCACCGGCCCCAGGTGACCGGGTCACGTGGGGTCACCGGCCCCAGGTGACCCGGTCACGTGGGGTCACCGGCCCCAGGTGACCGGGTCACGTGGGGTCACCGGCCCCAGGTGACCGGGTCACGTGGGGTCACCGGCCCCAGGTCAGCGGGTCACGTGGGGACACCGGCCCCAGGTGACCCGGTCACGTGGGGACACCGGCCCCAGGTGACCGGGTCACGTGGGGACACCGGCCCCAGGTGACCGGGTCACGTGGGGTCACCGGCCCCAGGTCAGCGGGTCACGTGGGGACACCGGCCCCAGGTAACCAAGGCATGTCGGGACCCAGCCCGTGTCCCCGGTACGGGTTTTTACCCCAGCCGCAGATCACCGGGTCCTGTCGGGTCCCCGGCCCGGGTCCCCTGGACAGGTCGATAACCAGGCCCCAGGTCACCCTGTCATCTCGCGCACCCGGCCTGGTTCCCAGGTTCCGATGACCACCCCGGCACCAGGACCCCGGGTCACGTGGGGACACCGGCCCCAGGTGACCGGGTCACGTGGGGTCACCGGCCCCAGGTCAGCGGGTCACGTGGGGACCCCGGCCCCAGGTGACCGGGTCACGTGGGGACCCCGGACCCAGGTAACCGGGTCATACCGAGTCCCCGGACCCAGGTCACCGGGTCAGTTCGGGACCCCGGACCCAGGTCGGGTCATGTCACGTCCCATGCCCGGGTCCCCGGGTTGGATTTTTACCCAGGCCCCGGGTCACAGGGTCATGTCGGGTCAACGGCCTGGGTACAAGGGTCTGGTGACCACCCCGACCCCAGGTCCCCGGGTCATGACGGGACACCGGACCAGGTCCCCGAGTCCGGTCGACACCACAGCCCCAGGTCACCGGGTCATGTCGGGACCCAGCCCGGGTCCCCGGGACGGGTTTTTACCCCAGCCGCAGATCACCGGGTCCTGTCGGGTACCCGGGTCGGGTCCCCTGGACAGGTCGGCACCCCGGCCCCGGGTCACGGGGTCATGTCGGGTCGCTGTCCCGGGTACCACTGTCAGGTGACCACCCCGGCCCCGGGAGACGGAGTCATACCGGGTCCCCGGCCCGGGTCCCCGGGTTGCATCGGGACACCAGCGAAGGACCACCGGGTCCTGTCGGGTCCCCGGCCCGGGTCCCCTGGACAGGTCGTTAACCCGGCCCCAGGTCACCGGGTCATGTCACGCACCCGGCCTGGTTCCCAGGTTCCGGTGACCACGCCGGCACCAGGACCCCGGGTCACGTGGGGACCCCGGACCCAGGTCAGCGGGTCACGTGGGGACACCGGCCCCAGGTCACCGCGTCAGGTCGGGACCCCGAACCCAGGTCCACGAGTCCGTCGACACCACAGCCCCGGGTCACCGGGTCATGTCGGGTAACCGGCCTGGTTCCAAGGTTCCGATGACCACCCCGGCACCAGGACCCCGGGTCACGTGGGGACACCGGCCCCAGGTGACCGGGTCACGTGGGGACACCGGCCCCAGGTCATCGGGTCACGTGGGGTCACCGGCCCCAGGTGACCGGGTCACGTGGGGTCACCGGCCCCAGGTGACCGGGTCACGTGGGGTCACCGGCCCCAGGTGACCCGGTCACGTGGGGTCACCGGCCCCAGGTGACCGGGTCACGTGGGGACACCGGCCCCAGGTGACCGGGTCACGTGGGGTCACCGGCCCCAGGTCAGCGGGTCACGTGGGGACACCGGCCCCAGGTGACCGGGTCACGTGGGGTCACCGGCCCCAGGTGACCGGGTCACGTGGGGTCACCGGCCCCAGGTGACCGGGTCACGTGGGGACACCGGCCCCAGGTGACCGGGTCACGTGGGGTCACCGGCCCCAGGTGACCGGGTCACGTGGGGTCACCGGACCCAGGTCAGCGGGTCACGTGGGGACACCGGCCCCAGGTAACCGGGTCATACCGAGTCCCCGGACCCAGGTCACCGGGTCAGTTCGGGACCCCGGACCCAGGTCGGGTCATGTCACGTCCCATGCCCGGGTCCCCGGGTTGGATTTTTACCCAGGCCCCGGGTCACAGGGTCATGTCGGGTCAACGGCCTGGTTACAAGGGTCTGGTGACCACCCCGACCCCAGGTCCCCGGGTCATGACGGGACACCGGACCAGGTCCCCGAGTCCGGTCGACACCACAGCCCCAGGTCACCGGGTCATGTCGGGACCCAGCCCGGGTCCCCGGGACGGGTTTTTACCCCAGCCGCAGATCACCGGGTCCTGTCGGGTACCCGGGTCGGGTCCCCTGGACAGGTCGGCACCCCGGCCCCGGGTCACGGGGTCATGTCGGGTCGCTGTCCCGGGTACCACTGTCAGGTGACCACCCCGGCCCCGGGAGACGGAGTCATACCGGGTCCCCGGCCCGGGTCCCCGGGTTGCATCGGGACACCAGCGAAGGACCACCGGGTCCTGTCGGGTCCCCGGCCCGGGTCCCCTGGACAGGTCGTTAACCCGGCCCCAGGTCACCGGGTCGTGTCGGGTAACCGGCCTGGTTCCCAGGTTCCGGTGACCACCCCGGCACCAGGACCCCTGGTCCCGTGGGGACCCCGGCCCCAGGTGACCGGGTCACGCGGGGTCACCGGCCCCACGTCAGCAGGTCACGTGGGGTCACCAGCCCCAGGTCAGCGGGTCACGTGGGGACACCGGCCCCAGGTCACCGCGTCAGGTCGGGACCCCGAACCCAGGTCCACGAGTCCGTCGACACCACAGCCCCGGGTCACCGGGTCGTGTCGGGTAACCGGCCTGGTTCCCAGGTTCCGATGACCACGCCGGCACCAGGACCCCGGGTCACGTGGGGACACCGGCCCCAGGTGACCCGGTCAGGTGGGGTCACCGGCCCCAGGTGACCGGGTCACGTGGGGACACCGGCCCCAGGTGACCGGGTCACGTGGGGTCACCGGCCCCAGGTGACCGGGTCAAGTGGGGACACCGGCCCCAGGTGACCGGGTCACGTGGGGTCACCGGCCCCAGGTGACCGGGTCACGTGGGGTCACCGGCCCCAGGTGACCGGGTCACGTGGGGACACCGGCCCCAGGTGACCGGGTCACGTGGGGTCACCGGCCCCAGGTCAGCGGGTCACGTGGGGACACCGGCCCCAGGTCACCGGGTCACGTGGGGTCACCGGCCCCAGGTGACCGGGTCACGTGGGGTCACCGGCCCCAGGTGACCGGGTCACGTGGGTACACCGGCCCCAGGTCAGCGGGTCACGTGGGGTCACCGGCCCCAGGTGACCGGGTCACGTGGTGTCACCGGCACCAGGTGACCGGGTCACGTGGGGACACCGGCCCCAGGTCACCGGGTCACGTGGGGTCACCGGCCCGAGGTGACCGGGTCACGTGGGGTCACCGGCCCCAGGTGACCGGGTCACGTGGGGTCACCGGCCCCAGGTGACCGGGTCACGTGGGGTCACCGGCCCCAGGTCAGCGGGTCACGTGGGGACACCGGCCCCAGGTGACCGGGTCACGTGGGGTCACCGGCCCCAGGTCAGCGGGTCACGTGGGGACACCGGCCCCAGGTAACCAAGGCATGTCGGGACCCAGCCCGGGTCCCCGGGACGGGTTTTTACCCCAGCCGCAGATCACCGGGTCCTGTCGGGTCCCCGGCCCGGGTCCCCTGGACAGGTCGATAACCCGGCCCCAGGTCACCCGGTCATCTCGCGCACCCGGCCTGGTTCCCAGGTTCCGATGACCACCCCGGCACCAGGACCCCGGGTCACGTGGGGACACCGGCCCCAGGTGACCGGGTCACGTGGGGTCACCGGCCCCAGGTCAGCGGGTCACGTGGGGTCACCGGCCCCAGGTGACCGGGTCACGTGGGGACCCCGGACCCAGGTAACCGGGTCATACCGAGTCCCCGGACCCAGGTCACCGGGTCAGTTCGGGACCCCGGACCCAGGTCGGGTCATGTCACGTCCCATGCCCGGGTCCCCGGGTTGGATTTTTACCCAGGCCCCGGGTCACAGGGTCATGTCGGGTCAACGGCCTGGGTACAAGGGTCTGGTGACCACCCCGACCCCAGGTCCCCGGGTCATGACGGGACACCGGACCAGGTCCCCGAGTCCGGTCGACACCACAGCCCCAGGTCACCGGGTCATGTCGGGACCCAGCCCGGGTCCCCGGGACGGGTTTTTACCCCAGCCGCAGATCACCGGGTCCTGTCGGGTACCCGGGTCGGGTCCCCTGGACAGGTCGGCACCCCGGCCCCGGGTCACGGGGTCATGTCGGGTCGCTGTCCCGGGTACCACTGTCAGGTGACCACCCCGGCCCCGGGAGACGGAGTCATACCGGGTCCCCGGCCCGGGTCCCCGGGTTGCATCGGGACACCAGCGAAGGACCACCGGGTCCTGTCGGGTCCCCGGCCCGGGTCCCCTGGACAGGTCGTTAACCCGGCCCCAGGTCACCGGGTCATGTCGCGCACCCGGCCTGGTTCCCAGGTTCCGGTGACCACCCCGGCACCAGGACCCCGGGTCACGTGGGGTCACCGGCCCCAGGTGACCGGGTCACGTGGGGACACCGGCCCCAGGTCATCGGGTCACGTGGGGTCACCGGCCCCAGGTAACCGGGTCACGTGGGGTCACCGGCCCCAGGTGACCGGGTCACGTGGGGTCACCGGCCCCAGGTGACCGGGTCACGTGGGGTCACCGGCCCCAGGTGACCGGGGTCAAGTGGGGTCACCGGCCCCAGGTGACCGGGTCACGTGGGGACACCGGCCCCAGGTGACCGGGTCACGTGGGGTCACCGGCCCCAGGTGACCGGGTCACGTGGGGACACCGGCCCCAGGTGACCAGGTCACGTGGGGTCACCGGCCCCAGGTGACCGGGTCACGTGGGGACACCGGCCCCAGGTGACCGGGTCACGTGGGGACACCGGCCCCAGGTCATCGGGTCACGTGGGGTCACCGGCCCCAGGTGACCGGGTCACGTGGGGTCACCGGCCCCAGGTGACCGGGTCACGTGGGGTCACCGGCCCCAGGTGACCCGGTCACGTGGGGTCACCGGCCCCAGGTGACCGGGTCACGTGGGGACACCGGCCCCAGGTGACCGGGTCACGTGGGGTCACCGGCCCCAGGTCAGCGGGTCACGTGGGGACACCGGCCCCAGGTCACCGGGTCACGTGGGGTCACCGGCCCCAGGTGACCGGGTCACGTGGGGTCACCGGCCCCAGGTGACCGGGTCACGTGGGGACACCGGCCCCAGGTGACCGGGTCACGTGGGGTCACCGGCCCCAGGTGACCGGGTCACGTGGGGTCACCGGACCCAGGTCAGCGGGTCACGTGGGGACACCGGCCCCAGGTAACCGGGTCATACCGAGTCCCCGGACCCAGGTCACCGGGTCAGTTCGGGACCCCGGACCCAGGTCGGGTCATGTCACGTCCCATGCCCGGGTCCCCGGGTTGGATTTTTACCCAGGCCCCGGGTCACAGGGTCATGTCGGGTCAACGGCCTGGTTACAAGGGTCTGGTGACCACCCCGACCCCAGGTCCCCGGGTCATGACGGGACACCGGACCAGGTCCCCGAGTCCGGTCGACACCACAGCCCCAGGTCACCGGGTCATGTCGGGACCCAGCCCGGGTCCCCGGGACGGGTTTTTACCCCAGCCGCAGATCACCGGGTCCTGTCGGGTACCCGGGTCGGGTCCCCTGGACAGGTCGGCACCCCGGCCCCGGGTCACGGGGTCATGTCGGGTCGCTGTCCCGGGTACCACTGTCAGGTGACCACCCCGGCCCCGGGAGACGGAGTCATACCGGGTCCCCGGCCCGGGTCCCCGGGTTGCATCGGGACACCAGCGAAGGACCACCGGGTCCTGTCGGGTCCCCGGCCCGGGTCCCCTGGACAGGTCGTTAACCCGGCCCCAGGTCACCGGGTCGTGTCGGGTAACCGGCCTGGTTCCCAGGTTCCGGTGACCACCCCGGCACCAGGACCCCGGGTCCCGTGGGGACCCCGGCCCCAGGTGACCGGGTCACGCGGGGTCACCGGCCCCACGTCAGCAGGTCACGTGGGGTCACCAGCCCCAGGTCAGCGGGTCACGTGGGGACACCGGCCCCAGGTCACCGCGTCAGGTCGGGACCCCGAACCCAGGTCCACGAGTCCGTCGACACCACAGCCCCGGGTCACCGGGTCGTGTCGGGTAACCGGCCTGGTTCCCAGGTTCCGATGACCACGCCGGCACCAGGACCCCGGGTCACGTGGGGACACCGGCCCCAGGTGACCCGGTCAGGTGGGGTCACCGGCCCCAGGTGACCGGGTCACGTGGGGACACCGGCCCCAGGTGACCGGGTCACGTGGGGTCACCGGCCCCAGGTGACCGGGTCAAGTGGGGACACCGGCCCCAGGTGACCGGGTCACGTGGGGTCACCGGCCCCAGGTGACCGGGTCACGTGGGGTCACCGGCCCCAGGTGACCGGGTCACGTGGGGACACCGGCCCCAGGTGACCGGGTCACGTGGGGTCACCGGCCCCAGGTCAGCGGGTCACGTGGGGACACCGGCCCCAGGTCACCGGGTCACGTGGGGTCACCGGCCCCAGGTGACCGGGTCACGTGGGGTCACCGGCCCCAGGTGACCGGGTCACGTGGGTACACCGGCCCCAGGTCAGCGGGTCACGTGGGGTCACCGGCCCCAGGTGACCGGGTCACGTGGTGTCACCGGCACCAGGTGACCGGGTCACGTGGGGACACCGGCCCCAGGTCACCGGGTCACGTGGGGTCACCGGCCCGAGGTGACCGGGTCACGTGGGGTCACCGGCCCCAGGTGACCGGGTCACGTGGGGTCACCGGCCCCAGGTGACCGGGTCACGTGGGGTCACCGGCCCCAGGTCAGCGGGTCACGTGGGGACACCGGCCCCAGGTGACCGGGTCACGTGGGGTCACCGGCCCCAGGTCAGCGGGTCACGTGGGGACACCGGCCCCAGGTAACCAAGGCATGTCGGGACCCAGCCCGGGTCCCCGGGACGGGTTTTTACCCCAGCCGCAGATCACCGGGTCCTGTCGGGTCCCCGGCCCGGGTCCCCTGGACAGGTCGATAACCCGGCCCCAGGTCACCCGGTCATCTCGCGCACCCGGCCTGGTTCCCAGGTTCCGATGACCACCCCGGCACCAGGACCCCGGGTCACGTGGGGACACCGGCCCCAGGTGACCGGGTCACGTGGGGTCACCGGCCCCAGGTCAGCGGGTCACGTGGGGTCACCGGCCCCAGGTGACCGGGTCACGTGGGGACCCCGGACCCAGGTAACCGGGTCATACCGAGTCCCCGGACCCAGGTCACCGGGTCAGTTCGGGACCCCGGACCCAGGTCGGGTCATGTCACGTCCCATGCCCGGGTCCCCGGGTTGGATTTTTACCCAGGCCCCGGGTCACAGGGTCATGTCGGGTCAACGGCCTGGGTACAAGGGTCTGGTGACCACCCCGACCCCAGGTCCCCGGGTCATGACGGGACACCGGACCAGGTCCCCGAGTCCGGTCGACACCACAGCCCCAGGTCACCGGGTCATGTCGGGACCCAGCCCGGGTCCCCGGGACGGGTTTTTACCCCAGCCGCAGATCACCGGGTCCTGTCGGGTACCCGGGTCGGGTCCCCTGGACAGGTCGGCACCCCGGCCCCGGGTCACGGGGTCATGTCGGGTCGCTGTCCCGGGTACCACTGTCAGGTGACCACCCCGGCCCCGGGAGACGGAGTCATACCGGGTCCCCGGCCCGGGTCCCCGGGTTGCATCGGGACACCAGCGAAGGACCACCGGGTCCTGTCGGGTCCCCGGCCCGGGTCCCCTGGACAGGTCGTTAACCCGGCCCCAGGTCACCGGGTCATGTCGCGCACCCGGCCTGGTTCCCAGGTTCCGGTGACCACCCCGGCACCAGGACCCCGGGTCACGTGGGGTCACCGGCCCCAGGTGACCGGGTCACGTGGGGACACCGGCCCCAGGTCATCGGGTCACGTGGGGTCACCGGCCCCAGGTAACCGGGTCACGTGGGGTCACCGGCCCCAGGTGACCGGGTCACGTGGGGTCACCGGCCCCAGGTGACCGGGTCACGTGGGGTCACCGGCCCCAGGTGACCGGGTCAAGTGGGGTCACCGGCCCCAGGTGACCGGGTCACGTGGGGACACCGGCCCCAGGTGACCGGGTCACGTGGGGTCACCGGCCCCAGGTGACCGGGTCACGTGGGGGACACCGGCCCCAGGTGACCAGGTCACGTGGGGTCACCGGCCCCAGGTGACCGGGTCACGTGGGGACACCGGCCCCAGGTGACCGGGTCACGTGGGGTCACCGGCCCCAGGTGACCGGGTCACGTGGGGTCACCGGCCCCAGGTGACCGGGTCACGTGGGGACACCGGCCCCAGGTGACCGGGTCACGTGGGGTCACCGGCCCCAGGTCAGCGGGTCACGTGGGGACACCGGCCCCAGGTCACCGGGTCACGTGGGGTCACCGGCCCCAGGTGACCGGGTCACGTGGGGTCACCGGCCCCAGGTGACCGGGTCACGTGGGGTCACCGGCCCCAGGTGACCGGGTCACGTGGGTACACCGGCCCCAGGTGACCGGGTCACGTGGGGTCACCGGCCCCAGGTGACCGGGTCACGTGGGGTCACCGGCACCAGGTGACCGGGTCACGTGGGGACACCGGCCCCAGGTCACCGGGTCACGTGGGGTCACCGGCCCGAGGTGACCGGGTCACGAGGGGTCACCGGCCCCAGGTGACCCGGTCACGTGGGGTCACCGGCCCCAGGTGACCGGGTCACGTGGGGTCACCGGCCCCAGGTGACCGGGTCACGTGGGGTCACCGGCCCCAGGTCAGCGGGTCACGTGGGGACACCGGCCCCAGGTGACCGGGTCACGTGGGGTCACCGGCCCCAGGTCAGCGGGTCACGTGGGGACACCGGCCCCAGGTAACCAAGGCATGTCGGGACCCAGCCCGGGTCCCCGGGACGGGTTTTTACCCCAGCCGCAGATCACCGGGTCCTGTCGGGTCCCCGGCCCGGGTCCCCTGGACAGGTCGATAACCCGGCCCCAGGTCACCCGGTCATCTCGCGCACCCGGCCTGGTTCCCAGGTTCCGATGACCACCCCGGCACCAGGACCCCGGGTCACGTGGGGACACCGGCCCCAGGTGACCGGGTCACGTGGGGTCACCGGCCCCAGGTCAGCGGGTCACGTGGGGTCACCGGCCCCAGGTGACCGGGTCACGTGGGGACCCCGGACCCAGGTAACCGGGTCATACCGAGTCCCCGGACCCAGGTCACCGGGTCAGTTCGGGACCCCGGACCCAGGTCGGGTCATGTCACGTCCCATGCCCGGGTCCCCGGGTTGGATTTTTACCCAGGCCCCGGGTCACAGGGTCATGTCGGGTCAACGGCCTGGGTACAAGGGTCTGGTGACCACCCCGACCCCAGGTCCCCGGGTCATGACGGGACACCGGACCAGGTCCCCGAGTCCGGTCGACACCACAGCCCCAGGTCACCGGGTCATGTCGGGACCCAGCCCGGGTCCCCGGGACGGGTTTTTACCCCAGCCGCAGATCACCGGGTCCTGTCGGGTACCCGGGTCGGGTCCCCTGGACAGGTCGGCACCCCGGCCCCGGGTCACGGGGTCATGTCGGCTCGCTGTCCCGGGTACCAGTGTCAGGTGACCACCCCGGCCCCGGGAGACGGAGTCATACCGGGTCCCCGGCCCAGGTCCCCGGGTTGCATCGGGACAAAAGCACCGGATCACTGGATCACGTGGGGGCCCGGGCCCGGGTCCCCGGGTAGCATCGGGACACCAGCGAAGGACCACCGGGTCCTGTCGGGTCCCCGGCCCGGGTCCCCTGGACAGGTCGTTAACCCGGCCCCAGGTCACCGGGTCGTGTCGGGTAACCGGCCTGGTTCCCAGGTTCCGGTGACCACCCCGGCACCAGGACCCCGGGTCCCGTGGGGACCCCGGCCCCAGGTGACCGGGTCACGCGGGGTCACCGGCCCCAGGTCAGCGGGTCACGTGGGGTCACCGGCCCAAGGTCAGCGGGTCACGTGGGGACACCGGCCCCAGGTCACCGCGTCAGGTCGGGACCCCGAACCCAGGTCCACGAGTCCGTCGACACCACAGCCCCGGGTCACCGGGTCGTGTCGGGTAACCGGCCTGGTTCCCAGGTTCCGATGACCACCCCGGCACCAGGACCCCGGGTCACGTGGGGACACCAGCCCCAGGTGACCAGGTCACGTGGGGTCACCGGCCCCAGGTGACCCGGTCACGTGGGGTCACCGGCCCCAGGTGACCGGGTCAGGTGGGGACACCGGCCCCAGGTGACCGGGTCACGTGGGGTCACCGGCACCAGGTGTTCGGGTCACGTGGGGTCACCGGCCCCAGGTGACCTGGTCACGTGGGGTCACCGGCCCCAGGTGACCGGGTCACGTGGGGTCACCGGCCCCAGGTGACCGGGTCACGTGAGGTCACCGGCCCCAGGTGACCGGGTCACGTGGGGTCACCGGCCCCAGGTGACCGGGTCACGTGAGGTCACCGGCCCCAGGTGACCGGGTCACGTGGGGTCACCGGCCCCAGGTGACCGGGTCACATGGGGTCACCGGCCCCAGGTGACCGGGTCACGTGGGGTCACCGGCCCCAGGTGACCGGGTCACGTGGGGTCACCGGCCCCAGGTGACCGGGTCACGTGGGGTCACCGGCCCCAGGTGTTCGGGTCACGTGGGGTCACCGGCCCCAGGTGACCGGGTCACGTGTGGTCACCAGACCCAGGTCAGCGGGTCACGTGGGGACACCGGCCCCAGGTAACCGGGTCATACCGAGTCCCCGGACCCAGGTCACCGGGTCAGTTCGGGACCCCGGACCCAGGTCGGGTCATGTCACGTCCCATGCCCGGGTCCCCGGGTTGGATTTTTACCCAGGCCCCGGGTCACAGGGTCATGTCGGGTCAACGGCCTGGGTACAAGGGTCTGGTGCCCACCCCGACCCCAGGTCCCCGGGTCATGACGGGACACCGGACCAGGTCCCCGAGTCCGGTCGACACCACAGCCCCAGGTCACCGGGTCATGTCGGGACCCAGCCCGGGTCCCCGGGACGGGTTTTTACCCCAGCCGCAGATCACCGGGTCCTGTCGGGTACCCGGGTCGGGTCCCCTGGACAGGTCGGCACCCCGGCCCCGTGTCACGGGGTCATGTCGGGTCGCTGTCCCGGGTACCAGTGTCAGGTGACCACCCCGGCCCCGGGAGACGGAGTCATACCGGGTCCCCGGCCCAGGTCCCCGGGTTGCATCGGGACACCAGCGAAGGACCACCGGGTCCTGTCGGGTCCCCGGCCCGGGTCCCCTGGACAGGTCGTTAACCCGGCCCCAGGTCACCGGGTCATGTCGCGCACCCGGACTGGTTCCCAGGTTCCGGTGACCACCCCGGCACCAGGACCCCGGGTCACGTGGGGACCCCGGACCCAGGTCAGCGGGTCACGTGGGGACACCGGCCCCAGGTCACCGCGTCAGGTCGGGACCCCGAACCCAGGTCCACGAGTCCGTCGACACCACAGCCCCGGGTCACCGGGTCGTGTCGGGTAACCGGCCTGGTTCCAAGGTTCCGATGACCACCCCGGCACCAGGACCCCGGGTCACGTGGGGACACCGGCCCCAGGTGACCGGGTCACGTGGGGACACCGGCCCCAGGTCATCGGGTCACGTGGGGTCACCGGCCCCAGGTGACCGGGTCACGTGGGGTCACCGGCCCCAGGTGACCGGGTCACGTGAGGTCACCGGCCCCAGGTGACCGGGTCACGTGGGGTCACCGGCCCCAGGTGCCCGGGTCACGTGGGGTCACCGGCCCCAGGTGACCGGGTCACGTGGGGTCACCGGCCCCAGGTGACCGGGTCACGTGGGGTCACCGGCCCCAGGTGACCGGGTCACGTGAGGTCACCGGCCCCAAGTGACCGGGTCACGTGGGGTCACCGGCCCCAGGTGACCGGGTCACGTGGGGTCACCGGCCCCAGGTGACCGGGTCACGTGAGGTCACCGGCCCCAGGTGACCGGGTCACGTGGGGTCACCGGCCCCAGGTGACCGGGTCACGTGGGGTCACCGGCCCCAGGTGACCGGGTCACGTGGGGTCACCGGCCCCAGGTGACCGGGTCACTTGGGGTCACCGGCCCCAGGTGACCGGGTCACGTGGGGTCACCGGCCCCAGGTGACCGGGTCACGTGGGGTCACCGGCCCCAGGTGACCGGGTCACGTGGGGACACCGGCCCCAGGTGACCGGGTCACGTGGGGTCACCGGCCCCAGGTGTTCGGGTCACGTGGGGTCACCGGCCCCAGGTGACCGGGTCACGTGGGGTCACCGGCCCCAGGTGACCGGGTCACGTGGGTTCACCGGACCCAGGTCAGCGGGTCACGTGGGGACACCGGCCCCAGGTAACCGGGTCATACCGAGTCCCCGGACCCAGGTCACCGGGTCAGTTCGGGACCCCGGACCCAGGTCGGGTCATGTCACGTCCCATGCCCGGGTCCCCGGGTTGGATTTTTACCCAGGCCCCGGGTCACAGGGTCATGTCGGGTCAACGGCCTGGGTACAAGGGTCTGGTGACCACCCCGACCCCAGGTCCCCGGGTCATGACGGGACACCGGACCAGGTCCCCGAGTCCGGTCGACACCACAGCCCCAGGTCACCGGGTCATGTCGGGACCCAGCCCGGGTCCCCGGGACGGGTTTTTACCCCAGCCGCAGATCACCGGGTCCTGTCGGGTACCCGGGTCGGGTCCCCTGGACAGGTCGGCACCCCGGCCCCGGGTCACGGGGTCATGTCGGGTCGCTGTCCCGGGTACCAGTGTCAGGTGACCACCCCGGCCCCGGGAGACGGAGTCATACCGGGTCCCCGGCCCGGGTCCCCGGGTTGCATCGGGACACCAGCGAAGGACCACCGGGTCCTGTCGGGTCCCCGGCCCGGGTCCCCTGGACAGGTCGTTAACCCGGCCCCAGGTCACCGGGTCATGTCGCGCACCCGGCCTGGTTCCCAGGTTCCGGTGACCACCCCGGCACCAGGACCCCGGGTCCCGTGGGGACCCCGGACCCAGGTCAGCGGGTCACGTGGGGACACCGGCCCCAGGTCACCGCGTCAGGTCGGGACCCCGAACCCAGGTCCACGAGTCCGTCGACACCACAGCCCCGGGTCACCGGGTCGTGTCGGGTAACCGGCCTGGTTCCCAGGTTCCGATGACCACCCCGACACCAGGACCCCGGGTCACGTGGGGACACCGGCCCCAGGTCATCGGGTCACGTGGGGACACCGGCCCCAGGTCATCGGGTCACGTGGGGTCACCGGCCCCAGGTGACCGGGTCACGTGGGGTCACCGGCCCCAGGTGACCGGGTCACGTGGGGTCACCGGCCCCAGGTGACCGGGTCACGTGGGGTCACCGGCCCCAGGTGACCGGGTCACGTGGGGTCACCGGCCCCAGGTGACCGGGTCACGTGGGGTCACCGGCCCCAGGTCAGCGGGTCACGTGGGGTCACCGGACCCAGGTGACCGGGTCACGTGGGGACACCGGCTCCAGGTGACCGGGTCACGTGGGGTCACCGGCCCCAGGTCAGCGGGTCACGTGGGGTCACCGGCCCCAGGTGACCGGGTCACGTGGGGTCACCGGCCCCAGGTGACCGGGTCACGTGGGGTCACCGGCCCCAGGTGACCGGGTCACGTGGGGTCACCGGCCCCAGGTGACCGGGTCACGTGGGTACACCGGCCCCAGGTGACCGGGTCACGTGGGGTCACCGGCCCCAGGTGACCGGGTCACGTGGGGTCACCGGCACCAGGTGACCGGGTCACGTGGGGACACCGGCCCCAGGTGACCGGGTCACGTGGGGTCACCGGCCCCAGGTGACCGGGTCACGTGGGGTCACCGGCCCCAGGTGACCGGGTCACGTGGGGTCACCGGCCCCAGGTCAGCGGGTCACGTGGGGACACCGGCCCCAGGTGACCGGGTCACGTGGGGTCACCGGCCCCAGGTGACCGGGTCACGTGGGGTCACCGGCCCCAGGTCAGCGGGTCACGTGGGGACACCGGCCCCAGGTAACCAAGGCATGTCGGGACCCAGCCCGGGTCCCCGGGACGGGTTTTTACCCCAGCCGCAGATCACCGGGTCCTGTCGGGTCCCCGGCCCGGGTCCCCTGGACAGGTCGATAACCCGGCCCCAGGTTACCCGGTCATCTCGCGCACCCGGCCTGGTTCCCAGGTTCCAATGACCACCCCGGCACCAGGACCCCGGGTCACGTGGGGACACCGGCCCCAGGTGACCGGGTCACGTGGGGTCACCGGCCCCAGGTCACCGGGTCACGTGGGGACCCCGGCCCCAGGTGACCGGGTCACGTGGGGACCCCGGACCCAGGTAACCGGGTCATACCGAGTCCCCGGACCCAGGTCACCGGGTCAGTTCGGGACCCCGGACCCAGGTCGGGTCATGTCACGTCCCATGCCCGGGTCCCCGGGTTGGATTTTTACCCAGGCCCCGGGTCACAGGGTCATGTCGGGTCAACGGCCTGGGTACAAGGGTCTGGTGACCACCCCGACCCCAGGTCCCCGGGTCATGACGGGACACCGGACCAGGTCCCCGAGTCCGGTCGACACCACAGCCCCAGGTCACCGGGTCATGTCGGGACCCAGCCCGGGTCCCCGGGACGGGTTTTTACCCCAGCCGCAGATCACCGGGTCCTGTCGGGTACCCGGGTCGGGTCCCCTGGACAGGTCGGCACCCCGGCCCCGGGTCACAGGGTCATGTCGGGTCGCTGTCCCGGGTACCAGTGTCAGGTGACCACCCCGGCCCCGGGAGACGGAGTCATACCGGGTCCCCGGCCCAGGTCCCCGGGTTGCATCGGGACAAAAGCACCGGATCACTGGATCACGTGGGGGCCCGGGCCCGGGTCCCCGGGTTGCATCGGGACACCAGCGAAGGACCACCGGGTCCTGTCGGGTCCCCGGCCCGGGTCCCCTGGACAGGTCGTTAACCCGGCCCCAGGTCACCGGGTCGTGTCGGGTAACCGGCCTGGTTCCCAGGTTCCGGTGACCACCCCGGCACCAGGACCCCGGGTCCCGTGGGGACCCCGGCCCCAGGTGACCGGGTCACGCGGGGTCACCGGCCCCAGGTCAGCGGGTCACGTGGGGTCACCGGCCCCAGGTCAGCGGGTCACGTAGGGACACCGGCCCCAGGTCACCGCGTCAGGTCGGGACCCCGAACCCAGGTCCACGAGTCCGTCGACACCACAGCCCCGGGTCACCGGGTCGTGTCGGGTAACCGGCCTGGTTCCCAGGTTCCGATGACCACCCCGGCACCAGGACCCCGGGTCACGTGGGGACACCGGCCCCAGGTGACCGGGTCACGTGGGGTCACCGGCCCCAGGTGACCGGGTCACGTCGGGTCACCGGCCCCAGGTCAGCGGGTCACGTGGGGACCCCGGCCCCAGATCAGCGGGTCACGTGGGGACACCGGCCCCAGGTAACCGGGTCATACCGAGTCCCCGGACCCAGGTCACCGGGTCAGTTCGGGACCCCGGACCCAGGTCGGGTCATGTCACGTCCCATGCCCGGGTCCCCGGGTTGGATTTTTACCCAGGCCCCGGGTCACAGGGTCATGTCGGGTCAACGGCCTGGGTACAAGGGTCTGGTGACCACCCCGACCCCAGGTCCCCGGGTCATGACGGGACACCGGACCAGGTCCCCGAGTCCGGTCGACACCACAGCCCCAGGTCACCGGGTCATGTCGGGACCCAGCCCGGGTCCCCGGGACGGGTTTTTACCCCAGCCGCAGATCACCGGGTCCTGTCGGGTCCCGGCCCGGGTCCCCTGGACAGGTCGTTAACCCGGCCCCAGGTCACCGGGTCATGTCGCGCACCCGGCCTGGTTCCCAGGTTCCGGTGACCACCCCGGCACCAGGACCCCGGGTCACGTGGGGACCCCGGACCCAGGTCAGCGGGTCACGTGGGGACACCGGCCCCAGGTCACCGCGTCAGGTCGGGACCCCGAACCCAGGTCCACGAGTCCGTCGACACCACAGCCCCGGGTCACCGGGTCGTGTCGGGTAACCGGCCTGGTTCCCAGGTTCCGATGACCACCCCGACACCAGGACCCCGGGTCACGTGGGGACACCGGCCCCAGGTCATCGGGTCACGTGGGGACACCGGCCCCAGGTCATCGGGTCACGTGGGGTCACCGGCCCCAGGTGACCGGGTCACGTGGGGTCACCGGCCCCAGGTGACCGGGTCACGTGGGGTCACCGGCCCCAGGTGACCGGGTCACGTGGGGACACCGGCCCCAGGTGACCGGGTCACGTGATGTCACCGGCCCCAGGTGACCGGGTCACGTGGGGACACCGGCCCCAGGTGACCGGGTCACGTGGGGTCACCGGCCCCAGGTCAGCGGGTCACGTGGGGTCACCGGACCCAGGTGACCGGGTCACGTGGGGACACCGGCTCCAGGTGACCGGGTCACGTGGGGTCACCGGCCCCAGGTCAGCGGGTCACGTGGGGTCACCGGCCCCAGGTGACCGGGTCACGTGGGGTCACCGGCCCCAGGTGACCGGGTCACGTGGGGTCACCGGCCCCAGGTGACCGGGTCACGTGGGGTCACCGGCCCCAGGTGACCGGGTCACGTGGGGTCACCGGCCCCAGGTGACCGGGTCACGTGGGTACACCGGCCCCAGGTGACCGGGTCACGTGGGGTCACCGGCCCCAGGTGACCGGGTCACGTGGGGTCACCGGCCCCAGGTGACCGGGTCACGTGGGGTCACCGGCCCCAGGTGACCGGGTCACGTGGGGTCACCGGCCCCAGGTGACCGGGTCACGTGGGGTCACCGGCCCCAGGTGACCGGGTCACGTGGGGTCACCGGCCCCAGGTGACCGGGTCACGTGGGGTCACCGGCCCCAGGTCAGCGGGTCACGTGGGGACACCGGCCCCAGGTAACCAAGGCATGTCGGGACCCAGCCCGGGTCCCCGGGACGGGTTTTTACCCCAGCCGCAGATCACCGGGTCCTGTCGGGTCCCCGGCCCGGGTCCCCTGGACAGGTCGATAACCCGGCCCCAGGTTACCCGGTCATCTCGCGCACCCGGCCTGGTTCCCAGGTTCCAATGACCACCCCGGCACCAGGACCCCGGGTCACGTGGGGACACCGGCCCCAGGTGACCGGGTCACGTGGGGTCACCGGCCCCAGGTCACCGGGTCACGTGGGGACCCCGGCCCCAGGTGACCGGGTCACGTGGGGACCCCGGACCCAGGTAACCGGGTCATACCGAGTCCCCGGACCCAGGTCACCGGGTCAGTTCGGGACCCCGGACCCAGGTCGGGTCATGTCACGTCCCATGCCCGGGTCCCCGGGTTGGATTTTTACCCAGGCCCCGGGTCACAGGGTCATGTCGGGTCAACGGCCTGGGTACAAGGGTCTGGTGACCACCCCGACCCCAGGTCCCCGGGTCATGACGGGACACCGGACCAGGTCCCCGAGTCCGGTCGACACCACAGCCCCAGGTCACCGGGTCATGTCGGGACCCAGCCCGGGTCCCCGGGACGGGTTTTTACCCCAGCCGCAGATCACCGGGTCCTGTCGGGTACCCGGGTCGGGTCCCCTGGACAGGTCGGCACCCCGGCCCCGGGTCACGGGGTCATGTCGGGTCGCTGTCCCGGGTACCACTGTCAGGTGACCACCCCGGCCCCGGGAGACGGAGTCATACCGGGTCCCCGGCCCAGGTCCCCGGGTTGCATCGGGACAAAAGCACCGGATCACTGGATCACGTGGGGGCCCGGGCCCGGGTCCCCGGGTTGCATCGGGACACCAGCGAAGGACCACCGGGTCCTGTCGGGTCCCCGGCCCGGGTCCCCTGGACAGGTCGTTAACCCGGCCCCAGGTCACCGGGTCGTGTCGGGTAACCGGCCTGGTTCCCAGGTTCCGGTGACCACCCCGGCACCAGGACCCCGGGTCCCGTGGGGACCCCGGCCCCAGGTGACC
Source organism: Somateria mollissima (assembly GCA_951411735.1). Taxonomy (NCBI): domain Eukaryota; kingdom Metazoa; phylum Chordata; class Aves; order Anseriformes; family Anatidae; genus Somateria; species Somateria mollissima. Next base: position 256,290 of record CATOCB010000189.1, read on the forward strand.
GGGTCACGCGGGGTCACCGGCCCCAGGTCAGCGGGTCACGTGGGGTCACCGGCCCCAGGTCAGCGGGTCACGTGGGGACACCGGCCCCAGGTCACCGCGTCAGGTCGGGACCCCGAACCCAGGTCCACGAGTCCGTCGACACCACAGCCCCGGGTCACCGGGTCGTGTCGGGTAACCGGCCTGGTTCCCAGGTTCCGATGACCACCCCGGCACCAGGACCCCGGGTCACGTGGGGACACCGGCCCCAGGTGACCGGGTCACGTGGGGTCACCGGCCCCAGGTGACCGGGTCACGTCGGGTCACCGGCCCCAGGTCAGCGGGTCACGTGGGGACCCCGGCCCCAGATCAGCGGGTCACGTGGGGACACCGGCCCCAGGTAACCGGGTCATACCGAGTCCCCGGACCCAGGTCACCGGGTCAGTTCGGGACCCCGGACCCAGGTCGGGTCATGTCACGTCCCATGCCCGGGTCCCCGGGTTGGATTTTTACCCAGGCCCCGGGTCACAGGGTCATGTCGGGTCAACGGCCTGGGTACAAGGGTCTGGTGACCACCCCGACCCCAGGTCCCCGGGTCATGACGGGACACCGGACCAGGTCCCCGAGTCCGGTCGACACCACAGCCCCAGGTCACCGGGTCATGTCGGGACCCAGCCCGGGTCCCCGGGACGGGTTTTTACCCCAGCCGCAGATCACCGGGTCCTGTCGGGTACCCGGGTCGGGTCCCCTGGACAGGTCGGCACCCCGGCCCCGGGTCACGGGGTCATGTCGGGTCGCTGTCCCGGGTACCACTGTCAGGTGACCACCCCGGCCCCGGGAGACGGAGTCATACCGGGTCCCCGGCCCGGGTCCCCGGGTTGCATCGGGACACCAGCGAAGGACCACCGGGTCCTGTCGGGTCCCCGGCCCGGGTCCCCGGGTTGCATCGGGACACCAGTGAAGGACCACCGGGTCCTGTCGGGTCCCCGGCCCGGGTCCCCTGGACAGGTCGTTAACCCGGCCCCAGGTCACCGGGTCGTGTCGGGTAACCGGCCTGGTTCCCAGGTTCCGGTGACCACCCCGGCACCAGGACCCCGGGTCCCGTGGGGACCCCGGCCCCAGGTGACCGGGTCACGCGGGGTCACCGGCCCCAGGTCAGCGGGTCACGTGGGGTCACCGGCCCCAGGTCAGCGGGTCACGTGGGGACACCGGCCCCAGGTCACCGCGTCAGGTCGGGACCCCGAACCCAGGTCCACGAGTCCGTCGACACCACAGCCCCGGGTCACCGGGTCATGTCGGGTAACCGGCCTGGTTCCCAGGTTCCGATGACCACCCCGGCACCAGGACCCCGGGTCACGTGGGGACACCGGCCCCAGGTGACCGGGTCACGTGGGGTCACCGGCCCCAGGTGACCGGGTCACGTCGGGTCACCGGCCCCAGGTCAGCGGGTCACGTGGGGACCCCGGCCCCAGGTCAGCGGGTCACGTGGGGACACTGGCCCCAGGTAACCGGGTCATACCGAGTCCCCGGACCCAGGTCACCGGGTCAGTTCGGGACCCCGGACCCAGGTCGGGTCATGTCACGTCCCATGCCCGGGTCCCCAGGTTGGATTTTTACCCAGGCCCCGGGTCACAGGGTCATGTCAGGTCAACGGCCTGGGTACAAGGGTCTGGTGACCACCCCGACCCCAGGTCCCCGGGTCATGACGGGACACCGGACCAGGTCCCCGAGTCCGGTCGACACCACAGCCCCAGGTCACCGGGTCATGTCGGGACCCAGCCCGGGTCCCCGGGACGGGTTTTTACCCCAGCCGCAGATCACCGGGTCCTGTCGGGTACCCGGGTCGGGTCCCCTGGACAGGTCGGCACCCCGGCCCCGGGTCACGGGGTCATGTCGGGTCGCTGTCCCGGGTACCAGTGTCAGGTGACCACCCCGGCCCCGGGAGACGGAGTCATACCGGGTCCCCGGCCCGGGTCCCCGGGTTGCATCGGGACACCAGCGAAGGACCACCGGGTCCTGTCGGGTCCCCGGCCCGGGTCCCCTGGACAGGTCGTTAACCCGGCCCCAGGTCACCGGGTCATGTCGCGCACCCGGCCTGGTTCCCAGGTTCCGGTGACCACCCCGGCACCAGGACCCCGGGTCACGTAGGGACCCCGGACCCAGGTCAGCGGGTCACGTGGGGACACCGGCCCCAGGTCACCGCGTCAGGTCGGGACCCCGAACCCAGGTCCACGAGTCCGTCGACACCACAGCCCCGGGTCACCGGGTCGTGTCGGGTAACCGGCCTGGTTCCAAGGTTCCGATGACCACCCCGGCACCAGGACCCCGGGTCACGTGGGGACACTGGCCCCAGGTGACCGGGTCACGTGGGGACACCGGCCCCAGGTCATCGGGTCACGTGGGGTCACCGGCCCCAGGTGACCGGGTCACGTGGGGTCACCGGCCCCAGGTGACCGGGTCACGTGAGGTCACCGGCCCCAGGTGACCGGGTCACGTGGGGTCACCGGCCCCAGGTGACCGGGTCACGTGGGGTCACCGGCCCCAGGTCACCGGGTCACGTGGGGTCACCGGCCCCAGGTGACCGGGTCACGTGAGGTCACCGGCCCCAGGTGACCGGGTCACGTGGGGTCACCGGCCCCGGGTGACCGGGTCACGTGGGGTCACCGGCCCCAGGTGACCTGGTCACGTGAGGTCACCGGCCCCAGGTGACCGGGTCACGTGGGGTCACCGGCCCCAGGTGACCGGGTCACGTGGGGTCACCGGCCCCAGGTGACCGGGTCACGTGGGGTCACCGGCCCCAGGTGACCGGGTCACGTGGGGTCACCGGCCCCAGGTGACCGGGTCACTTGGGGTCACCGGCCCCAGGTGTGCGGGTCACGTGGGGACCCCGGCCCCAGGTGACCGGGTCACGCGGGGTCACCGGCCCCAGGTGACCGGGTCACGTGGGGTCACCGGCCCCAGGTCAGCGGGTCACGTGGGGACACCGGCCCCAGGTGACCGGGTCACGTGGGGTCACCGGCCCCAGGTGTTCGGGTCACGTGGGGTCACCGGCCCCAGGTGACCGGGTCACGTGGGGTCACCGGCCCCAGGTGACCGGGTCACGTGGGGACACCGGCCCCAGGTGACCGGGTCACGTCGGGTCACCGGCCCCAGGTGACCGGGTCACGTGGGGTCACCGGACCCAGGTCAGCGGGTCACGTGGGGACACCGGCCCCAGGTAACCGGGTCATACCGAGTCCCCGGACCCAGGTCACCGGGTCAGTTCGGGACCCCGGACCCAGGTCGGGTCATGTCACGTCCCATGCCCGGGTCCCCGGGTTGGATTTTTACCCAGGCCCCGGGTCACAGGGTCATGTCGGGTCAACGGCCTGGGTACAAGGGTCTGGTGACCACCCCGACCCCAGGTCCCCGGGTCATGACGGGACACCGGACCAGGTCCCCGAGTCCGGTCGACACCACAGCCCCAGGTCACCGGGTCATGTCGGGACCCAGCCCGGGTCCCCGGGACGGGTTTTTACCCCAGCCGCAGATCACCGGGTCCTGTCGGGTACCCGGGTCGGGTCCCCTGGACAGGTCGGCACCCCGGCCCCGGGTCACGGGGTCATGTCGGGTCGCTGTCCCGGGTACCAGTGTCAGGTGACCACCCCGGCCCCGGGAGACGGAGTCATACCGGGTCCCCGGCCCGGGTCCCCGGGTTGCATCGGGACACCAGCGAAGGACCACCGGGTCCTGTCGGGTCCCCGGCCCGGGTCCCCTGGACAGGTCGTTAACCCGGCCCCAGGTCACCGGGTCATGTCGCGCACCCGGCCTGGTTCCCAGGTTCCGGTGACCACCCCGGCACCAGGACCCCGGGTCACGTGGGGACCCCGGACCCAGGTCAGCGGGTCACGTGGGGACACCGGCCCCAGGTCACCGCGTCAGGTCGGGACCCCGAACCCAGGTCCACGAGTCCGTCGACACCACAGCCCCGGGTCACCGGGTCGTGTCGGGTAACCGGCCTGGTTCCAAGGTTCCGATGACCACCCCGGCACCAGGACCCCGGGTCACGTGGGGACACCGGCCCCAGGTCATCGGGTCACGTGGGGACACCGGCCCCAGGTCATCGGGTCACGTGGGGTCACCGGCCCCAGGTGACCGGGTCACGTGGGGTCACCGGCCCCAGGTGACCGGGTCACGTGGGGTCACCGGCCCCAGGTGACCGGGTCACGTGGGGTCACCGGCCCCAGGTGACCGGGTCACGTGGGGTCACCGGCCCCAGGTGACCGGGTCACGTGGGGACACCGGCCCCAGGTGACCGGGTCACGTGGGGTCACCGGCCCCAGGTGACTGGGTCACGTGGGGACACCGGCCCCAGGTGACCGTGTCACGTGGGGTCACCGGCCCCAGGTGACCGGGTCACGTGGGGTCACCGGCCCCAGGTCAGCGGGTCACGTGGGGTCACCGGACCCAGGTGACCGGGTCACGTGGGGACACCGGCTCCAGGTGACTGGGTCACGTGGGGTCACCGGCCCCAGGTCACCGGGTCACGTGGGGTCACCGGCCCCAGGTGACCGGGTCACGTGGGGTCACCGGCCCCAGGTGACCGGGTCACGTGGGGTCACCGGCCCCAGGTCAGCGGGTCACGTGGGGACACCGGCCCCAGGTGACCGGGTCACGTGGGGTCACCGGCCCCAGGTGACCGGGTCACGTGGGGTCACCGGCACCAGGTGACCGGGTCACGTGGGGACACCGGCCCCAGGTGACCGGGTCACGTGGGGTCACCGGCCCCAGGTGACCGGGTCACGTGGGGTCACCGGCCCCAGGTGACCCGGTCACGTGGGGTCACCGGCCCCAGGTGACCGGGTCACGTGGGGTCACCGGCACCAGGTGACCGGGTCACGTGGGGTCACCGGCCCCAGGTCAGCGGGTCACGTGGGGACACCGGCCCCAGGTGACCGGGTCACGTGGGGTCACCGGCCCCAGGTGACCGGGTCACGTGGGGACACCGGCCCCAGGTGACCGGGTCACGTGGGGTCACCGGCCCCAGGTCAGCGGGTCACGTGGGGACACCGGCCCCAGGTAACCAAGGCATGTCGGGACCCAGCCCGGGTCCCCGGGACGGGTTTTTACCCCAGCCGCAGATCACCGGGTCCTATCGGGTCCCCGGCCCGGGTCCCCTGGACAGGTCGATAACCCGGCCCCAGGTCACGCGGTCATCTCGCGCACCCGGCCTGGTTCCCAGGTTCCGATGACCACCCCGGCACAAGGACCCCGGGTCACGTGGGGACACCGGCCCCAGGTGACCGGGTCACGTGGGGTCACCGGCCCCAGGTGACCGGGTCACGTGGGGACACCGGCCCCAGGTGACCGGGTCACGTCGGGTCACCGGCCCCAGGTGACCGGGTCACGTGGGGTCACCGGACCCAGGTCAGCGGGTCACGTGGGGACACCGGCCCCAGGTAACCGGGTCATACCGAGTCCCCGGACCCAGGTCACCGGGTCAGTTCGGGACCCCGGACCCAGGTCGGGTCATGTCACGTCCCATGCCCGGGTCCCCGGGTTGGATTTTTACCCAGGCCCCGGGTCACAGGGTCATGTCGGGTCAACGGCCTGGGTACAAGGGTCTGGTGACCACCCCGACCCCAGGTCCCCGGGTCATGACGGGACACCGGACCAGGTCCCCGAGTCCGGTCGACACCACAGCCCCAGGTCACCGGGTCATGTCGGGACCCAGCCCGGGTCCCCGGGACGGGTTTTTACCCCAGCCGCAGATCACCGGGTCCTGTCGGGTACCCGGGTCGGGTCCCCTGGACAGGTCGGCACCCCGGCCCCGGGTCACGGGGTCATGTCGGGTCGCTGTCCCGGGTACCAGTGTCAGGTGACCACCCCGGCCCCGGGAGACGGAGTCATACCGGGTCCCCGGCCCAGGTCCCCGGGTTGCATCGGGACAAAAGCACCGGATCACTGGATCACGTGGGGGCCCGGGCCCGGGTCCCCAGGTTGCATCGGGACACCAGCGAAGGACCACCGGGTCCTGTCGGGTCCCCGGCCCGGGTCCCCTGGACAGGTCGTTAACCCGGCCCCAGGTCACCGGGTCGTGTCGGGTAACCGGCCTGGTTCCCAGGTTCCGATGACCACCCCGGCACCAGGACCCCGGGTCCCGTGGGGACCCCGGCCCCAGGTGACCGGGTCACGTGGGGTCACCGGCCCCAGGTGACCGGGTCACGTCGGGTCACCGGCCCCAGGTGACCGGGTCACGTGGGGTCACCAGACCCAGGTCAGCGGGTCACGTGGGGACACCGGCCCCAGGTAACCGGGTCATACCGAGTCCCCGGACCCAGGTCACCGGGTCAGTTCGGGACCCCGGACCCAGGTCGGGTCATGTCACGTCCCATGCCCGGGTCCCCGGGTTGGATTTTTACCCAGGCCCCGGGTCACAGGGTCATGTCGGGTCAACGGCCTGGGTACAAGGGTCTGGTGACCACCCCGACCCCAGGTCCCCGGGTCATGACGGGACACCGGACCAGGTCCCCGAGTCCGGTCGACACCACAGCCCCAGGTCACCGGGTCATGTCGGGACCCAGCCCGGGTCCCCGGGACGGGTTTTTACCCCAGCCGCAGATCACCGGGTCCTGTCGGGTACCCGGGTCGGGTCCCCTGGACAGGTCGGCACCCCGGCCCCGGGTCACGGGGTCATGTCGGGTCGCTGTCCCGGGTACCAGTGTCAGGTGACCACCCCGGCCCCGGGAGACGGAGTCATACCGGGTCCCCGGCCCGGGTCCCCGGGTTGCATCGGGACACCAGCGAAGGACCACCGGGTCCTGTCGGGTCCCCGGCCCGGGTCCCCTGGACAGGTCGTTAACCCGGCCCCAGGTCACCGGGTCATGTCGCGCACCCGGCCTGGTTCCCAGGTTCCGGTGACCACCCCGGCACCAGGACCCCGGGTCACGTAGGGACCCCGGACCCAGGTCAGCGGGTCACGTGAGGACACCGGCCCCAGGTCACCGCGTCAGGTCGGGACCCCGAACCCAGGTCCACGAGTCCGTCGACACCACAGCCCCGGGTCACCGGGTCGTGTCGGGTAACCGGCCTGGTTCCAAGGTTCCGATGACCACCCCGGCACCAGGACCCCGGGTCACGTGGGGACACCGGCCCCAGGTGACCGGGTCACGTGGGGACACCGGCCCCAGGTCATCGGGTCACGTGGGGTCACCGGCCCCAGGTGACCGGGTCACGTGGGGTCACCGGCCCCAGGTGACCGGGTCACGTGGGGTCACCGGCCCCAGGTCACCGGGTCACGTGGGGTCACCGGCCCCAGGTCACCGGGTCACGTGGGGTCACCGGCCCCAGGTGACCGGGTCACGTGAGGTCACCGGCCCCAGGTGACCGGGTCACGTGGGGTCACCGGCCCCAGGTGACCGGGTCACGTGGGGTCACCGGCCCCAGGTGACCTGGTCACGTGAGGTCACCGGCCCCAGGTGACCGGGTCACGTGGGGTCACCGGCCCCAGGTGACCGGGTCACGTGGGGTCACCGGCCCCAGGTGACCGGGTCACGTGGGGTCACCGGCCCCAGGTGACCGGGTCACTTGGGGTCACCGGCCCCAGGTGTGCGGGTCACGTGGGGACCCCGGCCCCAGGTGACCGGGTCACGCGGGGTCACCGGCCCCAGGTGACCGGGTCACGTGGGGTCACCGGCCCCAGGTCAGCGGGTCACGTGGGGACACCGGCCCCAGGTGACCGGGTCACGTGGGGTCACCGGCCCCAGGTGTTCGGGTCACGTGGGGTCACCGGCCCCAGGTGACCGGGTCACGTGGGGTCACCGGCCCCAGGTGACCGGGTCACGTGGGGACACCGGCCCCAGGTGACCGGGTCACGTCGGGTCACCGGCCCCAGGTGACCGGGTCACGTGGGGTCACCGGACCCAGGTCAGCGGGTCACGTGGGGACACCGGCCCCAGGTAACCGGGTCATACCGAGTCCCCGGACCCAGGTCACCGGGTCAGTTCGGGACCCCGGACCCAGGTCGGGTCATGTCACGTCCCATGCCCGGGTCCCCGGGTTGGATTTTTACCCAGGCCCCGGGTCACAGGGTCATGTCGGGTCAACGGCCTGGGTACAAGGGTCTGGTGACCACCCTGACCCCAGGTCCCCGGGTCATGACGGGACACCGGACCAGGTCCCCGAGTCCGGTCGACACCACAGCCCCAGGTCACCGGGTCATGTCGGGACCCAGCCCGGGTCCCCGGGACGGGTTTTTACCCCAGCCGCAGATCACCGGGTCCTGTCGGGTACCCGGGTCGGGTCCCCTGGACAGGTCGGCACCCCGGCCCCGGGTCACGGGGTCATGTCGGGTCGCTGTCCCGGGTACCAGTGTCAGGTGACCACCCCGGCCCCGGGAGACGGAGTCATACCGGGTCCCCGGCCCGGGTCCCCGGGTTGCATCGGGACACCAGCGAAGGACCACCGGGTCCTGTCGGGTCCCCGGCCCGGGTCCCCTGGACAGGTCGTTAACCCGGCCCCAGGTCACCGGGTCATGTCGCGCACCCGGCCTGGTTCCCAGGTTCCGGTGACCACCCCGGCACCAGGACCCCGGGTCACGTGGGGACCCCGGACCCAGGTCAGCGGGTCACGTGGGGACACCGGCCCCAGGTCACCGCGTCAGGTCGGGACCCCGAACCCAGGTCCACGAGTCCGTCGACACCACAGCCCCGGGTCACCGGGTCGTGTCGGGTAACCGGCCTGGTTCCAAGGTTCCGATGACCACCCCGGCACCAGGACCCCGGGTCACGTGGGGACACCGGCCCCAGGTCATCGGGTCACGTGGGGACACCGGCCCCAGGTCATCGGGTCACGTGGGGTCACCGGCCCCAGGTGACCGGGTCACGTGGGGTCACCGGCCCCAGGTGACCGGGTCACGTGGGGTCACCGGCCCCAGGTGACCGGGTCACGTGGGGACACCGGCCCCAGGTGACCGGGTCACGTGGGGTCACCGGCCCCAGGTGACCGGGTCACGTGGGGACACCGGCCCCAGGTGACCGGGTCACGTGGGGTCACCGGCCCCAGGTGACCGGGTCACGTGGGGTCACCGGCCCCAGGTCAGCGGGTCACGTGGGGTCACCGGACCCAGGTGACCGGGTCACGTGGGGACACCGGCTCCAGGTGACCGGGTCACGTGGGGTCACCGGCCCCAGGTCACCGGGTCACGTGGGGTCACCGGCCCCAGGTGACCGGGTCACGTGGGGTCACCGGCCCCAGGTGACCGGGTCACGTGGGGTCACCGGCCCCAGGTGACCGGGTCACGTGGGTACACCGGCCCCAGGTGACCGGGTCACGTGGGGTCACCGGCCCCAGGTGACCGGGTCACGTGGGGTCACCGACACCAGGTGACCGGGTCACGTGGGGACACCGGCCCCAGGTGACCGGGTCACGTGGGGTCACCGGCCCCAGGTGACCGGGTCACGTGGGGTCACCGGCCCCAGGTGACCCGGTCACGTGGGGTCACCGGCCCCAGGTGACCGGGTCACGTGGGGTCACCGGCACCAGGTGACCGGGTCACGTGGGGTCACCGGCCCCAGGTCAGCGGGTCACGTGGGGACACCGGCCCCAGGTGACCGGGTCACGTGGGGTCACCGGCCCCAGGTGACCGGGTCACGTGGGGACACCGGCCCCAGGTGACCGGGTCACGTGGGGTCACCGGCCCCAGGTCAGCGGGTCACGTGGGGACACCGGCCCCAGGTAACCAAGGCATGTCGGGACCCAGCCCGGGTCCCCGGGACGGGTTTTTACCCCAGCCGCAGATCACCGGGTCCTATCGGGTCCCCGGCCCGGGTCCCCTGGACAGGTCGATAACCCGGCCCCAGGTCACCCGGTCATCTCGCGCACCCGGCCTGGTTCCCAGGTTCCGATGACCACCCCGGCACCAGGACCCCGGGTCACGTGGGGACACCGGCCCCAGGTGACCGGGTCACGTGGGGTCACCGGCCCCAGGTCAGCGGGTCACGTGGGGACCCCGGCCCCAGGTGACCGGGTCACGTGGGGACCCCGGACCCAGGTAACCGGGTCATACCGAGTCCCCGGACCCAGGTCACCGGGTCAGTTCGGGACCCCGGACCCAGGTCGGGTCATGTCACGTCCCATGCCCGGGTCCCCGGGTTGGATTTTTACCCAGGCCCCGGGTCACAGGGTCATGTCGGGTCAACGGCCTGGGTACAAGGGTCTGGTGCCCACCCCGACCCCAGGTCCCCGGGTCATGACGGGACACCGGACCAGGTCCCCGAGTCCGGTCGACACCACAGCCCCAGGTCACCGGGTCATGTCGGGACCCAGCCCGGGTCCCCGGGACGGGTTTTTACCCCAGCCGCAGATCACCGGGTCCTGTCGGGTACCCGGGTCGGGTCCCCTGGACAGGTCGGCACCCCGGCCCCGGGTCACGGGGTCATGTCGGGTCGCTGTCCCGGGTACCACTGTCAGGTGACCACCCCGGCCCCGGGAGACGGAGTCATACCGGGTCCCCGGCCCAGGTCCCCGGGTTGCATCGGGACAAAAGCACCGGATCACTGGATCACGTGGGGGCCCGGGCCCGGGTCCCCGGGTTGCATCGGGACACCAGCGAAGGACCACCGGGTCCTGTCGGGTCCCCGGCCCGGGTCCCCTGGACAGGTCGTTAACCCGGCCCCAGGTCACCGGGTCGTGTCGGGTAACCGGCCTGGTTCCCAGGTTCCGGTGACCACCCCGGCACCAGGACCCCGGGTCCCGTGGGGACCCCGGCCCCAGGTGACCGGGTCACGCGGGGTCACCGGCCCCAGGTCAGCGGGTCACGTGGGGTCACCGGCCCCAGGTCAGCGGGTCACGTGGGGACACCGGCCCCAGGTCACCGCGTCAGGTCGGGACCCCGAACCCAGGTCCACGAGTCTGTCGACACCACAGCCCCGGGTCACCGGGTCGTGTCGGGTAACCGGCCTGGTTCCCAGGTTCCGATGACCACCCCGGCACCAGGACCCCGGGTCACGTGGGGACACCGGCCCCAGGTGACCGGGTCACGTGGGGTCACCGGCCCCAGGTGACCGGGTCACGTCGGGTCACCGGCCCCAGGTCAGCGGGTCACGTGGGGACCCCGGCCCCAGGTCAGCGGGTCACGTGGGGACACCGGCCCCAGGTAACCGGGTCATACCGAGTCCCCGGACCCAGGTCACCGGGTCAGTTCGGGACCCCGGACCCAGGTCGGGTCATGTCACGTCCCATGCCCGGGTCCCCGGGTTGGATTTTTACCCAGGCCCCGGGTCACAGGGTCATGTCGGGTCAACGGCCTGGGTACAAGGGTCTGGTGACCACCCCGACCCCAGGTCCCCGGGTCATGACGGGACACCGGACCAGGTCCCCGAGTCCGGTCGACACCACAGCCCCAGGTCACCGGGTCATGTCGGGACCCAGCCCGGGTCCCCGGGACGGGTTTTTACCCCAGCCGCAGATCACCGGGTCCTGTCGGGTACCCGGGTCGGGTCCCCTGGACAGGTCGGCACCCCGGCCCCGGGTCACGGGGTCATGTCGGGTCGCTGTCCCGGGTACCAGTGTCAGGTGACCACCCCGGCCCCGGGAGACGGAGTCATACCGGGTCCCCGGCCCAGGTCCCCGGGTTGCATCGGGACAAAAGCACCGGATCATTGGATCACGTGGGGGCCCGGGCCCGGGTCCCCGGGTTGCATCGGGACACCAGCGAAGGACCACCGGGTCCTGTCGGGTCCCCGGCCCGGGTCCCCTGGACAGGTCGTTAACCCGGCCCCAGGTCACCGGGTCGTGTCGGGTAACCGGCCTGGTTCCCAGGTTCCGGTGACCACCCCGGCACCAGGACCCCGGGTCCCGTGGGGACCCCGGCCCCAGGTGACCGGGTCACGCGGGGTCACCGGCCCCAGGTCAGCGGGTCACGTGGGGTCACCGGCCCCAGGTCAGCGGGTCACGTGGGGACACCGGCCCCAGGTCACCGCGTCAGGTCGGGACCCCGAACCCAGGTCCACGAGTCCGTCGACACCACAGCCCCGGGTCACCGGGTCGTGTCGGGTAACCGGCCTGGTTCCCAGGTTCCGATGACCACCCCGGCACCAGGACCCCGGGTCAAGTGGGGACACCGGCCCCAGGTGACCGGGTCACGTGGGGTCACCGGCCCCAGGTGACCGGGTCACGTCGGGTCACCGGCCCCAGGTCAGCGGGTCACGTGGGGACCCCGGCCCCAGGTCAGCGGGTCACGTGGGGACACCGGCCCCAGGTAACCGGGTCATACCGAGTCCCCGGACCCAGGTCACCGGGTCAGTTCGGGACCCCGGACCCAGGTCGGGTCATGTCACGTCCCATGCCCGGGTCCCCGGGTTGGATTTTTACCCAGGCCCCGGGTCACAGGGTCATGTCGGGTCAACGGCCTGGGTACAAGGGTCTGGTGACCACCCCGACCCCAGGTCCCCGGGTCATGACGGGACACCGGACCAGGTCCCCGAGTCCGGTCGACACCACAGCCCCAGGTCACCGGGTCATGTCGGGACCCAGCCCGGGTCCCCGGGACGGGTTTTTACCCCAGCCGCAGATCACCGGGTCCTGTCGGGTACCCGGGTCGGGTCCCCTGGACAGGTCGGCACCCCGGCCCCGGGTCACGGGGTCATGTCGGGTCGCTGTCCCGGGTACCAGTGTCAGGTGACCACCCCGGCCCCGGGAGACGGAGTCATACCGGGTCCCCGGCCCGGGTCCCCGGGTTGCATCGGGACACCAGCGAAGGACCACCGGGTCCTGTCGGGTCCCCGGCCCGGGTCCCCTGGACAGGTCGTTAACCCGGCCCCAGGTCACCGGGTCATGTCGCGCACCCGGCCTGGTTCCCAGGTTCCGGTGACCACCCCGGCACCAGGACCCCGGGTCACGTGGGGACACCGGACCCAGGTCAGCGGGTCACGTGGGGACACCGGCCCCAGGTCACCGCGTCAGGTCGGGACCCCGAACCCAGGTCCACGAGTCCGTCGACACCACAGCCCCGGGTCACCGGGTCGTGTCGGGTAACCGGCCTGGTTCCAAGGTTTTGATGACCACCCCGGCACCAGGACCCCGGGTCACGTGGGGACACCGGCCCCAGGTGACCGGGTCACGTGGGGACACCGGCCCCAGGTCATCGGGTCACGTGGGGTCACCGGCCCCAGGTGACCGGGTCACGTGGGGTCACCGGCCCCAGGTGACCGGGTCACGTGGGGTCACAGGCCCCAGGTGACCGGGTCACGTGGGGTCACCGGCCCCAGGTGACCGGGTCACGTGGGGACACCGGTCCCAGGTGACCGGGTCACGTGGGGTCACCGGCCCCAGGTGACCGGGTCACGTGGGGACACCGGCCCCAGGTGACCGGGTCACGTGGGGTCACCGGCCCCAGGTCAGCGGGTCACGTGGGGACACCGGCCCCAGGTCACCCGGTCACGTGTGGTCACCGGCCCCAGGTGACCGGGTCACGTGGGGTCACCGGCCCCAGGTGACCGGGTCACGTGGGGTCACCGGCCCCAGGTGACCGGGTCACGTGGGTACACCGGCCCCAGGTGACCGGGTCACGTGGGGTCACCGGCCCCAGGTGACCGGGTCACGTGGGGTCACCGGCACCAGGTGACCGGGTCACGTGGGGACACCGGCCCCAGGTGACCGGGTCACGTGGGGTCACCGGCCCCAGGTGACCGGGTCACGTGGGGTCACCGGCCCCAGGTCAGCGGGTCACGTGGGGACACCGGCCCCAGGTGACCGGGTCACGTGGGGTCACCGGCCCCAGGTGACCGGGTCACGTGGGGTCACCGGCCCCAGGTCAGCGGGTCACGTGGGGACACCGGCCCCAGGTAACCAAGGCATGTCGGGACCCAGCCCGGGTCCCCGGGACGGGTTTTTACCCCAGCCGCAGATCACCGGGTCCTGTCGGGTCCCCGGCCCGGGTCCCCTGGACAGGTCGATAACCCGGCCCCAGGTTACCCGGTCATCTCGCGCACCCGGCCTGGTTCCCAGGTTCCAATGACCACCCCGGCACCAGGACCCCGGGTCACGTGGGGACACCGGCCCCAGGTGACCGGGTCACGTGGGGTCACCGGCCCCAGGTCAGCGGGTCACGTGGGGACCCCGGCCCCAGGTGACCGGGTCACGTGGGGACCCCGGACCCAGGTAACCGGGTCATACCGAGTCCCCGGACCCAGGTCACCGGGTCAGTTCGGGACCCCGGACCCAGGTCGGGTCATGTCACGTCCCATGCCCGGGTCCCCGGGTTGGATTTTTACCCAGGCCCCGGGTCACAGGGTCATGTCGGGTCAACGGCCTGGGTACAAGGGTCTGGTGACCACCCCGACCCCAGGTCCCCGGGTCATGACGGGACACCGGACCAGGTCCCCGAGTCCGGTCGACACCACAGCCCCAGGTCACCGGGTCATGTCGGGACCCAGCCCGGGTCCCCGGGACGGGTTTTTACCCCAGCCGCAGATCACCGGGTCCTGTTGGGTACCCGGGTCGGGTCCCCTGGACAGGTCGGCACCCCGGCCCCGGGTCACAGGGTCATGTCGGGTCGCTGTCCCGGGTACCAGTGTCAGGTGACCACCCCGGCCCCGGGAGACGGAGTCATACCGGGTCCCCGGCCCAGGTCCCCGGGTTGCATCGGGACAAAAGCACCGGATCACTGGATCACGTGGGGGCCCGGGCCCGGGTCCCCGGGTTGCATCGGGACACCAGCGAAGGACCACCGGGTCCTGTCGGGTCCCCGGCCCGGGTCCCCTGGACAGGTCGTTAACCCGGCCCCAGGTCACCGGGTCGTGTCGGGTAACCGGCCTGGTTCCCAGGTTCCGGTGACCACCCCGGCACCAGGACCCCGGGTCCCGTGGGGACCCCGGCCCCAGGTGACCGGGTCACGTGGGGTCACCGGCCCCAGGTGACCCGGTCACGTGGGGTCACCGGCCCCAGGTGACCGGGTCACGTGGGGTCACCGGCCCCAGGTGACCTGGTCACGTGGGGTCACCGGCCCCAGGTGACCGGGTCACGTGGGGTCACCGGCCCCAGGTGACCGGGTCACGTGAGGTCACCGGCCCCAGGTGACCGGGTCAGGTGGGGTCACCGGCCCCAGGTGACCGGGTCACGTGGGGTCACCGGCCCCAGGTGACCGGGTCACGTGGGGTCACCGGCCCCAGGTGACCGGGTCACGTGGGGTCACCGGCCCCAGGTGTTCGGGTCACGTGGGGTCACCGGCCCCAGGTGACCGGGTCACGTGGGGTCACCAGACCCAGGTGACCGGGTCACGTGGGGACACCGGCCCCAGGTAACCGGGTCATACCGAGTCCCCGGACCCAGGTCACCGGGTCAGTTCGGGACCCCGGACCCAGGTCGGGTCATGTCACGTCCCATGCCCGGGTCCCCGGGTTGGATTTTTACCCAGGCCCCGGGTCACAGGGTCATGTCGGGTCAACGGCCTGGGTACAAGGGTCTGGTGACCACCCCGACCCCAGGTCCCCGGGTCATGACGGGACACCGGACCAGGTCCCCGAGTCCGGTCGACACCACAGCCCCAGGTCACCGGGTCATGTCGGGACCCAGCCCGGGTCCCCGGGACGGGTTTTTACCCCAGCCGCAGATCACCGGGTCCTGTCGGGTACCCGGGTCGGGTCCCCTGGACAGGTCGGCACCCCGGCCCCGGGTCACGGGGTCATGTCGGGTCGCTGTCCCGGGTACCAGTGTCAGGTGACCACCCCGGCCCCGGGAGACGGAGTCATACCGGGTCCCCGGCCCGGGTCCCCGGGTTGCATCGGGACACCAGCGAAGGACCACCGGGTCCTGTCGGGTCCCCGGCCCGGGTCCCCTGGACAGGTCGTTAACCCGGCCCCAGGTCACCGGGTCATGTCGCGCACCCGGCCTGGTTCCCAGGTTCCGGTGACCACCCCGGCACCAAGACCCCGGGTCACGTAGGGACCCCGGACCCAGGTCAGCGGGTCACGTGGGGACACCGGCCCCAGGTCACCGCGTCAGGTCGGGACCCCGAACCCAGGTCCACGAGTCCGTCGACACCACAGCCCCGGGTCACCGGGTCGTGTCGGGTAACCGGCCTGGTTCCAAGGTTCCGATGACCACCCCGGCACCAGGACCCCGGGTCACGTGGGGACACCGGCCCCAGGTGACCGGGTCACGTGGGGACACCGGCCCCAGGTCATCGGGTCACGTGGGGTCACCGGCTCCAGGTGACCGGGTCACGTGGGGTCACCGGCCCCAGGTGACCGGGTCACGTGAGGTCACCGGCCCCAGGTGACCGGGTCACGTGGGGTCACCGGCCCCAGGTGACCGGGTCACGTGGGGTCACCGGCCCCAGGTGACCGGGTCACGTGGGGTCACCTGCCCCAGGTGACCGGGTCACGTGAGGTCACCGGCCCCAGGTGACCGGGTCACGTGGGGTCACCGGCCCCAGGTGACCGGGTCACGTGGGGTCACCGGCCCCAGGTGACCTGGTCACGTGAGGTCACCGGCCCCAGGTGACCGGGTCACGTGGGGTCACCGGCCCCAGGTGACCGGGTCACGTGGGGTCACCGGCCCCAGGTGACCGGGTCACTTGGGGTCACCGGCCCCAGGTGTGCGGGTCACGTGGGGTCACCGGCCCCAGGTGACCGGGTCACGTGGGGTCACCGGCCCCAGGTGACCGGGTCACGTGGGGTCACCGGCCCCAGGTGACCGGGTCACGTGGGGACACCGGCCCCAGGTGACCGGGTCACGTGGTGTACCGGCCCCAGGTGTTCGGGTCACGTGGGATCACCGGCCCCAGGTCAGCGGGTCACGTGGGGTCACCGGCCCCAGGTGACCGGGTCACGTGGGGACACCGGCCCCAGGTGACCGGGTCACGTCGGGTCACCGGCCCCAGGTGACCGGGTCACGTGGGGTCACCGGACCCAGGTCAGCGGGTCACGTGGGGACACCGGCCCCAGGTAACCGGGTCATACCGAGTCCCCGGACCCAGGTCACCGGGTCAGTTCGGGACTACGGACCCAGGTCGGGTCATGTCACTTCCCATGCCCGGGTCCCCGGGTTGGATTTTTACCCAGGCCCCGGGTCACAGGGTTATGTCGGGTCAACGGCCTGGGTACAAGGGTCTGGTGCCCACCCCGACCCCAGGTCCCCGGGTCATGACGGGACACCGGACCAGGTCCCCGAGTCCGGTCGACACCACAGCCCCAGGTCACCGGGTCATGTCGGGACCCAGCCCGGGTCCCCGGGACGGGTTTTTACCCCAGCCGCAGATCACCGGGTCCTGTCGGGTACCCGGGTCGGGTCCCCTGGACAGGTCGGCACCCCGGCCCCGGGTCACGGGGTCATGTCGGGTCGCTGTCCCGGGTACCAGTGTCAGGTGACCACCCCGGCCCCGGGAGACGGAGTCATACCGGGTCCCCGGCCCGGGTCCCCGGGTTGCATCGGGACACCAGCGAAGGACCACCGGGTCCTGTCGGGTCCCCGGCCCGGGTCCCCTGGACAGGTCGTTAACCCGGCCCCAGGTCACCGGGTCATGTCGCGCACCCGGCCTGGTTCCCAGGTTCCGGTGACCACCCCGGCACCAGGACCCCGGGTCACGTGGGGACCCCGGACCCAGGACCCCGGGTCACGTGGGGACACCGGCCCCAGGTCACCACGTCAGGTCGGGACCCCGAACCCAGGTCCACGAGTCCGTCGACACCACAGCCCCGGGTCACCGGGTCGTGTCGGGTAACCGGCCTGGTTCCAAGGTTCCGATGACCACCCTGGCACCAGGACCCCGGGTCACGTGGGGACACCGGCCCCAGGTGACCGGGTCACGTGGGGACACCGGCCCCAGGTGACCGGGTCACGTGGGGTCACCGGCCCCAGGTGACCGGGTCACGTGGGGTCACCGGCCCCAGGTGACCGGGTCACGTGGGGTCACCGGCCCCAGGTGACCGGGTCACGTGGGGTCACCGGCCCCAGGTGACCGGGTCACGTGGGGTCACCGGCCCCAGGTCAGCGGGTCACGTGGGGACACCGGCCCCAGGTGACCGGGTCACGTGGGGTCACCGGCCCCAGGTGACCGGGTCACGTGGGGTCACCGGCCCCAGGTCAGCGGGTCACGTGGGGTCACCGGCCCCAGGTGACCGGGTCACGTGGGGACACCGGCTCCAGGTGACCGGGTCACGTGGGGTCACCAGCCCCAGGTCAGCGGGTCACGTGGGGACACCGGCCCAAGGTCACCGGGTCACGTGGGGTCACCGGCCCCAGGTGACCGGGTCACGTGGGGTCACCGGCCCCAGGTCAGCGGGTCACGTGGGGACACCGGCCCCAGGTGACCGGGTCACGTGGGGTCACCGGCCCCAGGTGACCGGGTCACGTGGGGTCACCGGCCCCAGGTGACCGGGTCACGTGGGGTCACCGGCCCCAGGTGACCGTGTCACGTGGGGTCACCGGCCCCAGGTGACCCGGTCACGTGGGGTCACCGGCCCCAGGTGACCGGGTCACGTGGGGTCACCGGCCCCAGGTGACCGGGTCACGTGGGGTCACCGGCCCCAGGTCAGCGGGTCACGTCGGGTCACCGGCCCCAGGTGACCGGGTCACGTGGGGTCACCGGCCCCAGGTGACCGGGTCACGTGGGGACACCGGCCCCAGGTGACCGGGTCACGTGGGGTCACCGGCCCCAGGTCAGCGGGTCACGTGGGGACACCGGCCCCAGGTAACCAAGGCATGTCGGGACCCAGCCCGGGTCCCCGGGACGGGTTTTTACCCCAACCGCAGATCACCGGGTCCTGTCAGGTCCCCGGCCCGGGTCCCCTGGACAGGTCGATAACCCGGCCCCAGGTCACCCGGTCATCTCGCGCACCCGGCCTGGTTCCCAGGTTCCGATGACCACCCCGGCACCAGGACCCCGGGTCACGTGGGGACACCGTCCCCAGGTGACCGGGTCACGTGGGGTCACCGGCCCCAGGTCACCGGGTCACGTGGGGACCCCGGCCCCAGGTGACCGGGTCACGTGGGGACCCCGGACCCAGGTAACCGGGTCATACCGAGTCCCCGGACCCAGGACACCGGGTCAGTTCGGGACCCCGGACCCAGGTCGGGTCATGTCACGTCCCATGCCCGGGTCCCCGGGTTGGATTTTTACCCAGGCCCCGGGTCACAGGGTCATGTCGGGTCAACGGCCTGGGTACAAGGGTCTGGTGCCCACCCCGACCCCAGGTCCCCGGGTCATGACGGGACACCGGACCAGGTCCCCGAGTCCGGTCGACACCACAGCCCCAGGTCACCGGGTCATGTCGGGACCCAGCCCGGGTCCCCGGGACGGGTTTTTACCCCAGCCGCAGATCACCGGGTCCTGTCGGGTACCCGGGTCGGGTCCCCTGGACAGGTCGGCACCCCGGCCCCGGGTCACGGGGTCATGTCGGGTCGCTGTCCCGGGTACCAGTGTCAGGTGACCACCCCGGCCCCGGGAGACGGAGTCATACCGGGTCCCCGGCCCAGGTCCCCGGGTTGCATCGGGACAAAAGCACCGGATCACTGGATCACGTGGGGGCCCGGGCCCGGGTCCCCGGGTTGCATCGGGACACCAGCGAAGGACCACCGGGTCCTGTCAGGTCCCCGGCCCGGGTCCCCTGGACAGGTCGTTAACCCGGCCCCAGGTCACCGGGTCGTGTCGGGTAACCGGCCTGGTTCCCAGGTTCCGGTGACCACCCCGGCACCAGGACCCCGGGTCCCGTGGGGACCCCGGCCCCAGGTGACCGGGTCACGCGGGGTCACCGGCCCCAGGTCAGCGGGTCACGTGGGGTCACCGGCCCCAGGTCAGCGGGTCACGTGGGGACACCGGCCCCAGGTCACCGCGTCAGGTCGGGACCCCGAACCCAGGTCCACGAGTCCGTCGACACCACAGCCCCGGGTCACCGGGTCGTGTCGGGTAACCGGCCTGGTTCCCAGGTTCCGATGACCACCCCGGCACCAGGACCCCGGGTCACGTGGGGACACCGGCCCCAGGTGACCGGGTCACGTGGGGACACCGGCCCCAGGTAACTAAGGCATGTCGGGACCCAGCCCGGGTCCCCGGGACGGGTTTTTACCCCAGCCGCAGATCACCGGGTCCTGTCGGGTCTCCGGCCCGGGTCCCCTGGACAGGTCGATAACCCGGCCCCAGGTCACCCGGTCATCTCGCGCACCCGGCCTGGTTCCCAGGTTCCAATGACCACCCCGGCACCAGGACCCCGGGTCACGTGGGGACACCGGCCCCAGGTGACCGGGTCACGTGGGGTCACCGGCCCCAGGTCAGCGGGTCACGTGGGGACCCCGGACCCAGGTAACCGGGTCATACCGAGTCCCCGGACCCAGGTCACCGGGTCAGTTCGGGACCCCGGACCCAGGTCGGGTCATGTCACGTCCCATGCCCGGGTCCCCGGGTTGGATTTTTACCCAGGCCCCGGGTCACAGGGTCATGTCGGGTCAACGGCCTGGGTACAAGGGTCTGGTGACCACCCCGACCCCAGGTCCCCGGGTCATGACGGGACACCGGACCAGGTCCCCGAGTCCGGTCGACACCACAGCCCCAGGTCACCGGGTCATGTCGGGACCCAGCCCGGGTCCCCGGGACGGGTTTTTACCCCAGCCGCAGATCACCGGGTCCTGTCGGGTACCCGGGTCGGGTCCCCTGGACAGGTCGGCACCCCGGCCCCGGGTCACGGGGTCATGTCGGGTCGCTGTCCCGGGTACCAGTGTCAGGTGACCACCCCGGCCCCGGGAGACGGAGTCATACCGGGTCCCCGGCCCAGGTCCCCGGGTTGCATCGGGACAAAAGCACCGGATCACTGGATCACGTGGGGGCCCGGGCCCGGGTCCCCGGGTTGCATCGGGACACCAGCGAAGGACCACCGGGTCCTGTCGGGTCCCCGGCCCGGGTCCCCTGGACAGGTCGTTAACCCGGCCCCAGGTCACCGGGTCGTGTCGGGTAACCGGCCTGGTTCCCAGGTTCCGGTGACCACCCCGGCACCAGGACCCCTGGTCCCGTGGGGACCCCGGCCCCAGGTGACCGGGTCACGTGGGGTCACCGGCCCCAGGTGACCGGGTCAAGTGGGGACACCGGCCCCAGGTGACCGGGTCACGTGGGGTCACCAGCCCCAGGTGACCGGGTCACGTGGGGTCACCGGCCCCAGGTGACCTGGTCACGTGGGGTCACCGGCCCCAGGTGACCGGGTCACGTGGGGTCACCGGCCCCAGGTGACCGGGTCACGTGAGGTCACCGGCCCCAGGTGACCGGGTCACGTGGGGTCACCGGCCCCAGGTGACCTGGTCACGTGGGGTCACCGGCCCCAGGTGACCTGGTCACGTGGGGTCACCGGCCCCAGGTGACCGGGTCACGTGGGGTCACCGGCCCCAGGTGACCGGGTCACGTGAGGTCACCGGCCCCAGGTGACCGGGTCACGTGGGGTCACCGGCCCCAGGTGACCGGGTCACGTGGGGTCACCGGCCCCAGGTGACCGGGTCACGTGGGGTCACCGGCCCCAGGTGACCGGGTCACGTGGGGTCACTGGCCCCAGGTGACCGGGTCACGTGGGGTCACCGGCCCCAGGTGTTCGGGTCCCGTGGGGTCACCGGCCCCAGGTGACCGGGTCACGTGGGGTCACCAGACCCAGGTCAGCGGGTCACGTGGGGACACCGGCCCCAGGTAACCGGGTCATACCGAGTCCCCGGACCCAGGTCACCGGGTCAGTTCGGGACCCCGGACCCAGGTCGGGTCATGTCACGTCCCATGCCCGGGTCCCCGGGTTGGATTTTTACCCAGGCCCCGGGTCACAGGGTCATGTCGGGTCAACGGCCTGGGTACAAGGGTCTGGTGCCCACCCCGACCCCAGGTCCCCGGGTCATGACGGGACACCGGACCAGGTCCCCGAGTCCGGTCGACACCACAGCCCCAGGTCACCGGGTCATGTCGGGACCCAGCCCGGGTCCCCGGGACGGGTTTTTACCCCAGCCGCAGATCACCGGGTCCTGTCGGGTACCCGGGTCGGGTCCCCTGGACAGGTCGGCACCCCGGCCCCGGGTCACGGGGTCATGTCGGGTCGCTGTCCCGGGTACCAGTGTCAGGTGACCACCCCGGCCCCGGGAGACGGAGTCATACCGGGTCCCCGGCCCGGGTCCCCGGGTTGCATCGGGACACCAGCGAAGGACCACCGGGTCCTGTCGGGTCCCCGGCCCGGGTCCCCTGGACAGGTCGTTAACCCGGCCCCAGGTCACCGGGTCATGTCGCGCACCCGGCCTGGTTCCCAGGTTCCGGTGACCACCCCGGCACCAGGACCCCGGGTCACGTGGGGACCCCGGACCCAGGTCAGCGGGTCACGTGGGGACACCGGCCCCAGGTAACCGGGTCATACCGAGTCCCCGGACCCAGGTCACCGGGTCAGTTCGGGACCCCGGACCCCGGTCGGGTCATGTCACGTCCCATGCCCGGGTCCCCGGGTTGGATTTTTACCCAGGCCCCGGGTCACAGGGTCATGTCGGGTCAACGGCCTGGGTACAAGGGTCTGGTGACCACCCCGACCCCAGGTCCCCGGGTCATGACGGGACACCGGACCAGGTCCCCGAGTCCGGTCGACACCACAGCCCCAGGTCACCGGGTCATGTCGGGACCCAGCCCGGGTCCCCGGGACGGGTTTTTACCCCAGCCGCAGATCACCGGGTCCTGTCGGGTACCCGGGTCGGGTCCCCTGGACAGGTCGGCACCCCGGCCCCGGGTCACGGGGTCATGTCGGGTCGCTGTCCCGGGTACCAGTGTCAGGTGACCACCCCGGCCCCGGGAGACGGAGTCATACCGGGTCCCCGGCCCGGGTCCCCGGGTTGCATCGGGACACCAGCGAAGGACCACCGGGTCCTGTCGGGTCCCCGGCCCGGGTCCCCTGGACAGGTCGTTAACCCGGCCCCAGGTCACCGGGTCATGTCGCGCACCCGGCCTGGTTCCCAGGTTCCGGTGACCACCCCGGCACCAGGACCCCGGGTCACGTGGGGACCCCGGACCCAGGTCAGCGGGTCACGTGGGGACACCGGCCCCAGGTCACCGCGTCAGGTCGGGACCCCGAACCCAGGTCCACGAGTCCGTCGACACCACAGCCCCGGGTCACCGGGTCGTGTCGGGTAACCGGCCTGGTTCCAAGGTTCCGATGACCACCCCGGCACCAGGACCCCGGGTCACGTGGGGACACCGGCCCCAGGTGACCGGGTCACGTGGGGTCACCGGCCCCAGGTGACCGGGTCACGTGAGGTCACCGGCCCCAGGTGACCGGGTCACGTGGGGTCACCGGCCCCAGGTGACCGGGTCACGTGGGGTCACCGGCCCCAGGTGATCGGGTCACGTGGGGTCACCGGCCCCAGGTCAGCGGGTCACGTGGGGACACCGGCCCCAGGTAACCAAGGCATGTCGGGACCCAGCCCGGGTCCCCGGGACGGGTTTTTACCCCAGCCGCAGATCACCGGGTCCTGTCGGGTCCCCGGCCCGGGTCCCCTGGACAGGTCGATAACCCGGCCCCAGGTCACCCGGTCATCTCGCGCACCCGGCCTGGTTCCCAGGTTCCGATGACCACCCCGGCACCAGGACCCCGGGTCACGTGGGGACACCGGCCCCAGGTGACCGGGTCACGTGGGGTCACCGGCCCCAGGTCAGCGGGTCACGTGGGGACCCCGGCCCCAGGTGACCGGGTCACGTGGGGACCCCGGACCCAGGTAACCGGGTCATACCGAGTCCCCGGACCCAGGTCACCGGGTCAGTTCGGGACCCCGGACCCAGGTCGGGTCATGTCACGTCCCATGCCCGGGTCCCCGGGTTGGATTTTTACCCAGGCCCCGGGTCACAGGGTCATGTCGGGTCAACGGCCTGGGTACAAGGGTCTGGTGACCACCCCGACCCCAGGTCCCCGGGTCATGACGGGACACCGGACCAGGTCCCTGAGTCCGGTCGACACCACAGCCCCAGGTCACCGGGTCATGTCGGGACCCAGCCCGGGTCCCCGGGACGGGTTTTTACCCCAGCCGCAGATCACCGGGTCCTGTCGGGTACCCGGGTCGGGTCCCCTGGACAGGTCGGCACCCCGGCCCCGGGTCACGGGGTCATGTCGGGTCGCTGTCCCGGGTACCAGTGTCAGGTGACCACCCCGGCCCCGGGAGACGGAGTCATACCGGGTCCCCGGCCCAGGTCCCCGGGTTGCATCGGGACAAAAGCACCGGATCACTGGATCACGTGGGGGCCCGGGCCCGGGTCCCCGGGTTGCATCGGGACACCAGCGAAGGACCACCGGGTCCTGTCGGGTCCCCGGCCCGGGTCCCCTGGACAGGTCGTTAACCCGGCCCCAGGTCACCGGGTCGTGTCGGGTAACCGGACTTGTTCCCAGGTTCCGGTGACCACCCCGGCACCAGGACCCCGGGTCCCGTGGGGACCCCGGCCCCAGGTGACCGGGTCACGCGGGGTCACCGGCCGCAGGTGACCCGGTCACGTGGGGACACCGGCCCCAGGTGACCGGGTCACGTGGGGTCACCGGCCCCAGGTGACCGGGTCACGTGGGGTCACCGGCCCCAGGTGACCGGGTCACGTGGGGACACCGGCCCCAGGTGACCGGGTCACGTGGGGTCACCGGCCCCAGGTGACCGGGTCACGTGGGGTCACCGGCCCCAGGTCAGCGGGTCACGTGGGGTCACCGGCCCCAGGTGACCGGGTCACGTGGGGACACCGGCCCCAGGTCAGCGGGTCACGTGGGGTCACCGGCCCCAGGTCAGCGGGTCACGTGGGGACACCGGCCCCAGGTAACCGGGTCATACCGTGTCCCCGGACCCAGGTCACCAGGTCAGTTCGGGACCCCGGACCCAGGTCGGGTCATGTCACGTCCCATGCCCGGGTCCCCGGGTTGGATTTTTACCCAGGCCCCGGGTCACAGGGTCATGTCGGGTCAACGGCCTGGGTACAAGGGTCTGGTGACCACCCCGACCCCAGGTCCCCGGGTCATGACGGGACACCGGACCAGGTCCCCGAGTCCGGTCGACACCACAGCCCCAGGTCACCGGGTCATGTCGGGACCCAGCCCGGGTCCCCGGGTTGCATCGGGACAAAAGCACCGGATCACTGGATCACGTGGGGGCCCGGGCCCGGGTCCCCGGGTTGCATCGGGACACAAGCGAAGGACCACCGGGTCCTGTCGGGTCCCCGGCCCGGGTCCCCTGGACAGGTCGTTAACCCGGCCCCAGGTCACCGGGTCGTGTCGGGTAACCGGCCTGGTTCCCAGGTTCCGGTGACCACACCGGCACCAGGACCCCGGGTCCCGTGGGGACCCCGGCCCCAGGTGACCGGGTCACGTGGGGTCACCGGCCCCAGGTCACCGGGTCACGTGGGGTCACCGGCCCCAGGTGACCGGGTCACGTGGGGTCACCGGCCCCAGGTGACCGGGTCACGTGGGGACACCGGCCCCAGGTGACCGGGTCACGTGGGGTCACCGGCCCCAGGTGACCGGGTCACGTGGGGTCACCGGCCCCAGGTCAGCGGGTCACGTGGGGTCACCGGCCCCAGGTGACCGGGTCACGTGGGGACACCGGCCCCAGGTGACCGGGTCACGTGGGGTCACCGGCCCCAGGTCAGCGGGTCACGTGGGGACCCCGGCCCCAGGTGACCGGGTCACGTGGGGACCCCGGACCCAGGTAACCGGGTCATACCGAGTCCCCGGACCCAGGTCACCGGGTCAGTTCGGGACCCCGGACCCAGGTCGGGTCATGTCACGTCCCATGCCCGGGTCCCCGGGTTGGATTTTTACCCAGGCCCCGGGTCACAGGGTCATGTCGGGTCAACGGCCTGGGTACAAGGGTCTGGTGACCACCCCGACCCCAGGTCCCCGGGTCATGACGGGACACCGGACCAGGTCCCCGAGTCCGGTCGACACCACAGCCCCAGGTCACCGGGTCATGTCGGGACCCAGCCCGGGTCCCCGGGACGGGTTTTTACCCCAGCCGCAGATCACCGGGTCCTGTCGGGTACCCGGGTCGGGTCCCCTGGACAGGTCGGCACCCCGGCCCCGGGTCACGGGGTCATGTCGGGTCGCTGTCCCGGGTACCAGTGTCAGGTGACCACCCCGGCCCCGGGAGACGGAGTCATACCGGGTCCCCGGCCCGGGTCCCCGGGTTGCATCGGGACACCAGCGAAGGACCACCGGGTCCTGTCGGGTCCCCGGCCCGGGTCCCCTGGACAGGTCGTTAACCCGGCCCCAGGTCACCGGGTCATGTCGCGCACCCGGCCTGGTTCCCAGGTTCCGGTGACCACCCCGGCACCAGGACCCCGGGTCACGTGGGGACCCCGGACCCAGGTCAGCGGGTCACGTGGGGACACCGGCCCCAGGTCACCGCGTCAGGTCGGGACCCCGAACCCAGGTCCACGAGTCCGTCGACACCACAGCCCCGGGTCACCGGGTCGTGTCGGGTAACCGGCCTGGTTCCAAGGTTCCGATGACCACCCCGGCACCAGGACCCCGGGTCCTGTGGGGACCCCGGCCCCAGGTGACCGGGTCACGCGGGGTCACCGGCCCCAGGTGACCGGGTCACGCGGGGTCACCGGCCCCAGGTGACCGGGTCACGCGGGGTCACCGGCCCCAGGTGACCGGGTCACGTGGGGACACCGGCCCCAGGTGACCGGGTCACGTGGGGTCACCGGCCCCAGGTGACCGGGTCACGTGGGGTCACCGGCCCCAGGTCAGCGGGTCACGTGGGGTCACCGGCCCCAGGTGACCGGGTCACGTGGGGACACCGGCCCCAGGTGACCGGGTCACGTGGGGTCACCGGCCCCAGGTCAGCGGGTCACGTGGGGACACCGGCCCCAGGTCACCGGGTCACGTGGGGTCACCGGCCCCAGGTGACCGGGTCACGTGGGGTCACCGGCCCCAGGTGACCGGGTCACGTGGGGTCACCGGCCCCAGGTGACCGGGTCACGTGGGGACACCGGCCCCAGGTGACCGGGTCACGTGGGGTCACCGGCCCCAGGTGACCGGGTCACGTGGGGTCACCGGCACCAGGTGACCGGGTCACGTGGGGACACCGGCCCCAGGTGACCGGGTCACGTGGGGTCACCGGCCCCAGGTCAGCGGGTCACGTGGTGTCACCGGCCCCAGGTCAGCGGGTCACGTGGGGACACCGGCCCCAGGTCACCGCGTCAGGTCGGGACCCCGAACCCAGGTCCACGAGTCCGTCGACACCACAGCCCCGGGTCACCGGGTCGTGTCGGGTAACCGGCCTGGTTCCCAGGTTCCGATGACCACCCCGGCACCAGGACTCTGGGTCACGTGGGGACACCGGCCCCAGGTCACCGGGTCACGTGGGGTCACCGGACCCAGGTGACCCGGTCACGTGGGGACACCGGCCCCAGGTGACCGGGTCACGTGGGGTCACCGGCCCCAGGTGACCGGGTCACATGGGGACACCGGCCCCAGGTGACCGGGTCACGTGGGGTCACCATCCCCAGGTCAGCGGGTCACGTGGGGTCACCGGCCCCAGGTGACCGGGTCACGTGGGGACACCGGCCCCACGTGACCGGGTCACGTGGGGTCACCGGCCCCAGGTCACCGGGTCACGTGGGGTCACCGGCCCCAGGTGACCGGGTCACGTGGGGTCACCGGCCCCAGGTGACCGGGTCACGTGGGGTCACCGGCCCCAGGTGACCGGGTCACGTGGGGACACCGGCCCCAGGTGACCGGGTCACGTGGGGTCACCGGCCCCAGGTGACCGGGTCACGTGGGGTCACCGGCACCAGGTGACCGGGTCACGTGGGGACACCGGCCCCAGGTGACCGGGTCACGTGGGGTCACCGGCCCCAGGTCAGCGGGTCACGTGGGGTCACCGGCCCAAGGTCAGCGGGTCACGTGGGGACACCGGCCCCAGGTCACCGCGTCAGGTCGGGACCCCGAACCCAGGTCCACGAGTCCGTCGACAACACAGCCCCGGGTCACCGGGTCGTGTCGGGTAACCGGCCTGGTTCCCAGGTTCCGATGACCACCCCGGCACCAGGACTCTGGGCCACGTGGGGACACCGGCCCCAGGTCAGCGGGTCACGTGGGGACACCGGACCCAGGTCAGCGGGTCACGTGGGGACACCGGCCCCAGGTAACCGGGTCATACCGAGTCCCCGGACCCAGGTCACCAGGTCAGTTCGGGACCCCGGACCCAGGTCGGGTCATGTCACGTCCCATGCCCGGGTCCCCGGGTTGGATTTTTACCCAGGCCCCGGGTCACAGGGTCATGTCGGGTCAACGGCCTGGGTACAAGGGTCTGGTGACCACCCCGACCCCAGGTCCCCGGGTCATGACGGGACACCGGACCAGGTCCCCGAGTCCGGTCGACACCACAGCCCCAGGTCACCGGGTCATGTCGGGACCCAGCCCGGGTCCCCGGGACGGGTTTTTACCCCAGCCGCAGATCACCGGGTCCTGTCGGGTACCCGGGTCGGGTCCCCTGGACAGGTCGGCACCCCGGCCCCGGGTCACGGGGTCATGTCGGGTCGCTGTCCCGGGTACCAGTGTCAGGTGACCACCCCGGCCCCGGGAGACGGAGTCATACCGGGTCCCCGGCCCGGGTCCCCGGGTTGCATCGGGACAAAAGCACCGGATCACTGGATCACGTGGGGGCCCGGGCCCGGGTCCCAGGGTTGCATCGGGACACCAGCGAAGGACCACCGGGTCCTGTCGGGTCCCCGGCCCGGGTCCCCTGGACAGGTCGTTATCCCGGCCCCAGGTCACCGGGTCATGTCGCGCACCCGGCCTGGTTCCCAGGTTCCGGTGACCACCCCGGCACCAGGACCCCGGGTCCCGTGGGGACCCCGGCCCCAGGTGACCGGGTCACGCGGGGTCACCGGCCCCAGGTCAGCGGGTCACGCGGGGTCACCGGCCCCAAGTCAGCGGGTCACGTGGGGACACCGGCCCCAGGTCACCGCGTCAGGTCGGGACCCCGAACCCAGGTCCACGAGTCCGTCGACACCACAGCCCCTGGTCACCGGGTCGTGTCGGGTAACCGGCCTGGTTCCCAGGTTCCGATGACCACCCCGGCACCAAGACTCTGGGTCACGTGGGAACACCGGCCCCAGGTCACCGGGTCACGTGGGGTCACCGGCCCCAGGTGACCGGGTCACGTGGGGTCACCGGCCCCAGGTCAGCGGGTCACGTGGGGACACCGGCCCCAGGTAACCAAGGCATGTCGGGACCCAGCCCGGGTCCCCGGGACGGGTTTTTACCCCAGCCGCAGATCACCGGGTCCTGTCGGGTCCCCGGCCCGGGTCCCCTGGACAGGTCGATAACCCGGCCCCAGGTCACCCGGTCATCTCGCGCACCCGGCCTGGTTCCCAGGTTCCGATGACCACCCCGGCACCAGGACCCCGGGTCACGTGGGGACACCGGCCCCAGGTGACCGGGTCACGTGGGGTCACCGGCCCCAGGTCAGCGGGTCACGTGGGGACCCCGGCCCCAGGTGACCGGGTCACGTGGGGACCCCGGACCCAGGTAACCGGGTCATACCGAGTCCCCGGACCCAGGTCACCGGGTCAGTTCGGGACCCCGGACCCAGGTCGGGTCATGTCACGTCCCATGCCCGGGTCCCCGGGTTGGATTTTTACCCAGGCCCCGGGTCACAGGGTCATGTCGGGTCAACGGCCTGGGTACAAGGGTCTGGTGCCCACCCCGACCCCAGGTCCCCGGGTCATGACGGGACACCGGACCAGGTCCCCGAGTCCGGTCGACACCACAGCCCCAGGTCACCGGGTCATGTCGGGACCCAGCCCGGGTCCCCGGGACGGGTTTTTACCCCAGCCGCAGATCACCGGGTCCTGTCGGGTACCCGGGTCGGGTCCCCTGGACAGGTCGGCACCCCGGCCCCGGGTCACGGGGTCATGTCGGGTCGCTGTCCCGGGTACCAGTGTCAGGTGACCACCCCGGCCCCGGGAGACGGAGTCATACCGGGTCCCCGGCCCAGGTCCCCGGGTTGCATCGGGACAAAAGCACCGGATCACTGGATCACGTGGGGGCCCGGGCCCGGGTCCCCGGGTTGCATCGGGACACCAGCGAAGGACCACCGGGTCCTGTCGGGTCCCCGGCCCGGGTCCCCTGGACAGGTCGTTAACCCGGCCCCAGGTCACCGGGTCGTGTCGGGTAACCGGCCTGGTTCCCAGGTTCCGGTGACCACCCCGGCACCAGGACCCCGGGTCCCGTAGGGACCCCGGCCCCAGGTGACCGGGTCACGCGGGGTCACCGGCCCCAGGTGACCGGGTCACGCGGGGTCACCGGCCCCAGGTGACCGGGTCACGCGGGGTCACCGGCCCCAGGTGACCGGGTCACGTGGGGACACCGGCCCCAGGTGACCGGGTCACGTGGGGTCACCGGCCCCAGGTGACCGGGTCACGTGGGGTCACCGGCCCCAGGTCAGCGGGTCACGTGGGGTCACCGGCCCCAGGTGACCGGGTCACGTGGGGACACCGGCCCCAGGTGACCGGGTCACGTGGGGTCACCGGCCCCAGGTCAGCGGGTCACGTGGGGACACCGGCCCCAGGTCACCGGGTCACGTGGGGTCACCGGCCCCAGGTGACCGGGTCACGTGGGGTCACCGGCCCCAGGTGACCGGGTCACGTGGGGTCACCGGCCCCAGGTGACCGGGTCACGTGGGGACACCGGCCCCAGGTGTGCGGGTCACGTGGGGTCACCGGCACCAGGTGACCGGGTCACGTGGGGACACCGGCCCCAGGTGACCGGGTCACGTGGGGTCACCGGCCCCAGGTCAGCGGGTCACGTGGGGTCACCGGCCCAAGGTCAGCGGGTCACGTGGGGACACCGGCCCCAGGTCACCGCGTCAGGTCGGGACCCCGAACCCAGGTCCACGAGTCCGTCGACACCACAGCCCCGGGTCACCGGGTCGTGTCGGGTAAGCGGCCTGGTTCCCAGGTTCCGATGACCACCCCGGCACCAGGACTCTGGGTCACGTGGGGACACCGGCCCCAGGTCACCGGGTCACGTGGGGTCACCGGACCCAGGTGACCCGGTCACGTGGGGACACCGGCCCCAGGTGACCGGGTCACGTGGGGTCACCGGCCCCAGGTGACCGGGTCACATGGGGACACCGGCCCCAGGTGACCGGGTCACGTGGGGTCACCATCCCCAGGTCAGCGGGTCACGTGGGGTCACCGGCCCCAGGTGACCGGGTCACGTGGGGACACCGGCCCCACGTGACCGGGTCACGTGGGGTCACCGGCCCCAGGTCACCGGGTCACGTGGGGTCACCGGCCCCAGGTGACCGGGTCACGTGGGGTCACCGGCCCCAGGTGACCGGGTCACGTGGGGTCACCGGCCCCAGGTGACCGGGTCACGTGGGGTCACCGGCCCCAGGTGACCGGGTCACGTGGGGACACCGGCCCCAGGTGACCGGGTCACGTGGGGTCACCGGCCCCAGGTGACCGGGTCACGTGGGGACACCGGCCCCAGGTGACCGGGTCACGTGGGGTCACCGGCCCCAGGTCAGCGGGTCACGTGGGGACCCCGGCCCCAGGTGACCGGGTCACGTGGGGACCCCGGACCCAGGTAACCGGGTCATACCGAGTCCCCGGACCCAGGTCACCGGGTCAGTTCGGGACCCCGGACCCAGGTCGGGTCATGTCACGTCCCATGCCCGGGTCCCCGGGTTGGATTTTTACCCAGGCCCCGGGTCACAGGGTCATGTCGGGTCAACGGCCTGGGTACAAGGGTCTGGTGACCACCCCGACCCCAGGTCCCCGGGTCATGACGGGACACCGGACCAGGTCCCCGAGTCCGGTCGACACCACAGCCCCAGGTCACCGGGTCATGTCGGGACCCAGCCCGGGTCCCCGGGACGGGTTTTTACCCCAGCCGCAGATCACCGGGTCCTGTCGGGTACCCGGGTCGGGTCCCCTGGACAGGTCGGCACCCCGGCCCCGGGTCACGGGGTCATGTCGGGTCGCTGTCCCGGGTACCAGTGTCAGGTGACCACCCCGGCCCCGGGAGACGGAGTCATACCGGGTCCCCGGCCCGGGTCCCCGGGTTGCATCGGGACAAAAGCACCGGATCACTGGATCACGTGGGGGCCCGGGCCCGGGTCCCAGGGTTGCATCGGGACACCAGCGAAGGACCACCGGGTCCTGTCGGGTCCCCGGCCCGGGTCCCCTGGACAGGTCGTTAACCCGGCCCCAGGTCACCGGGTCATGTCGCGCACCCGGCCTGGTTCCCAGGTTCCGGTGACCACCCCGGCACCAGGACCCCGGGTCCCGTGGGGACCCCGGCCCCAGGTGACCGGGTCACGCGGGGTCACCGGCCCCAGGTCAGCGGGTCACGCGGGGTCACCGGCCCCAGGTCAGCGGGTCACGTGGGGACACCGGCCCCAGGTCAGCGGGTCACGTGGGGTCACCGGCCCCAGGTCACCGCGTCAGGTCGGGACCCCGAACCCAGGTCCACGAGTCCGTCGACACCACAGCCCCTGGTCACCGGGTCGTGTCGGGTAACCGGCCTGGTTCCCAGGTTCCGATGACCACCCCGGCACCAAGACTCTGGGTCACGTGGGAACACCGGCCCCAGGTCACCGGGTCACGTGGGGTCACCGGACCCAGGTGACCCGGTCACGTGGGGACACCGGCCCCAGGTGACCGGGTCACGTGGGGTCACCGGCCCCAGGTGACCGGGTCACGTGGGGTCACCGGCCCCAGGTGACCGGGTCACGTGGGGTCACCGGCCCCAGGTGACCGGGTCACGTGGGGTCACCGGCCCCAGGTGACCGGGTCACGTGGGGACACCGGCCCCAGGTGACCGGGTCACGTGGGGTCACCGGCCCCAGGTCAGCGGGTCACGTGGGGACACCGGCCCCAGGTGACCGGGTCACGTGGGGTCACCGGCCCCAGGTGACCGGGTCACGTGGGGTCACCGGCACCAGGTGACCGGGTCAAGTGGGGACACCGGCCCCAGGTGACCGGGTCACGTGGGGTCACCGGCCCCAGGTCAGCGGGTCACGTGGGGTCACCGGCCCAAGGTCAGCGGGTCACGTGGGGACACCGGCCCCAGGTCACCGCGTCAGGTCGGGACCCCGAACCCAGGTCCACGAGTCCGTCGACACCACAGCCCCGGGTCACCGGGTCGTGTCGGGTAACCGGCCTGGTTCCCAGGTTCCGATGACCACCCTGGCACCAGGACTCTGGGCCACGTGGGGACACCGGCCCCAGGTCAGCGGGTCACGTGGGGACACCGGACCCAGGTCAGCGGGTCACGTGGGGACACCGGACCCAGGTAACCGGGTCATACCGAGTCCCCGGACCCAGGTCACCGGGTCAGTTCGGGACCCCGGACCCAGGTCGGGTCATGTCACGTCCCATGCCCGGGTCCCCGGGTTGGATTTTTACCCAGGCCCCGGGTCACAGGGTCATGTCGGGTCAACGGCCTGGGTACAAGGGTCTGGTGACCACCCCGACCACAGGTCCCCGGGTCATGACGGGACACCGGACCAGGTCCCCGAGTCCGGTCGACACCACAGCCCCAGGTCACCGGGTCATGTCGGGACCCAGCCCGGGTCCCCGGGACGGGTTTTTACCCCAGCCGCAGATCACCGGGTCCTGTCGGGTACCCGGGTCGGGTCCCCTGGACAGGTCAGCACCCCGGCCCCGGGTCACGGGGTCATGTCGGGTCGCTGTCCCGGGTACCAGTGTCAGGTGACCACCCCGGCCCCGGGAGACGGAGTCATACCGGGTCCCCGGCCCGGGTCCCCGGGTTGCATCGGGACAAAAGCACCGGATCACTGGATCACGTGGGGGCCCGGGCCCGGGTCCCCGGGTTGCATCGGGACACCAGCGAAGGACCACCGGGTCCTGTCGGGTCCCCGGCCCGGGTCCCCTGGACAGGTTGTTAACCCGGCCCCAGGTCACCGGGTCATGTCGCGCACCCGGCCTGGTTCCCAGGTTCCGGTGACCACCCCGGCACCAGGATCCCGGGTCCCGTTGGGACCCCGGCCCCAGGTGACCGGGTCACGCGGGGTCACCGGCCCCAGGTCAGCGGGTCACGCGGGGTCACCGGCCCCAGGTCAGCGGGTCACGTGGGGACACCGACCCCAGGTCAGCGGGTCACGTGGGGACACCGGCCCCAGGTCACCGCGTCAGGTCGGGACCCCGAACCCAGGTCCACGAGTCCGTCGACACCACTGCCCCGGGTCACCGGGTCGTGTCGGGTAACCGGCCTGGTTCCCAGGTTCCGATGACCACCCCGGCACCAGGACTCTGGGTCACGTGGGGACACCGGCCCCAGGTCACCGGGTCACGTGGGGTCACCGGCCCCAGGTGACCCGGTCACATGGGGTCACCGGCCCCAGGTGACCGGGTCACGTGGGGACACCGGCAACAGGTGACCGGGTCACGTGGGGTCACCGGCCCCAGGTCAGCGGGTCACGTGGGGTCACCGGCCCCAGGTCACCGGGTCACGTGGGGTCACCGGCCCCAGGTGACCGGGTCACGTGGGGTCGCCGGCCCCAGGTGACCGGGTCACGTGAGGTCACCGGCCCCAGGTGACCGGGTCACGTGGGGTCACCGGCCCCAGGTCAGCGGGTCACGTGGGGACACCGGCCCCAGGTGACCGGGTCACGTGGGGTCACCGGCCCCAGGTGACCGGGTCACGTGGGGACACCGGCCCCAGGTAACCAAGGCATGTCGGGACCCAGCCCGGGTCCCCGGGACGGGTTTTTACCCCAGCCGCAGATCACCGGGTCCTGTCGGGTCCCCGGCCCGGGTCCCCTGGACAGGTCGATAACCCGGCCCCAGGTTACCCGGTCATCTCGCGCACCCGGCCTGGTTCCCAGGTTCCGATGACCACCCCGGCACCAGGACCCCGGGTCACGTGGGGACACCGGCCCCAGGTGACCGGGTCACGTGGGGTCACCGGCCCCAGGTCAGCGGGTCACGTGGGGACCCCGGCCCCAGGTGACCGGGTCACGTGGGGACCCCGGACCCAGGTAACCGGGTCATACCGAGTCCCCGGACCCAGGTCACCGGGTCAGTTCGGGACCCCGGACCCAGGTCGGGTCATGTCACGTCCCATGCCCGGGTCCCCGGGTTGGATTTTTACCCAGGCCCCGGGTCACAGGGTCATGTCGGGTCAACGGCCTGGGTACAAGGGTCTGGTGACCACCCCGACCACAGGTCCCCGGGTCATGACGGGACACCGGACCAGGTCCCCGAGTCCGGTCGACACCACAGCCCCAGGTCACCGGGTCATGTCGGGACCCAGCCCGGGTCCCCGGGACGGGTTTTTACCCCAGCCGCAGATCACCGGGTCCTGTCGGGTACCCGGGTCGGGTCCCCTGGACAGGTCGGCACCCCGGCCCCGGGTCACGGGGTCATGTCGGGTCGCTGTCCCGGGTACCAGTGTCAGGTGACCACCCCGGCCCCGGGAGACGGAGTCATACCGGGTCCCCGGCCCGGGTCCCCGGGTTGCATCGGGACAAAAGCACCGGATCACTGGATCACGTGGGGGCCCGGGCCCGGGTCCCCGGGTTGCATCGGGACACCAGCGAAGGACCACCGGGTCCTGTCGGGTCCCCGGCCCGGGTCCCCTGGACAGGTCGTTAACCCGGCCCCAGGTCACCGGGTCATGTCGCGCACCCGGCCTGGTTCCCAGGTTCCGGTGACCACCCCGGCACCAGGATCCCGGGTCCCGTTGGGACCCCGGCCCCAGGTGACCGGGTCACGCGGGGTCACCGGCCCCAGGTCAGCGGGTCACGCGGGGTCACCGGCCCCAGGTCAGCGGGTCACGTGGGGACACCGGCCCCAGGTCAGCGGGTCACGTGGGGACACCGGCCCCAGGTCACCGCGTCAGGTCGGGACCCCGAACCCAGGTCCACGAGTCCGTCGACACCACTGCCCCGGGTCACCGGGTCGTGTCGGGTAACCGGCCTGGTTCCCAGGTTCCGATGACCACCCCGGCACCAGGACTCTGGGTCACGTGGGGACACCGGCCCCAGGTCACCGGGTCACGTGGGGTCACCGGCCCCAGGTGACCCGGTCACGTGGGGTCACCGGCCCCAGGTGACCGGGTCACGTGGGGACACCGGCCCCAGGTGACCGGGTCACGTGGGGTCACCGGCCCCAGGTCAGCGGGTCACGTGGGGTCACCGGCCCCAGGTCACCGGGTCACGTGGGGTCACCGGCCCCAGGTGACCGGGTCACGTGGGGTCACCGGCCCCAGGTGACCGGGTCACGTGAGGTCACCGGCCCCAGGTGACCGGGTCACGTGGGGTCACCGGCCCCAGGTCAGCGGGTCACGTGGGGACACCGGCCCCAGGTGACCAGGTCACGTGGGGTCACCGGCCCCAGGTGACCGGGTCACGTGGGGACACCGGCCCCAGGTAACCAAGGCATGTCGGGACCCAGCCCGGGTCCCCGGGACGGGTTTTTACCCCAGCCGCAGATCACCGGGTCCTGTCGGGTCCCCGGCCCGGGTCCCCTGGACAGGTCGATAACCCGGCCCCAGGTTACCCGGTCATCTCGCGCACCCGGCCTGGTTCCCAGGTTCCGATGACCACCCCGGCACCAGGACCCCGGGTCACGTGGGGACACCGGCCCCAGGTGACCGGGTCACGTGGGGTCACCGGCCCCAGGTCAGCGGGTCACGTGGGGACCCCGGCCCCAGGTGACCGGGTCACGTGGGGACCCCGGACCCAGGTAACCGGGTCATACCGAGTCCCCGGACCCAGGTCACCGGGTCAGTTCGGGACCCCGGACCCAGGTCGGGTCATGTCACGTCCCATGCCCGGGTCCCCGGGTTGGATTTTTACCCAGGCCCCGGGTCACAGGGTCATGTCGGGTCAACGGCCTGGGTACAAGGGTCTGGTGACCACCCCGAGCCCAGGTCCCCGGGTCATGACGGGACACCGGACCAGGTCCCCGAGTCCGGTCGACACCACAGCCCCAGGTCACCGGGTCATGTCGGGACCCAGCCCGGGTCCCTGGGACGGGTTTTTACCCCAGCCGCAGATCACCGGGTCCTGTCGGGTACCCGGGTCGGGTCCCCTGGACAGGTCGGCACCCCGGCCCCGGGTCACGGGGTCATGTCGGGTCGCTGTCCCGGGTACCAGTGTCAGGTGACCACCCCGGCCCCGGGAGACGGAGTCATACCGGGTCCCCGGCCCGGGTCCCCGGGTTGCATCGGGACAAAAGCACCGGATCACTGGATCACGTGGGGGCCCGGGCCCGGGTCCCCGGGTTGCATCGGGACACCAGCGAAGGACCACCGGGTCCTGTCGGGTCCCCGGCCCGGGTCCCCTGGACAGGTCGTTAACCCGGCCCCAGGTCACCGGGTCGTGTCGGGTAACCGGCCTGGTTCCCAGGTTCCGGTGACCACCCCGGCACCAGGACCCCGGGTCCCGTGGGGACCCCGGCCCCAGGTGACCGGGTCACGCGGGGTCATCGGCCCCAGGTCAGCGGGTCACGTGGGGTCACCGGCCCCAGGTGACCGGGTCACGTGGGGACCCCGGCCCCAGGTCAGCGGGTCACGTGGGGACACCGGCCCCAGGTCACCGCGTCAGGTCGGGACCCCGAACCCAGGTCAACGAGTCCGTCGACACCACAGCCCCGGGTCACCGGGTCGTGTCGGGTAACCGGCCTGGTTCCCAGGTTCCGATGACCACCCCGGCACCAGGACTCTGGGTCACGTGGGGACACCGGCCCCAGGTCACCGGGTCACGTGGGGTCACCGGCCCCAGGTGACCCGGTCACGTGGGGACACCGGCCCCAGGTGACCCGGTCACGTGGGGTCACCGGCCCCAGGTGATGGGGTCACGTGGGGACACCGGCCCCAGGTGACCGGGTCACGTGGGGTCACCGGCCCCAGGTGACCGGGTCACGTGGGGTCACCGGCCCCAGGTGACCGGGTCACGTGGGGACACCGGCCCCAGGTGACCGGGTCACGTGGGGTCACCGGCCCCAGGTGACCGGGTCACGTGGGGTCACCGGCCCCAGGTCAGCGGGTCACGTGGGGTCACCGGCCCCAGGTGACCGGGTCACGTGGGGACACCGGCCCCAGGTCAGCGGGTCACGTGGGGTCACCGGCCCCAGGTCAGCGGGTCACGTGGGGACACCGGCCCCAGGTCACCGGGTCACGTGGGGTCACCGGCCCCAGGTGACCGGGTCACGTGGGGTCACCGGCCCCAGTTGACCGGGTCACGTGGGGTCACCGGCCCCAGGTGACCGGGTCACGTGGGGACACCGGCTCCAGGTGACCGGGTCACGTGGGGTCACCGGCCCCAGGTGACCGGGTCACGTGGGGTCACCGGCCCCAGGTGACCCGGTCACGTGGGGTCACCGGCCCCAGGTGACCCGCTCACGTGGGGTCACCGGCCCCAGGTGACCGGGTCACGTGGGGTCACCGGCCCCAGGTCAGCGGGTCACGTGGTGACACCGGCCCCAGGTGACCGGGTCACGTGGGGTCACCGGCCCCAGGTGACCGGGTCACGTGGGGACACCGGCCCCAGGTGACCGGGTCACGTGGGGTCACCGGCCCCAGGTCAGCGGGTCACGTGGGGACACCGGCCCCAGGTAACCAAGGCATGTCGGGACCCAGCCCGGGTCCCCGGGACGGGTTTTTACCCCAGCCGCAGATCACCGGGTCCTGTCGGGTACCCGGGTCGGGTCCCCTGGACAGGTCGGCACCCCGGCCCCGGGTCACGGGGTCATGTCGGGTCGCTGTCCCGGGTACCAGTGTCAGGTGACCACCCCGGCCCCGGGAGACGGAGTCATACCGGGTCCCCGGCCCAGGTCCCCGGGTTGCATCGGGACAAAAGCACCGGATCACTGGATCACGTGGGGGCCCGGGCCCGGGTCCCCAGGTTGCATCGGGACACCAGCGAAGGACCACCGGGTCCTGTCGGGTCCCCGGCCCGGGTCCCCTGGACAGGTCGTTAACCCGGCCCCAGGTCACCGGGTCGTGTCGGGTAACCGGCCTGGTTCCCAGGTTCCGGTGACCACCCCGGCACCAGGACCCCGGGTCCCGTGGGGACCCCGGCCCCAGGTGACCGGGTCACGCGGGGTCACCGGCCCCAGGTGACCGGGTCACGTGGGGACCCCGGCCCCAGGTGACCGGGTCACGTGGGGTCACCGGCCCCAGGTGACCGGGTCACGTGGGGTCACCGGCCCCAGGTGTTCGGGTCACGTGGGGTCACCGGCCCCAGGTGACCGGGTCACGTGGGGTCACCAGACCCAGGTGACCGGGTCACGTGGGGACCCCGGACCCAGGTAACCGGGTCATACCGAGTCCCCGGACCCAGGTCACCGGGTCAGTTCGGGACCCCGGACCCAGGTCGGGTCATGTCACGTCCCATGCCCGGGTCCCCGGGTTGGATTTTTACCCAGGCCCCGGGTCACAGGGTCATGTCGGGTCAACGGCCTGGGTACAAGTGTCTGGTGACCACCCCGACCCCAGGTCCCCGGGTCATGACGGGACACCGGACCAGGTCCCCGAGTCCGGTCGACACCACAGCCCCAGGTCACCGGGTCATGTCGGGACCCAGCCCGGGTCCCTGGGACGGGTTTTTACCCCAGCCGCAGATCACCGGGTCCTGTCGGGTACCCGGGTCGGGTCCCCTGGACAGGTCGGCACCCCGGCCCCGGGTCACGGGGTCATGTCGGGTCGCTGTCCCGGGTACCAGTGTCAGGTGACCACCCCGGCCCCGGGAGACGGAGTCATACCGGGTCCCCGGCCCGGGTCCCCGGGTTGCATCGGGACAAAAGCACCGGATCACTGGATCACGTGGGGGCCCGGGCCCGGGTCCCCGGGTTGCATCGGGACACCAGCGAAGGACCACCGGGTCCTGTCGGGTCCCCGGCCCGGGTCCCCTGGACAGGTCGTTAACCCGGCCCCAGGTCACCGGGTCGTGTCGGGTAACCGGCCTGGTTCCCAGGTTCCGGTGACCACCCCGGCACCAGGACCCCGGGTCCCGTGGGGACCCCGGCCCCAGGTGACCGGGTCACGCGGGGTCATCGGCCCCAGGTCAGCGGGTCACGTGGGGTCACCGGCCCCAGGTGACCGGGTCACGTGGGGACCCCGGCCCCAGGTCAGCGGGTCACGTGGGGACACCGGCCCCAGGTCACCGCGTCAGGTCGGGACCCCGAACCCAGGTCAACGAGTCCGTCGACACCACAGCCCCGGGTCACCGGGTCGTGTCGGGTAACCGGCCTGGTTCCCAGGTTCCGATGACCACCCCGGCACCAGGACTCTGGGTCACGTGGGGACACCGGCCCCAGGTCACCGGGTCACGTGGGGTCACCGGCCCCAGGTGACCCGGTCACGTGGGGACACCGGCCCCAGGTGACCCGGTCACGTGGGGTCACCGGCCCCAGGTGATGGGGTCACGTGGGGACACCGGCCCCAGGTGACCGGGTCACGTGGGGTCACCGGCCCCAGGTGACCGGGTCACGTGGGGTCACCGGCCCCAGGTGACCGGGTCACGTGGGGACACCGGCCCCAGGTGACCGGGTCACGTGGGGTCACCGGCCCCAGGTGACCGGGTCACGTGGGGTCACCGGCCCCAGGTCAGCGGGTCACGTGGGGTCACCGGCCCCAGGTGACCGGGTCACGTGGGGACACCGGCCCCAGGTCAGCGGGTCACGTGGGGTCACCGGCCCCAGGTCAGCGGGTCACGTGGGGACACCGGCCCCAGGTCACCGGGTCACGTGGGGTCACCGGCCCCAGGTGACCGGGTCACGTGGGGTCACCGGCCCCAGTTGACCGGGTCACGTGGGGTCACCGGCCCCAGGTGACCGGGTCACGTGGGGACACCGGCTCCAGGTGACCGGGTCACGTGGGGTCACCGGCCCCAGGTGACCGGGTCACGTGGGGTCACCGGCCCCAGGTGACCCGGTCACGTGGGGTCACCGGCCCCAGGTGACCCGCTCACGTGGGGTCACCGGCCCCAGGTGACCGGGTCACGTGGGGTCACCGGCCCCAGGTCAGCGGGTCACGTGGTGACACCGGCCCCAGGTGACCGGGTCACGTGGGGTCACCGGCCCCAGGTGACCGGGTCACGTGGGGACACCGGCCCCAGGTGACCGGGTCACGTGGGGTCACCGGCCCCAGGTCAGCGGGTCACGTGGGGACACCGGCCCCAGGTAACCAAGGCATGTCGGGACCCAGCCCGGGTCCCCGGGACGGGTTTTTACCCCAGCCGCAGATCACCGGGTCCTGTCGGGTACCCGGGTCGGGTCCCCTGGACAGGTCGGCACCCCGGCCCCGGGTCACGGGGTCATGTCGGGTCGCTGTCCCGGGTACCAGTGTCAGGTGACCACCCCGGCCCCGGGAGACGGAGTCATACCGGGTCCCCGGCCCAGGTCCCCGGGTTGCATCGGGACAAAAGCACCGGATCACTGGATCACGTGGGGGCCCGGGCCCGGGTCCCCAGGTTGCATCGGGACACCAGCGAAGGACCACCGGGTCCTGTCGGGTCCCCGGCCCGGGTCCCCTGGACAGGTCGTTAACCCGGCCCCAGGTCACCGGGTCGTGTCGGGTAACCGGCCTGGTTCCCAGGTTCCGGTGACCACCCCGGCACCAGGACCCCTGGTCCCGTGGGGACCCCGGCCCCAGGTGACCGGGTCACGTGGGGTCACCGGCCCCAGGTGACCGGGTCACGTGGGGACACCGGCCCCAGGTGACCGGGTCACGTGGGGACCCCGGACCCAGGTAACCGGGTCATACCGAGTCCCCGGACCCAGGTCACCGGGTCAGTTCGGGACCCCGGACCCAGGTCGGGTCATGTCACGTCCCATGCCCGGGTCCCCGGGTTGGATTTTTACCCAGGCCCCGGGTCACAGGGTCATGTCGGGTCAACGGCCTGGGTACAAGTGTCTGGTGACCACCCCGACCCCAGGTCCCCGGGTCATGACGGGACACCGGACCAGGTCCCCGAGTCCGGTCGACACCACAGCCCCAGGTCACCGGGTCATGTCGGGACCCAGCCCGGGTTTCCGGGACGGGTTTTTACCCCAGCCGCAGATCACCGGGTCCTGTCGGGTACCCGGGTCGGGTCCCCTGGACAGGTCGGCACCCCGGCCCCGTGTCACGGGGTCATGTCGGGTCGCTGTCCCGGGTACCAGTGTCAGGTGACCACCCCGGCCCCGGGAGACGGAGTCATACCGGGTCCCCGGCCCGGGTCCCCGGGTTGCATCGGGACACCAGCGAAGGACCACCGGGTCCTGTCGGGTCCCCGGCCCGGGTCCCCTGGACAGGTCGTTAACCCGGCCCCAGGTCACCGGGTCATGTCGCGCACCCGGCCTGGTTCCCAGGTTCCGGTGACCACCCCGGCACCAGGACCCCGGGTCACGTAGGGACCCCGGACCCAGGTCAGCGGGTCACGTGGGGACACCGGCCCCAGGTCACCGCGTCAGGTCGGGACCCCGAACCCAGGTCCACGAGTCCGTCGACACCACAGCCCCGGGTCACCGGGTCGTGTCGGGTAACCGGCCTGGTTCCAAGGTTCCGATGACCACCCCGGCACCAGGACCCCGGGTCACGTGGGGACACCGGCCCCAGGTGACCAGGTCACGTGGGGTCACCGGCCCCAGGTGACCGGGTCACGTGGGGACACCGGCCCCAGGTGACCGGGTCACGTGGGGTCACCGGCCCAAGGTGACCGGGTCACGTGGGGTCACCGGCCCCAGGTGACCGGGTCACGTGGGGTCACCGGCCCCAGGTCAGTGGGTCACGTGGGGACACCGGCCCCAGGTAACCAAGGCATGTCGGGACCCAGCCCGGGTCCCCGGGACGGGTTTTTACCCCAGCCGCAGATCACCGGGTCCTGTCGGGTCCCCGGCCCGGGTCCCCTGGACAGGTCGATAACCCGGCCCCAGGTCACCCGGTCATCTCGCGCACCCGGCCTGGTTCCCAGGTTCCGATGACCACCCCGGCACCAGGACCCCGGGTCACGTGGGGACACCGGCCCCAGGTGACCGGGTCACGTGGGGTCACCGGCCCCAGGTGACCGGGTCACGTGGGGTCACCGGCCCCAGGTGACCGGGTCACGTGGGGTCACCGGCCCCAGGTGACCGGGTCACGTGGGGACACCGGCCCCAGGTGACCGGGTCACGTGGGGTCACCGGCCCCAGGTGACCGGGTCACGTGGGGTCACCGGCCCCAGGTCAGCGGGTCACGTGGGGTCACCGGCCCCAGGTGACCGGGTCACGTGGGGACACCGGCCCCAGGTGACCGGGTCAAGTGGGGTCACCGGCCCCAGGTGACCGGGTCACGTGGGGACACCGGCCCCAGGTCACCGGGTCACGTGGGGTCACCGGCCCCAGGTGAACGGGTCACGTGGGGTCACCGGCACCAGGTGACCGGGTCACGTGGGGTCACCGGCCCCAGGTGACCGGGTCACGTGGGGACACCAGCCCCAGGTGACCGGGTCACGTGGGGTCACCGGCCCCAGGTCAGCGGGTCACGTGGGGTCACCGGCACCAGGTGACCTGGTCACGTGGGGACACCGGCCCCAGGTGACCGGGTCACGTGGGGTCACCGGCCCCAGGTGACTGGGTCACGTGGGGTCACCGGCCCCAGGTGACCCGGTCACGTGGGGTCACCGGCCCCAGGTGACCGGGTCACGTGGGGTCACCGGCCCCAGGTGACCGGGTCACGTGGGGTCACCGGCCCCAGGTCAGCGGGTCACGTGGGGACACCGGCCCCAGGTGACCGGGTCACGTGGGGACACCGGCCCCAGGTGACCGGGTCACGTGGGGACACCGGCCCCAGGTGACCGGGTCACGTGGGGTCACCGGCCCCAGGTCAGCGGGTCACGTGGGGACCCCGGCCCCAGGTGACCGGGTCACGTGGGGACCCCGGACCCAGGTAACCGGGTCATACCGAGTCCCCGGACCCAGGTCACCGGGTCAGTTCGGGACCCCGGACCCAGGTCGGGTCATGTCACGTCCCATGCCCGGGTCCCCGGGTTGGATTTTTACCCAGGCCCCGGGTCACAGGGTCATGTCGGGTCAACGGCCTGGGTACAAGGGTCTGGTGACCACCCCGACCACAGGTCCCCGGGTCATGACGGGACACCGGACCAGGTCCCCGAGTCCGGTCGACACCACAGCCCCAGGTCACCGGGTCATGTCGGGACCCAGCCCGGGTCCCCGGGACGCGTTTTTACCCCAGCCGCAGATCACCGGGTCCTGTCGGGTACCCGGGTCGGGTCCCCTGGACAGGTCGGCACCCCGGCCCCGGGTCACGGGGTCATGTCGGGTCGCTGTCCCGGGTACCAGTGTCAGGTGACCACCCCGGCCCCGGGAGACGGAGTCATACCGGGTCCCCGGCCCAGGTCCCCGGGTTGCATCGGGACAAAAGCACCGGATCACTGGATCACGTGGGGGCCCGGGCCCGGGTCCCCGGGTTGCATCGGGACACCAGCGAAGGACCACCGGGTCCTGTCGGGTCCCCGGCCCGGGTCCCCTGGACAGGTCGTTAACCCGGCCCCAGGTCACCGGGTCATGTCGGGTAACCGGCCTGGTTCCCAGGTTCCGGTGACCAACCCGGCACCAGGACCCCGGGTCCCGTGGGGACCCCGGCCCCAGGTGACCGGGTCACGTGGCGTCACCGGCCCCAGGTGACCCGGTCACGTGGGGTCACCGGCCCCAGGTGACCGGGTCACGTGGGGACACCGGCCCCAGGTGACCGGGTCACGTGGGGTCACCGGCACCAGGTGACTGGGTTACGTGGGGTCACCGGCCCCAGGTGACCTGGTCACGTGTGGTCACCGG
Organism: Somateria mollissima; assembly: GCA_951411735.1. Taxonomy (NCBI): domain Eukaryota; kingdom Metazoa; phylum Chordata; class Aves; order Anseriformes; family Anatidae; genus Somateria; species Somateria mollissima. The sequence goes on from CATOCB010000189.1 coordinate 301,009, forward strand.
CCCCAGGTGACCGGGTCACGTGGGGTCACCGGCCCCAGGTGACCGGGTCACGTGAGGTCACCGGCCCCAGGTGACCGGGTCACGTGGGGTCACCGGCCCCAGGTGACCGGGTCACGTGGGGTCACCGGCCCCAGGTGACCCTGTCACGTGGGGTCACCGGCCCCAGGTGACCGGGTCACGTGGGGTCACCGGCCCCAGGTGACCGGGTCACGTGAGGTCACCGGCCCCAGGTGACCGGGTCACGTGGGGTCACCGGCCCCAGGTGACCGGGTCACGTGGGGTCACCGGCCCCAGGTGACCGGGTCACGTGGGGACACCGGCCCCAGGTGACCGGGTCACGTGGGGTCACCGGCCCCAGGTCAGTGGGTCACGTGGGGACACCGGCCCCAGGTAACCAAGGCATGTCGGGACCCAGCCCGGGTCCCCGGGACGGGTTTTTACCCCAGCCGCAGATCACCGGGTCCTGTCGGGTCCCCGGCCCGGGTCCCCTGGACAGGTCGATAACCCGGCCCCAGGTCACGTGGTCATCTCGCGCACCCGGCCTGGTTCCCAGGTTCCGATGACGACCCCGGCACCAGGACCCCGGGTCACGTGTGGACACCGGCCCCAGGTGACCGGGTCACGTGGGGTCACCGGCCCCAGGTCAGCGGGTCACGTGGGGACCCCGGCCCCAGGTGACCGGGTCACGTGGGGACCCCGGACCCAGGTAACCGGGTCATACCGAGTCCCCGGACCCAGGTCACCGGGTCAGTTCGGGACCCCGGACCCAGGTCGGGTCATGTCACGTCCCATGCCCGGGTCCCCGGGTTGGATTTTTACCCAGGCCCCGGGTCACAGGGTCATGTCGGGTCAACGGCCTGGGTACAAGGGTCTGGTGACCACCCCGACCCCAGGTCCCCGGGTCATGACGGGACACCGGACCAGGTCCCCGAGTCCGGTCGACACCACAGCCCCAGGTCACCGGGTCATGTCGGGACCCAGCCCGGGTCCCCGGGACGCGTTTTTACCCCAGCCGCAGATCACCGGGTCCTGTCGGGTACCCGGGTCGGGTCCCCTGGACAGGTCGGCACCCCGGCCCCGGGTCACGGGGTCATGTCGGGTCGCTGTCCCGGGTACCAGTGTCAGGTGACCACCCCGGCCCCGGGAGACGGAGTCATACCGGGTCCCCGGCCCAGGTCCCCGGGTTGCATCGGGACAAAAGCACCGGATCACTGGATCACGTGGGGGCCCGGGCCCGGGTCCCCGGGTTGCATCGGGACACCAGCGAAGGACCACCAGGTCCTGTCGGGTCCCCGGCCCGGGTCCCCTAGACAGGTCGTTAACCCGGCCCCAGGTCACCGGGTCGTGTCGGGTAACCAGCCTGGTTCCCAGGTTCCGGTGACCACCCCGGCACCAGGACCCCGGGTCCCGTGGGGACCCCGGCCCCAGGTGACCAGGTCACGTGGGGTCACCGGCCCCAGGTGACCGGGTCACGTGGGGTCACCGGCCCCAGGTGACCAGGTCACGTGGGGACACCGGCCCCAGGTGACCGGGTCACGTGGGGTCACCGGCCCCAGGTGACCGGGTCACGTGGGGTCACCGGCCCCAGGTCAGCGGGTCACGTGGGGTCACCGGCCCCAGGTGACCGGGTCACGTGGGGACACCGGCCCCAGGTGACCGGGTCACGTGGGGTCACCGGCCCCAGGTGACCGGGTCACGTGGGGACACCGGCCCCAGGTCAACGGGTCACGTGGGGTCACCGGCCCCAGGTGACCGGGTCACGTGGGGTCACCGGCCCCAGGTGACCGGGTCACGTGGGGACACCGGCCCCAGGTGACCGGGTCACGTGGGGTCACCAGCCCCAGGTCAGCGGGTCACGTGGGGTCACCGGCCCAAGGTCAGCGGGTCACGTGGGGACACCGGCCCCAGGTCACCGCGTCAGGTCGGGACCCCGAACCCAGGTCCACGAGTCCGTCGACACCACAGCCCCGGGTCACCGGGTCGTGTCGGGTAACCGGCCTGGTTCCCAGGTTCCGATGACCACCCCGGCACCAGGACTCTGGGTCACGTGGGGACACCGGCCCCAGGTCACCGGGTCACGTGGGGTCACCGGACCCAGGTGACCCGGTCACGTGGGGACACCGGCCCCAGGTGACCGGGTCACGTGGGGTCACCGGCACCAGGTGACCGGGTCACGTGGGGTAACCGGCCCCAGGTGACCGGGTCACGCGGGGTCACCGGCCCCAGGTGACCGGGTCACGCGGGGTCACCGGCCCCAGGTGACCGGGTCACGTGGGGTCACCGGCCCCAGGTGACCGGGTCACATGGGGACACCGGCCCCAGGTGACCGGGTCACGTGGGGTCACCATCCCCAGGTCAGCGGGTCACGTGGGGTCACCGGCCCCAGGTGACCGGGTCACGTGGGGTCACCGGCCCCAGGTGACCGGGTCACGTGGGGTCACCGGCACCAGGTGACCGGGTCACGTGGGGACACCGGCCCCAGGTGACCGGGTCACGTGGGGTCACCGGCCCCAGGTGACCGGGTCACGTGGGGTCACCGGCCCAAGGTCAGCGGGTCACGTGGGGACACCGGCCCCAGGTCACCGCGTCAGGTCGGGACCCCGAACCCAGGTCCACGAGTCCGTCGACACCACAGCCCCGGGTCACCGGGTCGTGTCGGGTAACTGGCCTGGTTCCCAGGTTCCGATGACCAACCCCGGCACCAGGACTCTGGGCCACGTGGGGACACCGGCCCCAGGTCAGCGGGTCACGTGGGGACACCGGACCCAGGTCAGCGGGTCACGTGGGGACACCGGACCCAGGTAACCGGGTCATACCGAGTCCCCGGACCCAGGTCACCGGGTCAGTTCGGGACCCCGGACCCAGGTCGGGTCATGTCACGTCCCATGCCCGGGTCCCCGGGTTGGATTTTTACCCAGGCCCCGGGTCACAGGGTCATGTCGGGTCAACGGCCTGGGTACAAGGGTCTGGTGACCACCCCGACCCCAGGTCCCCGGGTCATGACGGGACACCGGACCAGGTCCCCGAGTCCGGTCGACACCACAGCCCCAGGTCACCGGGTCATGTCGGGACCCAGCCCGGGTCCCCGGGACGCGTTTTTACCCCAGCCGCAGATCACCGGGTCCTGTCGGGTACCCGGGTCGGGTCCCCTGGACAGGTCGGCAACCCGGCCCCGGGTCACGGGGTCATGTCGGGTCGCTGTCCCGGGTACCAGTGTCAGGTGACCACCCCGGCCCCGGGAGACGGAGTCATACCGGGTCCCTGGCCCGGGTCCCCGGGTTGCATCGGGACAAAAGCACCGGATCACTGGATCACGTGGGGGCCCGGGCCCGGGTCCCCGGGTTGCATCGGGACACCAGCGAAGGACCACCGGGTCCTGTCGGGTCCCCGGCCCGGGTCCCCTGGACAGGTCGTTAACCCGGCCCCAGGTCACCGGGTCATGTCGCGCACCCGGCCTGGTTCCCACGTTCCGGTGACCACCCCGGCACCAGGACCCCGGGTCCCGTGGGGACCCCGGCCCCAGGTGACCGGGTCACGCGGGGTCACCGGCCCCAGGTCAGCGGGTCACGCGGGGTCACCGGCCCCAGGTCAGCGGGTCACGTGGGGACACCGGACCCAGGTCAGCGGGTCACGTGGGGACACCGGCCCCAGGTCACCGCGTCAGGTCGGGACCCCGAACCCAGGTCCACGAGTCCGTCGACACCACAGCCCCGGGTCACCGGGTCGTGTCGGGTAACCGGCCTGGTTCCCAGGTTCCGATGACCACCCCGGCACCAGGACTCTGGGTCACGTGGGGACACCGGCCCCAGGTCACCGGGTCACGTGGGGTCACCGGCCCCAGGTGACCCGGACACGTGGGGTCACCGGCCCCAGGTGACCGGGTCACGTGGGGACACCGGCCCCAGGTGACCGGGTCACGTGGGGTCACCGGCCCCAGGTCAGCGGGTCACGTGGGGTCACCGGCCCCAGGTCACCGGGTCACGTGGGGTCACCGGCCCCAGGTGACCGGGTCACGTGAGGTCACCGGCCCCAGGTGACCGGGTCACGTGGGGTCACCGGCCCCAGGTCAGCGGGTCACGTGGGGACACCGGCCCCAGGTAACCAAGGCATGTCGGGACCCAGCCCGGGTCCCCGGGACGGGTTTTTACCCCAGCCGCAGATCACCGGGTCCTGTCGGGTCCCCGGCCCGGGTCCCCTGGACAGGTCGATAACCCGGCCCCAGGTCACCCGGTCATCTCGCGCACCCGGCCTGGTTCCCAGGTTCCGATGACCACCCCGGCACCAGGACCCCGGGTCACGTGGGGACACCGGCCCCAGGTGACCGGGTCACGTGGGGTCACCGGCCCCAGGTCAGCGGGTCACGTGGGGACCCCGGCCCCAGGTGACCGGGTCACGTGGGGACCCCGGACCCAGGTAACCGGGTCATACCGAGTCCCCGGACCCAGGTCACCGGGTCAGTTCGGGACCCCGGACCCAGGTCGGGTCATGTCACGTCCCATGCCCGGGTCCCCGGGTTGGATTTTTACCCAGGCCCCGGGTCACAGGGTCATGTCGGGTCAACGGCCTGGGTACAAGGGTCTGGTGACCACCCCGACCCCAGGTCCCCGGGTCATGACGGGACACCGGACCAGGTCCCCGAGTCCGGTCGACACCACAGCCCCAGGTCACCGGGTCATGTCGGGACCCAGCCCGGGTCCCCGGGACGGGTTTTTACCCCAGCCGCAGATCACCGGGTCCTGTCGGGTACCCGGGTCGGGTCCCCTGGACAGGTCGGCACCCCGGCCCCGGGTCACGGGGTCATGTCGGGTCGCTGTCCCGGGTACCAGTGTCAGGTGACCACCCCGGCCCCGGGAGACGGAGTCATACCGGGTCCCCGGCCCAGGTCCCCGGGTTGCATCGGGACAAAAGCACCGGATCACTGGATCACGTGGGGGCCCGGGCCCGGGTCCCCGGGTTGCATCGGGACACCAGCGAAGGACCACCGGGTCCTGTCGGGTCCCCGGCCCGGGTCCCCTGGACAGGTCGTTAACCCGGCCCCAGGTCACCGGGTCGTGTCGGGTAACCGGCCTGGTTCCCAGGTTCCGGTGACCACCCCGGCACCAGGACCCCGGGTCCCGTGGGGACCCCGGCCCCAGGTGACCGGGTCACATGGGGTCACCGGCCCCAGGTGACCGGGTCACGTGGGGACACCGGCCCCAGGTGACCGGGTCACGTGGGGTCACCGGCACCAGGTGACCGGGTCACGTGGGGTCACCGGCCCCAGGTGACCGGGTCACGTGGGGTCACCGGCCCCAGGTGACCGGGTCACGTGGGGTCACCGGCCCCAGGTGACCGGGTCACGTGAGGTCACCGGCCCCAGGTGACCGGGTCACGTGGGGTCACCGGCCCCAGGTCAGCGGGTCACGTGGGGTCACCGGCCCCAGGTGACCTGGTCACGTGGGGTCACCGGCCCCAGGTGACCGGGTCACGTGGGGTCACCGGCCCCAGGTGACCGGGTCACGTGAGGTCACCGGCCCCAGGTGACCGGGTCACGTGGGGTCACCGGCCCCAGGTGACCGGGTCACGTGGGGTCACCGGCCCCAGGTGACCGGGTCACGTGGGGTCACCGGCCCCAGGTGACCGGGTCACGTGGGGTCACCGGCCCCAGGTGTTCGGGTCACGTGGGGTCACCGGCCCCAGGTGACCGGGTCACGTGGGGTCACTGGCCCCAGGTCAGCGGGTCACGTGGGGACACCGGCCCCAGGTAACCGGGTCATACCGAGTCCCCGGACCCAGGTCACCGGGTCAGTTCGGGACCCCGGACCCAGGTCGGGTCATGTCACGTCCCATGCCCGGGTCCCCGGGTTGGATTTTTACCCAGGCCCCGGGTCACAGGGTCATGTCGGGTCAACGGCCTGGGTACAAGGGTCTGGTGACCACCCCGACCCCAGGTCCCCGGGTCATGACGGGACACCGGACCAGGTCCCCGAGTCCGGTCGACACCACAGCCCCAGGTCACCGGGTCATGTCGGGACCCAGCCCGGGTCCCCGGGACGCGTTTTTACCCCAGCCGCAGATCACCGGGTCCTGTCGGGTACCCGGGTCGGGTCCCCTGGACAGGTCGGCACCCCGGCCCCGGGTCACGGGGTCATGTCGGGTCGCTGTCCCGGGTACCAGTGTCAGGTGACCACCCCGGCCCCGGGAGACGGAGTCATACCGGGTCCCCGGCCCAGGTCCCCGGGTTGCATCGGGACACCAGCGAAGGACCACCGGGTCCTGTCGGGTCCCCGGCCCGGGTCCCCTGGACAGGTCGTTAACCCGGCCCCAGGTCACCGGGTCATGTCGCGCACCCGGCCTGGTTCCCAGGTTCCGGTGACCACCCCGGCACCAGGACCCCGGGTCACGTGGGGACCCCGGACCCAGGTCAGCGGGTCACGTGGGGACACCGGCCCCAGGTCACCGCGTCAGGTCGGGACCCCGAACCCAGGTCCACGAGTCCGTCGACACCACAGCCCCGGGTCACCGGGTCGTGTCGGGTAACCGGCCTGGTTCCAAGGTTCCGATGACCACCCCGGCACCAGGACCCCGGGTCACGTGGGGACACCGGCCCCAGGTGACCGGGTCACGTGGGGTCACCGGCCCCAGGTGACCGGGTCACGTGAGGTCACCGGCCCCAGGTGACCGGGTCACGTGGGGTCACCGGCCCCAGGTGACCGGGTCACGTGGGGTCACCGGCCCCAGGTGACCGGGTCACGTGGGGTCACCGGCCCCAGGTCAGCGGGTCACGTGGGGACACCGGCCCCAGGTAACCAAGGCATGTCGGGACCCAGCCCGGGTCCCCGGGACGGGTTTTTACCCCAGCCGCAGATCACCGGGTCCTGTCGGGTCCCCGGCCCGGGTCCCCTGGACAGGTCGATAACCCGGCCCCAGGTCACCCGGTCATCTCGCGCACCCGGCCTGGTTCCCAGGTTCCGATGACCACCCCGGCACCAGGACCCCGGGTCACGTGGGGACACCGGCCCCAGGTGACCGGGTCACGTGGGGTCACCGGCCCCAGGTCAGCGGGTCACGTGGGGACCCCGGCCCCAGGTGACCGGGTCACGTGGGGACCCCGGACCCAGGTAACCGGGTCATACCGAGTCCCCGGACCCAGGTCACCGGGTCAGTTCGGGACCCCGGACCCAGGTCGGGTCATGTCACGTCCCATGCCCCGGTCCCCGGGTTGGATTTTTACCCAGGCCCCGGGTCACAGGGTCATGTCGGGTCAACGGCCTGGGTACAAGGGTCTGGTGACCACCCCGACCCCAGGTCCCCGGGTCATGACGGGACACCGGACCAGGTCCCCGAGTCCGGTCGACACCACAGCCCCAGGTCACCGGGTCATGTCGGGACCCAGCCCGGGTCCCCGGGACGCGTTTTTACCCCAGCCGCAGATCACCGGGTCCTGTCGGGTACCCGGGTCGGGTCCCCTGGACAGGTCGGCACCCCGGCCCCGGGTCACGGGGTCATGTCGGGTCGCTGTCCCGGGTACCAGTGTCAGGTGACCACCCCGGCCCCGGGAGACGGAGTCATACCGGGTCCCCGGCCCAGGTCCCCGGGTTGCATCGGGACAAAAGCACCGGATCACTGGATCACGTGGGGGCCCGGGCCCGGGTCCCCGGGTTGCATCGGGACACCAGCGAAGGACCACCGGGTCCTGTCGGGTCCCCGGCCCGGGTCCCCTGGACAGGTCGTTAACCCGGCCCCAGGTCACCGGGTCGTGTCGGGTAACCGGCCTGGTTCCCAGGTTCCGGTGACCACCCCGGCACCAGGACCCCGGGTCCCGTGGGGACCCCGGCCCCAGGTGACCGGGTCACGCGGGGTCACCGGCCCCAGGTCACCGGGTCACGTGGGGTCACCGGCCCCAGGTGACCGGGTCACGTGGGGTCACCGGCCCCAGGTGTTCGGGTCACGTGGGGTCACCGGCCCCAGGTGACCGGGTCACGTGGTGTCACCGGACCCAGGTCAGCGGGTCACGTGGGGACACCGGCCCCAGGTAACCGGGTCATACCGAGTCCCCGGACCCAGGTCACCGGGTCAGTTCGGGACCCCGGACCCAGGTCGGGTCATGTCACGTCCCATGCCCGGGTCCCCGGGTTGGATTTTTACCCAGGCCCCGGGTCACAGGGTCATGTCGGGTCAACGGCCTGGGTACAAGTGTCTGGTGACCACCCCGACCCCAGGTCCCCGGGTCATGACGGGACACCGGACCAGGTCCCCGAGTCCGGTCGACACCACAGCCCCAGGTCACCGGGTCATGTCGGGACCCAGCCCGGGTTTCCGGGACGGGTTTTTACCCCAGCCGCAGATCACCGGGTCCTGTCGGGTACCCGGGTCGGGTCCCCTGGACAGGTCGGCACCCCGGCCCCGTGTCACGGGGTCATGTCGGGTCGCTGTCCCGGGTACCAGTGTCAGGTGACCACCCCGGCCCCGGGAGACGGAGTCATACCGGGTCCCCGGCCCGGGTCCCCGGGTTGCATCGGGACACCAGCGAAGGACCACCGGGTCCTGTCGGGTCCCCGGCCCGGGTCCCCTGGACAGGTCGTTAACCCGGCCCCAGGTCACCGGGTCATGTCGCGCACCCGGCCTGGTTCCCAGGTTCCGGTGACCACCCCGGCACCAGGACCCCGGGTCACGTGGGGACCCCGGACCCAGGTCAGCGGGTCACGTGGGGACACCGGCCCCAGGTCACCGCGTCAGGTCGGGACCCCGAACCCAGGTCCACGAGTCCGTCGACACCACAGCCCCGGGTCACCGGGTCGTGTCGGGTAACCGGCCTGGTTCCAAGGTTCCGATGACCACCCCGGCACCAGGACCCCGGGTCACGTGGGGACACCGGCCCCAGGTGACCGGGTCACGTGGGGTCACCGGCCCCAGGTGACCGGGTCACGTGAGGTCACCGGCCCCAGGTGACCGGGTCACGTGGGGTCACCGGCCCCAGGTGACCGGGTCACGTGGGGTCACCGGCCCCAGGTGACCGGGTCACGTGGGGTCACCGGCCCCAGGTCAGCGGGTCACGTGGGGACACCGGCCCCAGGTAACCAAGGCATGTCGGGACCCAGCCCGGGTCCCCGGGACGGGTTTTTACCCCAGCCGCAGATCACCGGGTCCTGTCGGGTCCCCGGCCCGGGTCCCCTGGACAGGTCGATAACCCGGCCCCAGGTCACCCGGTCATCTCGCGCACCCGGCCTGGTTCCCAGGTTCCGATGACCACCCCGGCACCAGGACCCCGGGTCACGTGGGGACACCGGCCCCAGGTGACCGGGTCACGTGGGGTCACCGGCCCCAGGTCAGCGGGTCACGTGGGGACCCCGGCCCCAGGTGACCGGGTCACGTGGGGACCCCGGACCCAGGTAACCGGGTCATACCGAGTCCCCGGACCCAGGTCACCGGGTCAGTTCGGGACCCCGGACCCAGGTCGGGTCATGTCACGTCCCATGCCCGGGTCCCCGGGTTGGATTTTTACCCAGGCCCCGGGTCACAGGGTCATGTCGGGTCAACGGCCTGGGTACAAGGGTCTGGTGACCACCCCGACCCCAGGTCCCCGGGTCATGACGGGACACCGGACCAGGTCCCCGAGTCCGGTCGACACCACAGCCCCAGGTCACCGGGTCATGTCGGGACCCAGCCCGGGTCCCCGGGACGGGTTTTTACCCCAGCCGCAGATCACCGGGTCCTGTCGGGTACCCGGGTCGGGTCCCCTGGACAGGTCGGCACCCCGGCCCCGGGTCACGGGGTCATGTCGGGTCGCTGTCCCGGGTACCACTGTCAGGTGACCACCCCGGCCCCGGGAGACGGAGTCATACCGGGTCCCCGGCCCAGGTCCCCGGGTTGCATCGGGACAAAAGCACCGGATCACTGGATCACGTGGGGGCCCGGGCCCGGGTCCCCGGGTTGCATCGGGACACCAGCGAAGGACCACCGGGTCCTGTCGGGTCCCCGGCCCGGGTCCCCTGGACAGGTCGTTAACCCGGCCCCAGGTCACCGGGTCGTGTCGGGTAACCGGCCTGGTTCCCAGGTTCCGGTGACCACCCCGGCACCAGGACCCCGGGTCCCGTGGGGACCCCGGCCCCAGGTGACCGGGTCACGCGGGGTCACCGGCCCCAGGTCACCGGGTCACGTGGGGTCACCGGCCCCAGGTGACCGGGTCACGTGGGGTCACCGGCCCCAGGTGACCGGGTCACGTGGGGTCACCGGCCCCAGGTGTTCGGGTCACGTGGGGTCACCGGCCCCAGGTCAGCGGGTCACGTGGGGTCACCGGACCCAGGTCAGCGGGTCACGTGGGGACACCGGCCCCAGGTAACCGGGTCATACCGAGTCCCCGGACCCAGGTCACGGGGTCAGTTCGGGACCCCGGACCCAGGTCGGGTCATGTCACGTCCCATGCCCGGGTCCCCGGGTTGGATTTTTACCCAGGCCCCGGGTCACAGGGTCATGTCGGGTCAACGGCCTGGGTACAAGTGTCTGGTGACCACCCCGACCCCAGGTCCCCGGGTCATGACGGGACACCGGACCAGGTCCCCGAGTCCGGTCGACACCACAGCCCCAGGTCACCGGGTCATGTCGGGACCCAGCCCGGGTTTCCGGGACGGGTTTTTACCCCAGCCGCAGATCACCGGGTCCTGTCGGGTACCCGGGTCGGGTCCCCTGGACAGGTCGGCACCCCGGCCCCGTGTCACGGGGTCATGTCGGGTCGCTGTCCCGGGTACCAGTGTCAGGTGACCACCCCGGCCCCGGGAGACGGAGTCATACCGGGTCCCCGGCCCGGGTCCCCGGGTTGCATCGGGACACCAGCGAAGGACCACCGGGTCCTGTCGGGTCCCCGGCCCGGGTCCCCTGGACAGGTCGTTAACCCGGCCCCAGGTCACCGGGTCATGTCGCGCACCCGGCCTGGTTCCCAGGTTCCGGTGACCACCCCGGCACCAGGACCCCGGGTCACGTGGGGACACCGGACCCAGGTCAGCGGGTCACGTGGGGACACCGGCCCCAGGTCACCGCGTCAGGTCGGGACCCCGAACCCAGGTCCACGAGTCCGTCGACACCACAGCCCCGGGTCACCGGGTCGTGTCGGGTAACCGGCCTGGTTCCAAGGTTCCGATGACCACCCCGGCACCAGGACCCCGGGTCACGTGGGGACACCGGCCCCAGGTGACCGGGTCACGTGGGGTCACCGGCCCCAGGTGACCGGGTCACGTGAGGTCACCGGCCCCAGGTGACCGGGTCACGTGGGGTCACCGGCCCCAGGTGACCGGGTCACGTGGGGTCACCGGCCCCAGGTGACCAGGTCACGTGGGGTCACCGGCCCCAGGTCAGCGGGTCACGTGGGGACACCGGCCCCAGGTAACCAAGGCATGTCGGGACCCAGCCCGGGTCCCCGGGACGGGTTTTTACCCCAGCCGCAGATCACCGGGTCCTGTCGGGTCCCCGGCCCGGGTCCCCTGGACAGGTCGATAACCCGGCCCCAGGTCACCCGGTCATCTCGCGCACCCGGCCTGGTTCCCAGGTTCCGATGACCACCCCGGCACCAGGACCCCGGGTCACGTGGGGACACCGGCCCCAGGTGACCGGGTCACGTGGGGTCACCGGCCCCAGGTCAGCGGGTCACGTGGGGACCCCGGCCCCAGGTGACCGGGTCACGTGGGGACCCCGGACCCAGGTAACCGGGTCATACCGAGTCCCCGGACCCAGGTCACCGGGTCAGTTCGGGACCCCGGACCCAGGTCGGGTCATGTCACGTCCCATGCCCGGGTCCCCGGGTTGGATTTTTACCCAGGCCCCGGGTCACAGGGTCATGTCGGGTCAACGGCCTGGGTACAAGGGTCTGGTGACCACCCCGACCCCAGGTCCCCGGGTCATGACGGGACACCGGACCAGGTCCCCGAGTCCGGTCGACACCACAGCCCCAGGTCACCGGGTCATGTCGGGACCCAGCCCGGGTCCCCGGGACGGGTTTTTACCCCAGCCGCAGATCACCGGGTCCTGTCGGGTACCCGGGTCGGGTCCCCTGGACAGGTCGGCACCCCGGCCCCGGGTCACGGGGTCATGTCGGGTCGCTGTCCCGGGTACCACTGTCAGGTGACCACCCCGGCCCCGGGAGACGGAGTCATACCGGGTCCCCGGCCCAGGTCCCCGGGTTGCATCGGGACAAAAGCACCGGATCACTGGATCACGTGGGGGCCCGGGCCCGGGTCCCCGGGTTGCATCGGGACACCAGCGAAGGACCACCGGGTCCTGTCGGGTCCCCGGCCCGGGTCCCCTGGACAGGTCGTTAACCCGGCCCCAGGTCACCGGGTCGTGTCGGGTAACCGGCCTGGTTCCCAGGTTCCGGTGACCACCCCGGCACCAGGACCCCGGGTCCCGTGGGGACCCCGGCCCCAGGTGACCGGGTCACATGGGGTCACCGGCCCCAGGTGACCGGGTCACGTGGGGACACCGGCCCCAGGTGACCGGGTCACGTGGGGTCACCGGCACCAGGTGACCGGGTCACGTGGGGTCACCGGCCCCAGGTGACCGGGTCACGTGAGGTCACCGGCCCCAGGTGACCGGGTCACGTGGGGTCACCGGCCCCAGGTGACCGGGTCACGTGGGGTCACCGGCCCCAGGTGACCGGGTCACGTGGGGTCACCGGCCCCAGGTGACCGGGTCACGTGGGGACACCGGCCCCAGGTCAGCGGGTCACGTGGGGTCACCGGCCCCAGGTCAGCGGGTCACGTGGGGACACCGGCCCCAGGTCACCGGGTCACGTGGGGTCACCGGCCCCAGGTGACCGGGTCACGTGGGGTCACCGGCCCCAGTTGACCGGGTCACGTGGGGTCACCGGCCCCAGGTGACCGGGTCACGTGGGGACACCGGCCCCAGGTGACCGGGTCACGTGGGGTCACCGGCCCCAGGTGACCGGGTCACGTGGGGTCACCAGCCCCAGGTGACCGGGTCACGTGGGGTCACCGGCCCCAGGTGACCGGGTCACGTGGGGTCACCGGCCCCAGGTCAGCGGGTCACGTGGGGTCACCGGCCCCAGGTGACCGGGTCACGTGGGGTCACCGGCCCCAGGTCAGCGGGTCACGTGGTGACACCGGCCCCAGGTCAGCGGGTCACGTGGGGTCACCGGCCCCAGGTGACCGGGTCACGTGGGGACACCGGCCCCAGGTGACCGGGTCACGTGGGGTCACCGGCCCCAGGTCAGCGGGTCACGTGGGGACACCGGCCCCAGGTAACCAAGGTATGTCGGGACCCAGCCCGGGTCCCCGGGACGGATTTTTACCCCAGCCGCAGATCACCGGGTCCTGTCGGGTCCCCGGCCCGGGTCCCCTGGACAGGTCGATAACCCGGCCCCAGGTCACCCGGTCATCTCGCGCACCCGGCCTGGTTCCCAGGTTCCGATGACCACCCCGGCACCAGGACCCCGGGTCACGTGGGGACACCGGCCCCAGGTGACCGGGTCACGTGGGGTCACCGGCCCCAGGTGACCGGGTCACGTGAGGTCACCGGCCCCAGGTGACCGGGTCACGTGGGGTCACCGGCCCCAGGTGACCGGGTCACGTGGGGTCACCGGCCCCAGGTGACCAGGTCACGTGGGGTCACCGGCCCCAGGTCAGCGGGTCACGTGGGGACACCGGCCCCAGGTAACCAAGGCATGTCGGGACCCAGCCCGGGTCCCCGGGACGGGTTTTTACCCCAGCCGCAGATCACCGGGTCCTGTCGGGTCCCCGGCCCGGGTCCCCTGGACAGGTCTATAACCCGGCCCCAGGTCACCCGGTCATCTCGCACACCCGGCCTGGTTCCCAGGTTCCGATGACCACCCCGGCACCAGGACCCCGGGTCACGTGGGGACACCGGCCCCAGGTGACCGGGTCACGTGGGGTCACCGGCCCCAGGTCAGCGGGTCACGTGGGGACCCCGGCCCCAGGTGACCGGGTCACGTGGGGACCCCGGACCCAGGTAACCGGGTCATACCGAGTCCCCGGACCCAGGTCACCGGGTCAGTTCGGGACCCCGGACCCAGGTCGGGTCATGTCACGTCCCATGCCCGGGTCCCCGGGTTGGATTTTTACCCAGGCCCCGGGTCACAGGGTCATGTCGGGTCAACGGCCTGGGTACAAGGGTCTGGTGACCACCCCGAACCCAGGTCCCCGGGTCATGACGGGACACCGGACCAGGTCCCCGAGTCCGGTCGACACCACAGCCCCAGGTCACCGGGTCATGTCGGGACCCAGCCCGGGTCCCCGGGACGCGTTTTTACCCCAGCCGCAGATCACCGGGTCCTGTCGGGTACCCGGGTCGGGTCCCCTGGACAGGTCGGCACCCCGGCCCCGGGTCACGGGGTCATGTCGGGTCGCTGTCCCGGGTACCAGTGTCAGGTGACCACCCCGGCCCCGGGAGACGGAGTCATACCGGGTCCCCGGCCCAGGTCCCCGGGTTGCATCGGGACAAAAGCACCGGATCACTGGATCACGTGGGGGCCCGGGCCCGGGTCCCCGGGTTGCATCGGGACACCAGCGAAGGACCACCGGGTCCTGTCGGGTCCCCGGCCCGGGTCCCCTGGACAGGTCGTTAACCCGGCCCCAGGTCACCGGGTCGTGTCGGGTAACCAGCCTGGTTCCCAGGTTCCGGTGACCACCCCGGCACCAGGACCCCGGGTCCCGTGGGGACCCCGGCGCCAGGTGACCGGGTCACGCGGGGTCACCGGCCCCAGGTGACCAGGTCACGTGGGGTCACCGGCCCCAGGTGACCGGGTCACGTGGGGTCACCGGCCCCAGGTGACCAGGTCACGTGGGGACACCGGCCCCAGGTGACCGGGTCACGTGGGGTCACCGGCCCCAGGTGACCGGGTCACGTGGGGTCACCGGCCCCAGGTCAGCGGGTCACGTGGGGTCACCGGCCCCAGGTGACCGGGTCACGTGGGGACACCGGCCCCAGGTGACCGGGTCACGTGGGGTCACCGGCCCCAGGTGACCGGGTCACGTGGGGACACCGGCCCCAGGTCAACGGGTCACGTGGGGTCACCGGCCCCAGGTCAGCGGGTCACGTGGGGTCACCGGCCCCAGGTGACCGGGTCACGTGGGGACACCGGCCCCAGGTGACCGGGTCACGTGGGGTCACCAGCCCCAGGTCAGCGGGTCACGTGGGGTCACCGGCCCCAGGTCAGCGGGTCACGTGGGGACACCGGCCCCAGGTCACAGCGTCAGGTCGGGACCCCGAACCCAGGTCCACGAGTCCGTCGACACCACAGCCCCGGGTCACCGGGTCGTGTCGGGTAACCGGCCTGGTTCCCAGGTTCCGATGACCACCCCGGCACCAGGACTCTGGGTCACGTGGGGACACCGGCCCCAGGTCACCGGGTCACGTGGGGTCACCGGACCCAGGTGACCCGGTCACGTGGGGACACCGGCCCCAGGTGACCGGGTCACGTGGGGTCACCGGCACCAGGTGACCGGGTCACGTGGGGTAACCGGCCCCAGGTGACCGGGTCACGCGGGGTCACCGGCCCCAGGTGACCGGGTCACGCGGGGTCACCGGCCCCAGGTGACCGGGTCACGTGGGGTCACCGGCCCCAGGTGACCGGGTCACGTGGGGACACCGGCCCCAGGTGACCGGGTCACGTGGGGTCACCATCCCCAGGTCAGCGGGTCACGTGGGGTCACCGGCCCCAGGTGACCGGGTCACGTGGGGTCACCGGCCCCAGGTGACCGGGTCACGTGGGGTCACCGGCACCAGGTGACCGGGTCACGTGGGGACACCGGCCCCAGGTGACCGTGTCACGTGGGGTCACCGGCCCCAGGTCAGCGGGTCACGTGGGGTCACCGGCCCAAGGTCAGCGGGTCACGTGGGGACACCGGCCCCAGGTCACCGCGTCAGGTCGGGACCCCGAACCCAGGTCCACGAGTCCGTCGACACCACAGCCCCGGGTCACCGGGTCGTGTCGGGTAACCGGCCTGGTTCCCAGGTTCCGATGACCACCCCGGCACCAGGACTCTGGGCCACGTGGGGACACCGGCCCCAGGTCAGCGGGTCACGTGGGGACACCGGACCCAGGTCAGCGGGTCACGTGGGGACACCGGACCCAGGTAACCGGGTCATACCGAGTCCCCGGACCCAGGTCACCGGGTCAGTTCGGGACCCCGGACCCAGGTCGGGTCATGTCACGTCCCATGCCCGGGTCCCCGGGTTGGATTTTTACCCAGGCCCCGGGTCACAGGGTCATGTCGGGTCAACGGCCTGGGTACAAGGGTCTGGTGACCACCCCGACCCCAGGTCCCCGGGTCATGACGGGACACCGGACCAGGTCCCCGAGTCCGGTCGACACCACAGCCCCAGGTCACCGGGTCATGTCGGGACCCAGCCCGGGTCCCCGGGACGCGTTTTTACCCCAGCCGCAGATCACCGGGTCCTGTCGGGTACCCGGGTCGGGTCCCCTGGACAGGTCGGCAACCCGGCCCCGGGTCACGGGGTCATGTCGGGTCGCTGTCCCGGGTACCAGTGTCAGGTGACCACCCCGGCCCCGGGAGACGGAGTCATACCGGGTCCCCGGCCCGGGTCCCCGGGTTGCATCGGGACAAAAGCACCGGATCACTGGATCACGTGGGGGCCCGGGCCCGGGTCCCCGGGTTGCATCGGGACACCAGCGAAGGACCACCGGGTCCTGTCGGGTCCCCGGCCCGGGTCCCCTGGACAGGTCGTTAACCCGGCCCCAGGTCACCGGGTCATGTCGCGCACCCGGCCTGGTTCCCACGTTCCGGTGACCACCCCGGCACCAGGACCCCGGGTCCCGTGGGGACCCCGGCCCCAGGTGACCGGGTCACGCGGGGTCACCGGCCCCAGGTCAGCGGGTCACGCGGGGTCACCGGCCCCAGGTCAGCGGGTCACGTGGGGACACCGGACCCAGGTCAGCGGGTCACGTGGGGACACCGGCCCCAGGTCACCGCGTCAGGTCGGGACCCCGAACCCAGGTCCACGAGTCCGTCGACACCACAGCCCCGGGTCACCGGGTCGTGTCGGGTAACCGGCCTGGTTCCCAGGTTCCGATGACCACCCCGGCACCAGGACTCTGGGTCACGTGGGGACACCGGCCCCAGGTCACCGGGTCACGTGGGGTCACCGGCCCCAGGTGACCCGGACACGTGGGGTCACCGGCCCCAGGTGACCGGGTCACGTGGGGACACC
This sequence comes from Somateria mollissima, assembly GCA_951411735.1. Taxonomy (NCBI): domain Eukaryota; kingdom Metazoa; phylum Chordata; class Aves; order Anseriformes; family Anatidae; genus Somateria; species Somateria mollissima. Next base: position 318,187 of record CATOCB010000189.1, read on the forward strand.
GGCCCCAGGTGACCGGGTCACGTGGGGTCACCGGCCCCAGGTCAGCGGGTCACGTGGGGTCACCGGCCCCAGGTCACCGGGTCACGTGGGGTCACCGGCCCCAGGTGACCGGGTCACGTGAGGTCACCGGCCCCAGGTGACCGGGTCACGTGGGGTCACCGGCCCCAGGTCAGCGGGTCACGTGGGGACACCGGCCCCAGGTAACCAAGGCATGTCGGGACCCAGCCCGGGTCCCCGGGACGGGTTTTTACCCCAGCCGCAGATCACCGGGTCCTGTCGGGTCCCCGGCCCGGGTCCCCTGGACAGGTCGATAACCCGGCCCCAGGTCACCCGGTCATCTCGCGCACCCGGCCTGGTTCCCAGGTTCCGATGACCACCCCGGCACCAGGACCCCGGGTCACGTGGGGACACCGGCCCCAGGTGACCGGGTCACGTGGGGTCACCGGCCCCAGGTCAGCGGGTCACGTGGGGACCCCGGCCCCAGGTGACCGGGTCACGTGGGGACCCCGGACCCAGGTAACCGGGTCATACCGAGTCCCCGGACCCAGGTCACCGGGTCAGTTCGGGACCCCGGACCCAGGTCGGGTCATGTCACGTCCCATGCCCGGGTCCCCGGGTTGGATTTTTACCCAGGCCCCGGGTCACAGGGTCATGTCGGGTCAACGGCCTGGGTACAAGGGTCTGGTGACCACCCCGACCCCAGGTCCCCGGGTCATGACGGGACACCGGACCAGGTCCCCGAGTCCGGTCGACACCACAGCCCCAGGTCACCGGGTCATGTCGGGACCCAGCCCGGGTCCCCGGGACGGGTTTTTACCCCAGCCGCAGATCACCGGGTCCTGTCGGGTACCCGGGTCGGGTCCCCTGGACAGGTCGGCACCCCGGCCCCGGGTCACGGGGTCATGTCGGGTCGCTGTCCCGGGTACCAGTGTCAGGTGACCACCCCGGCCCCGGGAGACGGAGTCATACCGGGTCCCCGGCCCAGGTCCCCGGGTTGCATCGGGACAAAAGCACCGGATCACTGGATCACGTGGGGGCCCGGGCCCGGGTCCCCGGGTTGCATCGGGACACCAGCGAAGGACCACCGGGTCCTGTCGGGTCCCCGGCCCGGGTCCCCTGGACAGGTCGTTAACCCGGCCCCAGGTCACCGGGTCGTGTCGGGTAACCGGCCTGGTTCCCAGGTTCCGGTGACCACCCCGGCACCAGGACCCCGGGTCCCGTGGGGACCCCGGCCCCAGGTGACCGGGTCACATGGGGTCACCGGCCCCAGGTGACCGGGTCACGTGGGGACACCGGCCCCAGGTGACCGGGTCACGTGGGGTCACCGGCACCAGGTGACCGGGTCACGTGGGGTCACCGGCCCCAGGTGACCGGGTCACGTGGGGTCACCGGCCCCAGGTGACCGGGTCACGTGGGGTCACCGGCCCCAGGTGACCGGGTCACGTGAGGTCACCGGCCCCAGGTGACCGGGTCACGTGGGGTCACCGGCCCCAGGTGACCGGGTCACGTGGGGTCACCGGCCCCAGGTGACCTGGTCACGTGGGGTCACCGGCCCCAGGTGACCGGGTCACGTGGGGTCACCGGCCCCAGGTGACCGGGTCACGTGAGGTCACCGGCCCCAGGTGACCGGGTCACGTGGGGTCACCGGCCCCAGGTGACCGGGTCACGTGGGGTCACCGGCCCCAGGTGACCGGGTCACGTGGGGTCACCGGCCCCAGGTGACCGGGTCACGTGGGGTCACCGGCCCCAGGTGTTCGGGTCACGTGGGGTCACCGGCCCCAGGTGACCGGGTCACGTGGGGTCACCAGACCCAGGTGACCGGGTCACGTGGGGACACCGGCCCCAGGTAACCGGGTCATACCGAGTCCCCGGACCCAGGTCACCGGGTCAGTTCGGGACCCCGGACCCAGGTCGGGTCATGTCACGTCCCATGCCCGGGTCCCCGGGTTGGATTTTTACCCAGGCCCCGGGTCACAGGGTCATGTCGGGTCAACGGCCTGGGTACAAGGGTCTGGTGACCACCCCGACCCCAGGTCCCCGGGTCATGACGGGACACCGGACCAGGTCCCCGAGTCCGGTCGACACCACAGCCCCAGGTCACCGGGTCATGTCGGGACCCAGCCCGGGTCCCCGGGACGGGTTTTTACCCCAGCCGCAGATCACCGGGTCCTGTCGGGTACCCGGGTCGGGTCCCCTGGACAGGTCGGCACCCCGGCCCCGGGTCACGGGGTCATGTCGGGTCGCTGTCCCGGGTACCAGTGTCAGGTGACCACCCCGGCCCCGGGAGACGGAGTCATACCGGGTCCCCGGCCCAGGTCCCCGGGTTGCATCGGGACACCAGCGAAGGACCACCGGGTCCTGTCGGGTCCCCGGCCCGGGTCCCCTGGACAGGTCGTTAACCCGGCCCCAGGTCACCGGGTCATGTCGCGCACCCGGCCTGGTTCCCAGGTTCCGGTGACCACCCCGGCACCAGGACCCCGGGTCACGTGGGGACCCCGGACCCAGGTCAGCGGGTCACGTGGGGACACCGGCCCCAGGTCACCGCGTCAGGTCGGGACCCCGAACCCAGGTCCACGAGTCCGTCGACACCACAGCCCCGGGTCACCGGGTCGTGTCGGGTAACCGGCCTGGTTCCAAGGTTCCGATGACCACCCCGGCACCAGGACCCCGGGTCACGTGGGGACACCGGCCCCAGGTGACCGGGTCACGTGGGGTCACCGGCCCCAGGTGACCGGGTCACGTGAGGTCACCGGCCCCAGGTGACCGGGTCACGTGGGGTCACCGGCCCCAGGTGACCGGGTCACGTGGGGTCACCGGCCCCAGGTGACCGGGTCACGTGGGGTCACCGGCCCCAGGTCAGCGGGTCACGTGGGGACACCGGCCCCAGGTAACCAAGGCATGTCGGGACCCAGCCCGGGTCCCCGGGATGGGTTTTTACCCCAGCCGCAGATCACCGGGTCCTGTCGGGTCCCCGGCCCGGGTCCCCTGGACAGGTCGATAACCCGGCCCCAGGTCACCCGGTCATCTCGCGCACCCGGCCTGGTTCCCAGGTTCCGATGACCACCCCGGCACCAGGACCCCGGGTCACGTGGGGACACCGGCCCCAGGTGACCGGGTCACGTGGGGTCACCGGCCCCAGGTCAGCGGGTCACGTGGGGACCCCGGCCCCAGGTGACCGGGTCACGTGGGGACCCCGGACCCAGGTAACCGGGTCATACCGAGTCCCCGGACCCAGGTCACCGGGTCAGTTCGGGACCCCGGACCCAGGTCGGGTCATGTCACGTCCCATGCCCGGGTCCCCGGGTTGGATTTTTACCCAGGCCCCGGGTCACAGGGTCATGTCGGGTCAACGGCCTGGGTACAAGGGTCTGGTGACCACCCCGACCCCAGGTCCCCGGGTCATGACGGGACACCGGACCAGGTCCCCGAGTCCGGTCGACACCACAGCCCCAGGTCACCGGGTCATGTCGGGACCCAGCCCGGGTCCCCGGGACGGGTTTTTACCCCAGCCGCAGATCACCGGGTCCTGTCGGGTACCCGGGTTGGGTCCCCTGGACAGGTCGGCACCCCGGCCCCGGGTCACGGGGTCATGTCGGGTCGCTGTCCCGGGTACCACTGTCAGGTGACCACCCCGGCCCCGGGAGACGGAGTCATACCGGGTCCCCGGCCCAGGTCCCCGGGTTGCATCGGGACAAAAGCACCGGATCACTGGATCACGTGGGGGCCCGGGCCCGGGTCCCCGGGTTGCATCGGGACACCAGCGAAGGACCACCGGGTCCTGTCGGGTCCCCGGCCCGGGTCCCCTGGACAGGTCGTTAACCCGGCCCCAGGTCACCGGGTCGTGTCGGGTAACCGGCCTGGTTCCCAGGTTCCGGTGACCACCCCGGCACCAGGACCCCGGGTCCCGTGGGGACCCCGGCCCCAGGTGACCGGGTCACATGGGGTCACCGGCCCCAGGTGACCGGGTCACGTGGGGACACCGGCCCCAGGTGACCCGGTCACGTGGGGTCACCGGCACCAGGTGACCGGGTCACGTGGGGTCACCGGCCCCAGGTGACCGGGTCACGTGAGGTCACCGGCCCCAGGTGACCGGGTCACGTGGGGTCACCGGCCCCAGGTGACCGGGTCACGTGGGGTCACCGGCCCCAGGTGACCGGGTCACGTGGGGTCACCGGCCCCAGGTGACCGGGTCACGTGGGGACACCGGCCCCAGGTCAGCGGGTCACGTGGGGTCACCGGCCCCAGGTCAGCGGGTCACGTGGGGACACCGGCCCCAGGTCACCGGGTCACGTGGGGTCACCGGCCCCAGGTGACCGGGTCACGTGGGGTCACCGGCCCCAGTTGACCGGGTCACGTGGGGTCACCGGCCCCAGGTGACCGGGTCACGTGGGGACACCGGCCCCAGGTGACCGGGTCACGTGGGGTCACCGGCCCCAGGTGACCGGGTCACGTGGGGTCACCGGCCCCAGGTGACCGGGTCACGTGGGGTCACCGGCCCCAGGTCAGCGGGTCACGTGGGGTCACCGGCCCCAGGTGACCGGGTCACGTGGGGTCACCGGCCCCAGGTCAGCGGGTCACGTGGGGACACCGGCCCCAGGTGACCGGGTCACGTGGGGTCACCGGCCCCAGGTGACCGGGTCACGTGGGGACACCGGCCCCAGGTGACCGGGTCACGTGGGGTCACCGGCCCCAGGTCAGCGGGTCACGTGGGGACACCGGCCCCAGGTAACCAAGGTATGTCGGGACCCAGCCCGGGTCCCCGGGACGGATTTTTACCCCAGCCGCAGATCACCGGGTCCTGTCGGGTCCCCGGCCCGGGTCCCCTGGACAGGTCGATAACCCGGCCCCAGGTCACGCGGTCATCTCGCGCACCCGGCCTGGTTCCCAGGTTCCGATGACCACCCCGGCACCAGGACCCCGGGTCACGTGGGGACACCGGCCCCAGGTGACCGGGTCACGTGGGGTCACCGGCCCCAGGTGACCGGGTCACGTGAGGTCACCGGCCCCAGGTGACCGGGTCACGTGGGGTCACCGGCCCCAGGTGACCGGGTCACGTGGGGTCACCGGCCCCAGGTGACCAGGTCACGTGGGGTCACCGGCCCCAGGTCAGCGGGTCACGTGGGGACACCGGCCCCAGGTAACCAAGGCATGTCGGGACCCAGCCCGGGTCCCCGGGACGGGTTTTTACCCCAGCCGCAGATCACCGGGTCCTGTCGGGTCCCCGGCCCGGGTCCCCTGGACAGGTCTATAACCCGGCCCCAGGTCACCCGGTCATCTCGCGCACCCGGCCTGGTTCCCAGGTTCCGATGACCACCCCGGCACCAGGACCCCGGGTCACGTGGGGACACCGGCCCCAGGTGACCGGGTCACGTGGGGTCACCGGCCCCAGGTCAGCGGGTCACGTGGGGACCCCGGCCCCAGGTGACCGGGTCACGTGGGGACCCCGGACCCAGGTAACCGGGTCATACCGAGTCCCCGGACCCAGGTCACCGGGTGAGTTCGGGACCCCGGACCCAGGTCGGGTCATGTCACGTCCCATGCCCGGGTCCCCGGGTTGGATTTTTACCCAGGCCCCGGGTCACAGGGTCATGTCGGGTCAACGGCCTGGGTACAAGGGTCTGGTGACCACCCCGACCCCAGGTCCCCGGGTCATGACGGGACACCGGACCAGGTCCCCGAGTCCGGTCGACACCACAGCCCCAGGTCACCGGGTCATGTCGGGACCCAGCCCGGGTCCCCGGGACGGGTTTTTACCCCAGCCGCAGATCACCGGGTCCTGTCGGGTACCCGGGTCGGGTCCCCTGGACAGGTCGGCACCCCGGCCCCGGGTCACGGGGTCATGTCGGGTCGCTGTCCCGGGTACCACTGTCAGGTGACCACCCCGGCCCCAGGAGACGGAGTCATACCGGGTCCCCGGCCCAGGTCCCCGGGTTGCATCGGGACAAAAGCACCGGATCACTGGATCACGTGGGGGCCCGGGCCCGGGTCCCCGGGTTGCATCGGGACACCAGCGAAGGACCACCGGGTCCTGTCGGGTCCCCGGCCCGGGTCCCCTGGACAGGTCGTTAACCCGGCCCCAGGTCACCGGGTCGTGTTGGGTAACCGGCCTGGTTCCCAGGTTCCGGTGACCACCCCGGCACCAGGACCCCGGGTCCCGTGGGGACCCCGGCCCCAGGTGACCGGGTCACATGGGGTCACTGGCCCCAGGTGACCGGGTCACGTGGGGACACCGGCCCCAGGTGACCGGGTCACGTGGGGTCACCGGCACCAGGTGACCGGGTCACGTGGGGTCACCGGCCCCAGGTGACCGGGTCACGTGAGGTCACCGGCCCCAGGTGACCGGGTCACGTGGGGACACCGGCCCCAGGTGACCGGGTCACGTGGGGTCACCGGCCCCAGGTGACCGGGTCACGTGGGGTCACCGGCCCCAGGTCAGCGGGTCACGTGGGGTCACCGGCCCCAGGTGACCGGGTCACGTGGGGGACACCGGCCCCAGGTGACCGGGTCACGTGTGGTCACCGGCCCCAGGTCAGCGGGTCACGTGGGGACACCGGCCCCAGGTAACCAAGGCATGTCGGGACCCAGCCCGGGTCCCCGGGACGGGTTTTTACCCCAGCCGCAGATCACCGGGTCCTGTCGGGTCCCCGGCCCGGGTCCCCTGGACAGGTCGATAACCCGGCCCCAGGTCACCCGGTCATCTCGCGCACCCGGCCTGGTTCCCAGGTTCCGATGACCACCCCGGCACCAGGACCCCGGGTCACGTGGGGACACCGGCCCCAGGTGACCGGGTCACGTGGGGTCACCGGCCCCAGGTCAGCGGGTCACGTGGGGACCCCGGCCCCAGGTGACCGGGTCACGTGGGGACCCCGGACCCAGGTAACCGGGTCATACCGAGTCCCCGGACCCAGGTCACCGGGTCAGTTCGGGACCCCGGACCCAGGTCGGGTCATGTCACGTCCCATGCCCGGGTCCCCGGGTTGGATTTTTACCCAGGCCCCGGGTCACAGGGTCATGTCGGGTCAACGGCCTGGGTACAAGGGTCTGGTGACCACCCCGACCCCAGGTCCCCGGGTCATGACGGGACACCGGACCAGGTCCCCGAGTCCGGTCGACACCACAGCCCCAGGTCACCGGGTCATGTCGGGACCCAGCCCGGGTCCCCGGGACGGGTTTTTACCCCAGCCGCAGATCACCGGGTCCTGTCGGGTACCCGGGTCGGGTCCCCTGGACAGGTCGGCACCCCGGCCCCGGGTCACGGGGTCATGTCGGGTCGCTGTCCCGGGTACCAGTGTCAGGTGACCACCCCGGCCCCGGGAGACGGAGTCATACCGGGTCCCCGGCCCAGGTCCCCGGGTTGCATCGGGACAAAAGCACCGGATCACTGGATCACGTGGGGGCCCGGGCCCGGGTCCCCGGGTTGCATCGGGACACCAGCGAAGGACCACCGGGTCCTGTCGGGTCCCCGGCCCGGGTCCCCTGGACAGGTCGTTAACCCGGCCCCAGGTCACCGGGTCGTGTCGGGTAACCGGCCTGGTTCCCAGGTTCCGGTGACCACCCCGGCACCAGGACCCCGGGTCCCGTGGGGACCCCGGCCCCAGGTGACCGGGTCACGCGGGGTCACCGGCCCCAGGTGACCAGGTCACGTGGGGTCACCGGCCCCAGGTGACCGGGTCACGTGGGGTCACCGGCCCCAGGTGACCGGGTCACGTGGGGTCACCGGCCCCAGGTGTTCGGGTCACGTGGGGTCACCGGCCCCAGGTGACCGGGTCACGTGGGGTCACCGGACCCAGGTCAGCGGGTCACGTGGGGACACCGGACCCAGGTAACCGGGTCATACCGAGTCCCCGGACCCAGGTCACCGGGTCAGTTCGGGACCCCGGACCCAGGTCGGGTCATGTCACGTCCCATGCCCGGGTCCCCGGGTTGGATTTTTACCCAGGCCCCGGGTCACAGGGTCATGTCGGGTCAACGGCCTGGGTACAAGGGTCTGGTGACCACCCCGACCCCAGGTCCCCGGGTCATGACGGGACACCGGACCAGGTCCCCGAGTCCGGTCGACACCACAGCCCCAGGTCACCGGGTCATGTCGGGACCCAGCCCGGGTTTCCGGGACGGGTTTTTACCCCAGCCGCAGATCACCGGGTCCTGTCGGGTACCCGGGTCGGGTCCCCTGGACAGGTCGGCACCCCGGCCTTGTGTCACGGGGTCATGTCGGGTCGCTGTCCCGGGTACCAGTGTCAGGTGACCACCCCGGCCCCGGGAGACGGAGTCATACCGGGTCCCCGGCCCGGGTCCCCGGGTTGCATCGGGACACCAGCGAAGGACCACCGGGTCCTGTCGGGTCCCCGGCCCGGGTCCCCTGGACAGGTCGTTAACCCGGCCCCAGGTCACCGGGTCATGTCGCGCACCCGGCCTGGTTCCCAGGTTCCGGTGACCACCCCGGCACCAGGACCCCGGGTCCCGTGGGGACCCCGGACCCAGGTCAGCGGGTCACGTGGGGACACCGGCCCCAGGTCACCGCGTCAGGTCGGGACCCCGAACCCAGGTCCACGAGTCCGTCGACACCACAGCCCCGGGTCACCGGGTCGTGTCGGGTAACCGGCCTGGTTCCAAGGTTCCGATGACCACCCCGGCACCAGGACCCCGGGTCACGTGGGGACACCGGCCTCAGGTGACCGGGTCACGTGGGGTCACCGGCCCCAGGTGACCGGGTCACGTGAGGTCACCGGCCCCAGGTGACCGGGTCACGTGGGGTCACCGGCCCCAGGTGACCGGGTCACGTGGGGTCACCGGCCCCAGGTGACCAGGTCACGTGGGGTCACCGGCCCCAGGTCAGCGGGTCACGTGGGGACACCGGCCCCAGGTAACCAAGGCATGTCGGGACCCAGCCCGGGTCCCCGGGACGGGTTTTTACCCCAGCCGCAGATCACCGGGTCCTGTCGGGTCCCCGGCCCGGGTCCCCTGGACAGGTCGATAACCCGGCCCCAGGTCACCCGGTCATCTCGCGCACCCGGCCTGGTTCCCAGGTTCCGATGACCACCCCGGCACCAGGACCCCGGGTCACGTGGGGACACCGGCCCCAGGTGACCGGGTCACGTGGGGTCACCGGCCCCAGGTCAGCGGGTCACGTGGGGACCCCGGCCCCAGGTGACCGGGTCACGTGGGGACCCCGGACCCAGGTAACCGGGTCATACCGAGTCCCCGGACCCAGGTCACCGGGTCAGTTCGGGACCCCGGACCCAGGTCGGGTCATGTCACGTCCCATGCCCGGGTCCCCGGGTTGGATTTTTACCCAGGCCCCGGGTCACAGGGTCATGTCGGGTCAACGGCCTGGGTACAAGGGTCTGGTGACCACCCCGACCCCAGGTCCCCGGGTCATGACGGGACACCGGACCAGGTCCCCGAGTCCGGTCGACACCACAGCCCCAGGTCACCGGGTCATGTCGGGACCCAGCCCGGGTCCCCGGGACGGGTTTTTACCCCAGCCGCAGATCACCGGGTCCTGTCGGGTACCCGGGTCGGGTCCCCTGGACAGGTCGGCACCCCGGCCCCGGGTCACGGGGTCATGTCGGGTCGCTGTCCCGGGTACCAGTGTCAGGTGACCACCCCGGCCCCGGGAGACGGAGTCATACCGGGTCCCCGGCCCAGGTCCCCGGGTTGCATCGGGACAAAAGCACCGGATCACTGGATCACGTGGGGGCCCGGGCCCGGGTCCCCGGGTTGCATCGGGACACCAGCGAAGGACCACCGGGTCCTGTCGGGTCCCCGGCCCGGGTCCCCTGGACAGGTCGTTAACCCGGCCCCAGGTCACCGGGTCGTGTCGGGTAACCGGCCTGGTTCCCAGGTTCCGGTGACCACCTTGGCACCAGGACTCTGGGTCACGTGGGGACCCCGGCCCCAGGTCACCGGGTCACGTGGGGTCTCCGGCCCCAGGTGACCCGGTCACGTGGGGACACCGGCCCCAGGTGACCGGGTCACGTGGGGTCACCGGCCCCAGGTGACCGGGTCACGTGGGGTCACCGGCCCCAGGTGACCGGGTCACGTGGGTCACCGGCCCCAGGTGACCGGGTCACGTGGGGTCACCGGCCCCAGGTGACCGGGTCACGTGGGGACACCGGCCCCAGGTGACCGGGTCACGTGGGGTCACCGGCCCCAGGTGACCGGGTCACGTGGGGTCACCGGCCCCAGGTCAGCGGGTCACGTGGGGTCACCGGCCCCAGGTGACCGGGTCACGTGGGGACACCGGCCCCAGGTGACCGGGTCACGTGGGGTCACCGGCCCCAGGTGACCGGGTCACGTGGGGACACCGGCCCCAGGTGACCGGGTCACGTGGGGTCACCGGCCCCAGGTCAGCGGGTCAAGTGGGGACACCGGCCCCAGGTCACCGGGTCACGTGGGGTCACCGGCCCCAGGTGACCGGGTCACGTGGGGTCACCGGCCCCAGGTGACCGGGTCACGTGGGGTCACCGGCCCCAGGTGACCGGGTCACGTGGGTCACCGGCCCCAGGTGACCGGGTCACGTGGGGTCACCGGCCCCAGGTGACCGGGTCACGTGGGGACACCGGCCCCAGGTGACCGGGTCACGTGGGGTCACCGGCCCCAGGTGACCGGGTCACGTGGGGTCACCGGCCCCAGGTGACCGGGTCACGTGGGTCACCGGCCCCAGGTGACCGGGTCACGTGGGGTCACCGGCCCCAGGTGACCGGGTCACGTGGGGACACCGGCCCCAGGTGACCGGGTCACGTGGGGTCACCGGCCCCAGGTGACCGGGTCACGTGGGGTCACCGGCCCCAGGTCAGCGGGTCACGTGGGGTCACTGGCCCCAGGTGACCGGGTCACGTGGGGACACCGGTCCCAGGTGACCGGGTCACGTGGGGTCACCGGCCCCAGGTCAGCGGGTCACGTGGGGACACCGGCCCCAGGTCACCGGGTCACGTGGGGTCACCGAACCCAGGTGACCGGGTCACGTGGGGTCACCGGCCCCAGGTGACCGGGTCACGTGGGGTCACCGGCCCCAGGTGACCGGGTCACGTGGGGTCACCGGCCCCAGGTGACCGGGTCACGTGGGGTAACCGGCCCCAGGTGACCGGGTCACGTGGGGTCACCGGCCCCAGGTCAGCGGGTCACGTGGGGACACCGGCCCCAGGTGACCGGGTCACGTGGGGACACCGGCCCCAGGTGACCGGGTCACGTGGGGACCCCGGACCCAGGTAACCGGGTCATACCGAGTCCCCGGACCCAGGTCACCGGGTCAGTTCGGGACCCCGGACCCAGGTCGGGTCATGTCACGTCCCATGCCCCGGTCCCCGGGTTGGATTTTTACCCAGGCCCCGGGTCACAGGGTCATGTCGGGTCAACGGCCTGGGTACAAGGGTCTGGTGACCACCCCGACCCCAGGTCCCCGGGTCATGACGGGACACCGGACCAGGTCCCCGAGTCCGGTCGACACCACAGCCCCAGGTCACCGGGTCATGTCGGGACCCAGCCCGGGTCCCCGGGACGCGTTTTTACCCCAGCCGCAGATCACCGGGTCCTGTCGGGTACCCGGGTCGGGTCCCCTGGACAGGTCGGCACCCCGGCCCCGGGTCACGGGGTCATGTCGGGTCGCTGTCCCGGGTACCAGTGTCAGGTGACCACCCCGGCCCCGGGAGACGGAGTCATACCGGGTCCCCGGCCCAGGTCCCCGGGTTGCATCGGGACAAAAGCACCGGATCACTGGATCACGTGGGGGCCCGGGCCCGGGTCCCCGGGTTGCATCGGGACACCAGCGAAGGACCACCGGGTCCTGTCGGGTCCCCGGCCCGGGTCCCCTGGACAGGTCGTTAACCCGGCCCCAGGTCACCGGGTCGTGTCGGGTAACCGGCCTGGTTCCCAGGTTCCGGTGACCACCCCGGCACCAGGACCCCGGGTCCCGTGGGGACCCCGGCCCCAGGTGACCGGGTCACATGGGGTCACCGGCCCCAGGTGACCCGGTCACGTGGGGTCACCGGCCCCAGGTGACCGGGTCACGTGTGGTCACCGGCCCCAGGTGACCGGGTCACGTGGGGTCACCGGCCCCAGGTGACCGGGTCACGTGAGGTCACCGGCCCCAGGTGACCGGGTCACGTGGGGTCACCGGCCCCAGGTGACCGGGTCACGTGGGGTCACCGGCCCCAGGTGACCTGGTCACGTGGGGTCACCGGCCCCAGGTGACCGGGTCACGTGGGGTCACCGGCCCCAGGTGACCGGGTCTAGTGAGGTCACCGGCCCCAGGTGACCGGGTCACGTGGGGTCACCGGCCCCAGGTGACCGGGTCATGTGGGGTCACCGGCCCCAGGTGACCCGGTCACGTGGGGTCACCGGCCCCAGGTGACCGGGTCACGTGGGGTCACCGGCCCCAGGTGACCGGGTCACGTGGGGTCACCGGCCCCAGGTCAGCGGGTCACGTGGGGACACCGGCCCCAGGTGACCGGGTCACGTGGGGTCACCGGCCCCAGGTCAGCGGGTCACGTGGGGACACCGGCCCCAGGTGACCGGGTCACGTGGGGTCACCGGCCCCAGGTCAGCGGGTCACGTGGGGACACCGGCCCCAGGTAACCAAGGCATGTCGGGACCCAGCCCGGGTCCCCGGGACGGGTTTTTACCCCAGCCGCAGATCACCGGGTCCTGTCGGGTCCCCGGCCCGGGTCCCCTGGACAGGTCGATAACCCGGCCCCAGGTCACCCGGTCATCTCGCGCACCCGGCCTGGTTCCCAGGTTCCGATGAGCACCCCGGCACCAGGACCCCGGGTCACGTGGGGACACCGGCCCCAGGTGACCGGGTCACGTGGGGTCACCGGCCCCATGTCAGTGGGTCACGTGGGGTCACCGGCCCCAGGTGACCGGGTCACGTGGGGTCACCGGCCCCAGGTCAGCGGGTCACGTGGGGACACCGGCCCCAGGTAACCAAGGCATGTCGGGACCCAGCCCGGGTCCCCGGGACGGGTTTTTACCCCAGCCGCATATCACCGGGTCCTGTCGGGTCCCCGGCCCGGGTCCCCTGGACAGGTCGATAACCCGGCCCCAGGTCACCCGGTCATCTCGCGCACCCGGCCTGGTTCCCAGGTTCCGATGACCACCCCGGCACCAGGACCCCGGGTCACGTGGGGACACCGGCCCCAGGTGACCGGGTCACGTGGGGTCACCGGCCCCAGGTGACCGGGTCACGTGGGGACACCGGCCCCAGGTGACCGGGTCACGTGGGGTCACCGGCACCAGGTGACTGGGTCACGTGGGGTCACCGGCACCAGGTGACCTGGTCACGTGGGGTCACCGGCCCCAGGTCAGCGGGTCACGTGGGGACACCGGCCCCAGGTAACCGGGTCATACCGAGTCCCCGGACCCAGGTCACCGGGTCAGTTCGGGACCCCGGACCCAGGTCGGGTCATGTCACGTCCCATGCCCGGGTCCCCGGGTTGGATTTTTACCCAGGCCCCGGGTCACAGGGTCATGTCGGGTCAACGGCCTGGGTACAAGGGTCTGGTGACCACCCCGACCCCAGGTCCCCGGGTCATGACGGGACACCGGACCAGGTCCCCGAGTCCGGTCGACACCACAGCCCCAGGTCACCGGGTCATGTCGGGACCCAGTCCGGGTCCCCGGGACGGGTTTTTACCCCAGCCGCAGATCACCGGGTCCTGTCGGGTACCCGGGTCGGGTCCCCTGGACAGGTCGGCACCCCGGCCCCGGGTCACGGGGTCATGTCGGGTCGCTGTCCCGGGTACCAGTGTCAGGTGACCACCCCGGCCCCGGGAGACGGAGTCATACCGGGTCCCCGGCCCGGGTCCCCGGGTTGCATCGGGACACCAGCGAAGGACCACCGGGTCCTGTCGGGTCCCCGGCCCGGGTCCCCTGGACAGGTCGTTAACCCGGCCCCAGGTCACCGGGTCATGTCGCGCACCCGGCCTGGTTCCCAGGTTCCGGTGACCAGCCCGGCACCAGGACCCCGGGTCACGTGGGGACCCTGGACCCAGGTCAGCGGGTCACGTGGGGACACCGGCCCCAGGTCACCGCGTCAGGTCGGGACCCCGAACCCAGGTCCACGAGTCCGTCGACACCACAGCCCCGGGTCACCGGGTCGTGTCGGGTAACCGGCCTGGTTCCAAGGTTCCGATGACCACCCCGGCACCAGGACCCCGGGTCACGTGGGGACACCGGCCCCAGGTGACCGGGTCACGTGGGGACACCGGCCCCAGGTCATCGGGTCACGTGGGGTCACCGGCCCCAGGTGACCGGGTCACGTGGGGTCACCGGCCCCAGGTGACCGGGTCACGTGGGGTCACCGGCCCCAGGTGACCGGGTCACGTGGGGTCACCGGCCCCAGGTCAGCGGGTCACGTGGGGACACCGGCCCCAGGTAACCAAGGCATGTCGGGACCCAGCCCGGGTCCCCGGGACGGGTTTTTACCCCAGCCGCATATCACCGGGTCCTGTCGGGTCCCCGGCCCGGGTCCCCTGGACAGGTCGATAACCCGGCCCCAGGTCACCCGGTCATCTCGCGCACCCGGCCTGGTTCCCAGGTTCCGATGACCACCCCGGCACCAGGACCCCGGGTCACGTGGGGACACCGGCCCCAGGTGACCGGGTCACGTGGGGTCACCGGCCCCAGGTGACCGGGTCACGTGGGGACACCGGCCCCAGGTGACCGGGTCACGTGGGGTCACCGGCACCAGGTGACTGGGTCACGTGGGGTCACCGGCACCAGGTGACCTGGTCACGTGGGGTCACCGGCCCCAGGTCAGCGGGTCACGTGGGGACACCGGCCCCAGGTAACCAAGGCATGTCGGGACCCAGCCCGGGTCCCCGGGACGGGTTTTTACCCCAGCCGCAGATCACCGGGTCCTGTCGGGTCCCCGGCCCGGGTCCCCTGGACAGGTCGATAACCCGGCCCCAGGTCACGCGGTCATCTCGCGCACCCGGCCTGGTTCCCAGGTTCCGATGACCACCCCGGCACCAGGACCCCGGGTCACGTGTGGACACCGGCCCCAGGTGACCGGGTCACGTGGGGTCACCGGCCCCAGGTCAGCGGGTCACGTGGGGACTTCGGCCCCAGGTGACCGGGTCACGTGGGGACCCCGGACCCAGGTAACCGGGTCATACCGAGTCCCCGGACCCAGGTCACCGGGTCAGTTCGGGACCCCGGACCCAGGTCGGGTCATGTCACGTCCCATGCCCGGGTCCCCGGGTTGGATTTTTACCCAGGCCCCGGGTCACAGGGTCATGTCGGGTCAACGGCCTGGGTACAAGGGTCTGGTGACCACCCCGACCCCAGGTCCCCGGGTCATGACGGGACACCGGACCAGGTCCCCGAGTCCGGTCGACACCACAGCCCCAGGTCACCGGGTCATGTCGGGACCCAGCCCGGGTCCCCGGGACGGGTTTTTACCCCAGCCGCAGATCACCGGGTCCTGTCGGGTACCCGGGTCGGGTCCCCTGGACAGGTCGTTACCCCGGCCCCGGGTCACGGGGTCATGTCGGGTCGCTGTCCCGGGTACCAGTGTCAGGTGACCACCCCGGCCCCGGGAGACGGAGTCATACCGGGTCCCCGGCCCAGGTCCCCGGGTTGCATCGGGACACCAGCGAAGGACCACCGGGTCCTGTCGGGTCCCCGGCCCGGGTCCCCTGGACAGGTCGTTAACCCGGCCCCAGGTCACCGGGTCATGTCGCGCACCCGGCCTGGTTCCCAGGTTCCGGTGACCACCCCGGCACCAGGACCCCGGGTCACGTGGGGACCCCGGACCCAGGTCAGCGGGTCACGTGGGGACACCGGCCCCAGGTCACCGCGTCAGGTCGGGACCCCGAACCCAGGTCCACGAGTCCGTCGACACCACAGCCCCGGGTCACCGGGTCGTGTCGGGTAACCGGCCTGGTTCCCAGGTTCCGATGACCACCCCGGCACCAGGACTCTGGGTCACGTGGGGACACCGGCCCCAGGTGACCGGGTCACGTGGGGTCACCGGCCCCAGGTGACCGGGTCACGTGGGGTCACCGGCACCAGGTGACCGGGTCACGTGGGGACACCGGCCCCAGGTGACCGGGTCACGTGGGGTCACCGGCCCCAGGTCAGCGGGTCACGTGGGGTCACCGGCCCAAGGTCAGCGGGTCACGTGGGGACACCGGCCCCAGGTCACCGCGTCAGGTCGGGACCCCGAACCCAGGTCCACGAGTCCGTCGACACCACAGCCCCGGGTCACCGGGTCGTGTCGGGTAACCGGCCTGGTTCCAAGGTTCCGATGACCACCCCGGCACCAGGACTCTGGGTCACGTGGGGACACCGGCCCCAGGTCACCGGGTCACGTGGGGTCACCGGACCCAGGTGACCCGGTCACGTGGGGACACCGGCCCCAGGTGACCGGGTCACGTGGGGTCACCGGCCCCAGGTGACCTGGTCACGTGGGGTCACCGGCCCCAGGTGACCGGGTCACGTGGGGTCACTGGCACCAGGTGACCGGGTCACGTGGGGTCACCGGCCCCAGGTGACCGGGTCACGTTGGGACACCGGCCCCAGGTGACCGGGTCACGTGGGGTCACCGGCCCCAGGTGACCGGGTCACGTGGGGTCACCGGCCCCAGGTCAGCGGGTCACGTGGGGTCACCGGCCCCAGGTGACCGGGTCACGTGGGGTCACCGGCCCCAGGTGACCTGGTCACGTGGTGTCACCGGCCCCAGGTGACCGGGTCACGCGGGGTCACCGGCCCCAGGTGACCGGGTCACGTGGGGACACCGGCCCCAGGTGACCGGGTCACGTGGGGTCACCGGCCCCAGGTCAGCGGGTCACGTGGGGACCCCGGACCCAGGTCAGCGGGTCACGTGGGGACACCGGCCCCAGGTAACCGGGTCATACCGAGTCCCCGGACCCAGGTCACCGGGTCAGTTCGGGACCCCGGACCCAGGTCGGGTCATGTCACGTCCCATGCCCGGGTCCCCGGGTTGGATTTTTACCCAGGCCCCGGGTCACAGGGTCATGTCGGGTCAACGGCCTGGGTACAAGGGTCTGGTGACCACCCCGACCCCAGGTCCCCGGGTCATGACGGGACACCGGACCAGGTCCCCGAGTCCGGTCGACACCACAGCCCCAGGTCACCGGGTCATGTCGGGACCCAGCCCGGGTCCCCGGGACGCGTTTTTACCCCAGCCGCAGATCACCGGGTCCTGTCGGGTACCCGGGTCGGGTCCCCTGGACAGGTCGGCACCCCGGCCCCGGGTCACGGGGTCATGTCGGGTCGCTGTCCCGGGTACCAGTGTCAGGTGACCACCCCGGCCCCGGGAGACGGAGTCATACCGGGTCCCCGGCCCAGGTCCCCGGGTTGCATCGGGACAAAAGCACCGGATCACTGGATCACGTGGGGGCCCGGGCCCGGGTCCCCGGGTTGCATCGGGACACCAGCGAAGGACCACCGGGTCCTGTTGGGTCCCCGGCCCGGGTCCCCTGGACAGGTCGTTAACCCGGCCCCAGGTCACCGGGTCGTGTCGGGTAACCGGCCTGGTTCCCAGGTTCCGGTGACCACCCCGGCACCAGGACCCCGGGTCCCGTGGGGACCCCGGCCCCAGGTGACCGGGTCACGTGGGGTCACCGGCCCCAGGTGACCGGGTCACGTGGGGACACCGGCCCCAGGTGACCGGGTCACGTGGTGTCACCGGCACCAGGTGACCGGGTCACGTGGGGTCACCGGCCCCAGGTGACCGGGTCACGCGGGGTCACCGGCCCCAGGTCACCGGGTCACGTGGGGTCACCGGCCCCAGGTGACCGGGTCACGTGGGGTCACCGGCCCCAGGTGACCGGGTCACGTGGGGTCACCGGCCCCAGGTGTTCGGGTCACGTGGGGTCACCGGCCCCAGGTGACCGGGTCACGTGGGGTCACCGGACCCAGGTCAGCGGGTCACGTGGGGACACCGGCCCCAGGTAACCGGGTCATACCGAGTCCCCGGACCCAGGTCACCGGGTCAGTTCGGGACCCCGGACTCAGGTCGGGTCATGTCACGTCCCATGCCCGGGTCCCCGGGTTGGATTTTTACCCAGGCCCCGGGTCACAGGGTCATGTCGGGTCAACGGCCTGGGTACAAGGGTCTGGTGACCACCCCGACCCCAGGTCCCCGGGTCATGACGGGACACCGGACCAGGTCCCCGAGTCCGGTCGACACCACAGCCCCAGGTCACCGGGTCATGTCGGGACCCAGCCCGGGTTTCCGGGACGGGTTTTTACCCCAGCCGCAGATCACCGGGTCCTGTCGGGTACCCGGGTCGGGTCCCCTGGACAGGTCGGCACCCCGGCCCCGTGTCACGGGGTCATGTCGGGTCGCTGTCCCGGGTACCAGTGTCAGGTGACCACCCCGGCCCCGGGAGACGGAGTCATACCGGGTCCCCGGCCCGGGTCCCCGGGTTGCATCGGGACACCAGCGAAGGACCACCGGGTCCTGTCGGGTCCCCGGCCCGGGTCCCCTGGACAGGTCGTTAACCCGGCCCCAGGTCACCGGGTCATGTCGCGCACCCGGCCTGGTTCCCAGGTTCCGGTGACCACCCCGGCACCAGGACCCCGGGTCACGTGGGGACACCGGACCCAGGTCAGCGGGTCACGTGGGGACACCGGCCCCAGGTCACCGCGTCAGGTCGGGACCCCGAACCCAGGTCCACGAGTCCGTCGACACCACAGCCCCGGGTCACCGGGTCGTGTCGGGTAACCGGCCTGGTTCCAAGGTTCCGATGACCACCCCGGCACCAGGACCCCGGGTCACGTGGGGACACCGGCCCCAGGTGACCGGGTCACGTGGGGTCACCGGCCCCAGGTGACCGGGTCACGTGAGGTCACCGGCCCCAGGTGACCGGGTCACGTGGGGTCACCGGCCCCAGGTGACCGGGTCACGTGGGGTCACCGGCCCCAGGTGACCAGGTCACGTGGGGTCACCGGCCCCAGGTCAGCGGGTCACGTGGGGACACCGGCCCCAGGTAACCAAGGCATGTCGGGACCCAGCCCGGGTCCCCGGGACGGGTTTTTACCCCAGCCGCAGATCACCGGGTCCTGTCGGGTCCCCGGCCCGGGTCCCCTGGACAGGTCGATAACCCGGCCCCAGGTCACCCGGTCATCTCGCGCACCCGGCCTGGTTCCCAGGTTCCGATGACCACCCCGGCACCAGGACCCCGGGTCACGTGGGGACACCGGCCCCAGGTGACCGGGTCACGTGGGGTCACCGGCCCCAGGTCAGCGGGTCACGTGGGGACCCCGGCCCCAGGTGACCGGGTCACGTGGGGACCCCGGACCCAGGTAACCGGGTCATACCGAGTCCCCGGACCCAGGTCACCGGGTCAGTTCGGGACCCCGGACCCAGGTCGGGTCATGTCACGTCCCATGCCCGGGTCCCCGGGTTGGATTTTTACCCAGGCCCCGGGTCACAGGGTCATGTCGGGTCAACGGCCTGGGTACAAGTGTCTGGTGACCACCCCGACCCCAGGTCCCCGGGTCATGACGGGACACCGGACCAGGTCCCCGAGTCCGGTCGACACCACAGCCCCAGGTCACCGGGTCATGTCGGGACCCAGCCCGGGTCCCCGGGACGGGTTTTTACCCCAGCCGCAGATCACCGGGTCCTGTCGGGTACCCGGGTCGGGTCCCCTGGACAGGTCGGCACCCCGGCCCCGGGTCACGGGGTCATGTCGGGTCGCTGTCCCGGGTACCACTGTCAGGTGACCACCCCGGCCCCGGGAGACGGAGTCATACCGGGTCCCCGGCCCAGGTCCCCGGGTTGCATCGGGACAAAAGCACCGGATCACTGGATCACGTGGGGGCCCGGGCCCGGGTCCCCGGGTTGCATCGGGACACCAGCGAAGGACCACCGGGTCCTGTCGGGTCCCCGGCCCGGGTCCCCTGGACAGGTCGTTAACCCGGCCCCAGGTCACCGGGTCGTGTCGGGTAACCGGCCTGGTTCCCAGGTTCCGGTGACCACCCCGGCACCAGGACCCCGGGTCCCGTGGGGACCCCGGCCCCAGGTGACCGGGTCACATGGGGTCACCGGCCCCAGGTGACCGGGTCACGTGGGGACACCGGCCCCAGGTGACCGGGTCACGTGGGGTCACCGGCACCAGGTGACCGGGTCACGTGGGGTCACCGGCCCCAGGTGACCGGGTCACGTGAGGTCACCGGCCCCAGGTGACCGGGTCACGTGGGGACACCGGCCCCAGGTGACCGGGTCACGTGGGGTCACCGGCCCCAGGTGACCGGGTCACGTGGGGTCACCGGCCCCAGGTCAGTGGGTCACGTGGGGTCACCGGCCCCAGGTGACCGGGTCACGTGGGGACACCGGCCCCAGGTCAGCGGGTCACGTGGGGTCACCGGCCCCAGGTCAGCGGGTCACGTGGGGACACCGGCCCCAGGTCACCGGGTCACGTGGGGTCACCGGCCCCAGGTGACCGGGTCACGTGGGGTCACCGGCCCCAGTTGACCGGGTCACGTGGAGACACCGGCCCCAGGTGACCGGGTCACGTAGGGACACCGGCCCCAGGTGACCGGGTCACGTGGGGTCACCGGCCCCAGGTCACCGGGTCACGTGGGGTCACCGGCCCCAGGTGACCGGGTCACGTGGGGTCACCGGCCCCAGGTCAGCGGGTCACGTGGGGTCACCGGCCCCAGGTGACCGGGTCACGTGGGGTCACCGGCCCCAGGTCAGCGGGTCACGTGGTGACACCGGCCCCAGGTCAGCGGGTCACGTGGGGTCACCGGCCCCAGGTCAGCGGGTCACGTGGGGACACCGGCCCCAGGTAACCAAGGCATGTCGGGACCCAGCCCGGGTCCCCGGGACGGGTTTTTACCCCAGCCGCAGATCACCGGGTCCTGTCGGGTCCCCGGCCCGGGTCCCCTGGACAGGTCGATAACCCGGCCCCAGGTCACGCGGTCATCTCGCGCACCCGGCCTGGTTCCCAGGTTCCGATGACCACCCCGGCACCAGGACCCCGGGTCACGTGGGGACACCGGCCCCAGGTGACCGGGTCACGTGGGGTCACCGGCCCCAGGTGACCGGGTCACGTGAGGTCACCGGCCCCAGGTGACCGGGTCACGTGGGGTCACCGGCCCCAGGTGACCGGGTCACGTGGGGTCACCGGCCCCAGGTGACCAGGTCACGTGGGGTCACCGGCCCCAGGTCAGCGGGTCACGTGGGGACACCGGCCCCAGGTAACCAAGGCATGTCGGGACCCAGCCCGGGTCCCCGGGACGGGTTTTTACCCCAGCCGCAGATCACCGGGTCCTGTCGGGTCCCCGGCCCGGGTCCCCTGGACAGGTCGATAACCCGGCCCCAGGTCACCCGGTCATCTCGCGCACCCGGCCTGGTTCCCAGGTTCCGATGACCACCCCGGCACCAGGACCCCGGGTCACGTGGGGACACCGGCCCCAGGTGACCGGGTCACGTGGGGTCACCGGCCCCAGGTGACCGGGTCACGTGGGGTCACCGGCCCCAGGTCAGTGGGTCACGTGGGGTCACCGGCCCCAGGTGACCGGGTCACGTGGGGACACCGGCCCCAGGTCAGCGGGTCACGTGGGGTCACCGGCCCCAGGTCAGCGGGTCACGTGGGGACACCGGCCCCAGGTCACCGGGTCACGTGGGGTCACCGGCCCCAGGTGACCGGGTCACGTGGGGTCACCGGCCCCAGTTGACCGGGTCACGTGGGGACACCGGCCCCAGGTGACCGGGTCACGTGGGGACACCGGCCCCAGGTGACCGGGTCACGTGGGGTCACCGGCCCCAGGTCACCGGGTCACGTGGGGTCACCGGCCCCAGGTGACCGGGTCACGTGGGGTCACCGGCCCCAGGTGACCGGGTCACGTGGGGTCACCGGCCCCAGGTCAGCGGGTCACGTGGGGTCACCGGCCCCAGGTGACCGGGTCACGTGGGGTCACCGGCCCCAGGTCAGCGGGTCACGTGGTGACACCGGCCCCAGGTCAGCGGGTCACGTGGGGTCACCGGCCCCAGGTCAGCGGGTCACGTGGGGACACCGGCCCCAGGTAACCAAGGCATGTCGGGACCCAGCCCGGGTCCCCGGGACGGGTTTTTACCCCAGCCGCAGATCACCGGGTCCTGTCGGGTCCCCGGCCCGGGTCCCCTGGACAGGTCGATAACCCGGCCCCAGGTCACGCGGTCATCTCGCGCACCCGGCCTGGTTCCCAGGTTCCGATGACCACCCCGGCACCAGGACCCCGGGTCACGTGGGGACACCGGCCCCAGGTGACCGGGTCACGTGGGGTCACCGGCCCCAGGTGACCGGGTCACGTGAGGTCACCGGCCCCAGGTGACCGGGTCACGTGGGGTCACCGGCCCCAGGTGACCGGGTCACGTGGGGTCACCGGCCCCAGGTGACCGGGTCACGTGGGGTCACCGGCCCCAGGTCAGCGGGTCACGTGGGGACACCGGCCCCAGGTAACCAAGGCATGTCGGGACCCAGCCCGGGTCCCCGGGACGGGTTTTTACCCCAGCCGCAGATCACCGGGTCCTGTCGGGTCCCCGGCCCGGGTCCCCTGGACAGGTCGATAACCCGGCCCCAGGTCACCCGGTCATCTCGCGCACCCGGCCTGGTTCCCAGGTTCCGATGACCACCCCGGCACCAGGACCCCGGGTCACGTGGGGACACCGGCCCCAGGTGACCGGGTCACGTGGGGTCACCGGCCCCAGGTCAGCGGGTCACGTGGGGACCCCGGCCCCAGGTGACCGGGTCACGTGGGGACCCCGGACCCAGGTAACCGGGTCATACCGAGTCCCCGGACCCAGGTCACCGGGTCAGTTCGGGACCCCGGACCCAGGTCGGGTCATGTCACGTCCCATGCCCGGGTCCCCGGGTTGGATTTTTACCCAGGCCCCGGGTCACAGGGTCATGTCGGGTCAACGGCCTGGGTACAAGGGTCTGGTGACCACCCCGACCCCAGGTCCCCGGGTCATGACGGGACACCGGACCAGGTCCCCGAGTCCGGTCGACACCACAGCCCCAGGTCACCGGGTCATGTCGGGACCCAGCCCGGGTCCCCGGGACGGGTTTTTACCCCAGCCGCAGATCACCGGGTCCTGTCGGGTACCCGGGTCGGGTCCCCTGGACAGGTCGGCACCCCGGCCCCGGGTCACGGGGTCATGTCGGCTCGCTGTCCCGGGTACCAGTGTCAGGTGACCACCCCGGCCCCGGGAGACGGAGTCATACCGGGTCCCCGGCCCAGGTCCCCGGGTTGCATCGGGACAAAAGCACCGGATCACTGGATCACGTGGGGGCCCGGGCCCGGGTCCCCGGGTTGCATCGGGACACCAGCGAAGGACCACCGGGTCCTGTCGGGTCCCCGGCCCGGGTCCCCTGGACAGGTCGTTAACCCGGCCCCAGGTCACCGGGTCGTGTCGGGTAACCGGCCTGGTTCCCAGGTTCCGGTGACCACCTTGGCACCAGGACTCTGGGTCACGTGGGGACACCGGCCCCAGGTCACCGGGTCACGTGGGGTCTCCGGCCCCAGGTGACCCGGTCACGTGGGGACACCGGCCCCAGGTGACCGGGTCACGTGGGGTCACCGGCCCCAGGTGACCGGGTCACGTGGGGACACCGGCCCCAGGTGACCGGGTCACGTGGGTCACCGGCCCCAGGTGACCGGGTCACGTGGGGTCACCGGCCCCAGGTGACCGGGTCACGTGGGGACACCGGCCCCAGGTGACCGGGTCACGTGGGGTCACCGGCCCCAGGTCAGCGGGTCACGTGGGGACACCGGCCCCAGGTCACCGGGTCACGTGGGGTCACCGGCCCCAGGTGACCGGGTCACGTGGGGTCACCGGCCCCAGTTGACCGGGTCACGTGGGGTCACCGGCCCCAGGTGACCGGGTCACGTGGGTCACCGGCCCCAGGTGACCGGGTCACGTGGGGTCACCGGCCCCAGGTGACCGGGTCACGTGGGGACACCGGCCCCAGGTGACCGGGTCACGTGGGGTCACCGGCCCCAGGTGACCGGGTCACGTGGGGTCACCGGCCCCAGGTGACCGGGTCACGTGGGTCACCGGCCCCAGGTGACCGGGTCACGTGGGGTCACCGGCCCCAGGTGACCGGGTCACGTGGGGACACCGGCCCCAGGTGACCGGGTCACGTGGGGTCACCGGCCCCAGGTGACCGGATCACGTGGGGTCACCGGCCCCAGGTCAGCGGGTCACGTGGGGTCACCGGCCCCAGGTGACCGGGTCACGTGGGGACACCGGCCCCAGGTGAGCGGGTCACGTGGGGTCACCGGCCCCAGGTCAGTGGGTCACGTGGGGACACCGGCCCCAGGTCACCGGGTCACGTGGGGTCACCGGCCCCAGGTGACCGGGTCACGTGGGGTCACCGGCCCCAGGTGACCGGGTCACGTGGGGTCACCGGCCCCAGGTCAGCGGGTCACGTGGGGTCACCGGCCCCAGGTGACCGGGTCACGTGGGGTAACCGGCCCCAGGTGACCGGGTCACGTGGGGTCACCGGCCCCAGGTCAGCGGGTCACGTGGGGACACCGGCCCCAGGTGACCGGGTCACGTGGGGACACCGGCCCCAGGTGACCGGGTCACGTGGGGTCACCGGCCCCAGGTCAGCGGGTCACGTGGGGACCCCGGCCCCAGGTGACCGGGTCACGTGGGGACCCCGGACCCAGGTAACCGGGTCATACCGAGTCCCCGGACCCAGGTCACCGGGTCAGTTCGGGACCCCGGACCCAGGTCGGGTCATGTCACGTCCCATGCCCGGGTCCCCGGGTTGGATTTTTACCCAGGCCCCGGGTCACAGGGTCATGTCGGGTCAACGGCCTGGGTACAAGGGTCTGGTGACCACCCCGACCCCAGGTCCCCGGGTCATGACGGGACACCGGACCAGGTCCCCGAGTCCGGTCGACACCACAGCCCCAGGTCACCGGGTCATGTCGGGACCCAGCCCGGGTCCCCGGGACGGGTTTTTACCCCAGCCGCAGATCACCGGGTCCTGTCGGGTACCCGGGTCGGGTCCCCTGGACAGGTCGGCAACCCGGCCCCGGGTCACGGGGTCATGTCGGGTCGCTGTCCCGGGTACCAGTGTCAGGTGACCACCCCGGCCCCGGGAGACGGAGTCATACCGGGTCCCCGGCCCAGGTCCCCGGGTTGCATCGGGACAAAAGCACCGGATCACTGGATCACGTGGGGGCCCGGGCCCGGGTCCCCGGGTTGCATCGGGACACCAGCGAAGGACCACCGGGTCCTGTCGGGTCCCCGGCCCGGGTCCCCTGGACAGGTCGTTAACCCGGCCCCAGGTCACCGGGTCGTGTCGGGTAACCGGCCTGGTTCCCAGGTTCCGGTGACCACCCCGGCACCAGGACCCCGGGTCCCGTGGGGACCCCGGCCCCAGGTGACCGGGTCACGTGGGGTCACCGGCCCCAGGTGACCCGGTCACATGGGGTCACCGGCCCCAGTTGACCGGGTCACGTGGGGACACCGGCCCCAGGTGACCGGGTCACGTGGGGTCACCGGCACCAGGTGACTGGGTCACGTGGGGTCACCGGCCCCAGGTGACCTGGTCACGTGTGGTCACCGGCCCCAGGTGACCGGGTCACGTGGGGTCACCGGCCCCAGGTGACCGGGTCACGTGGGGTCACCGGCCCCAGGTGACCGGGTCACGTGGGGTCACCGGCCCCAGGTGACCTGGTCACGTGGGGTCACCGCCCCCAGGTGACCGGGTCACGTGGGGTCACCGGCCCCAGGTGACCGGGTCACGTGAGGTCACCGGCCCCAGGTGACCGGGTCACGTGGGGTCACCGGCCCCAGGTGACCGGGTCATGTGGGGTCACCGGCCCCAGGTGACCGGGTCACGTGGGGTCACCGGCCCCAGGTGACCTGGTCACGTGGGGTCACCGGCCCCAGGTGTTCGGGTCACGTGGGGTCACCGGCCCCAGGTGATCGGGTCACGTGGGGTCACCAGACCCAGGTCAGCGGGTCATACCGAGTCCCCGGACCCAGGTCACCGGGTCAGTTCGGGACCCCGGACCCAGGTCGGGTCATGTCACGTCCCATGCCCGGGTCCCCGGGTTGGATTTTTACCCAGGCCCCGGGTCACAGGGTCATGTCGGGTCAACGGCCTGGGTACAAGGGTCTGGTGACCACCCCGACCCCAGGTCCCCGGGTCATGACGGGACACCGGACCAGGTCCCCGAGTCCGGTCGACACCACAGCCCCAGGTCACTGGGTCATGTCGGGACCCAGCCCGGGTCCCCGGGACGGGTTTTTACCCCAGCCGCAGATCACCGGGTCCTGTCGGGTACCCGGGTCGGGTCCCCTGGACAGGTCGGCACCCCGGCCCCGGGTCACGGGGTCATGTCGGGTCGCTGTCCCGGGTACCAGTGTCAGGTGACCACCCCGGCCCCGGGAGACGGAGTCATACCGGGTCCCCGGCCCAGGTCCCCGGGTTGCATCGGGACAAAAGCACCGGATCACTGGATCACGTGGGGGCCCGGGCCCGGGTCCCCGGGTTGCATCGGGACACCAGCGAAGGACCACCGGGTCCTGTCGGGTCCCCGGCCCGGGTCCCCTGGACAGGTCGTTAACCCGGCCCCAGGTCACCGGGTCGTGTCGGGTAACCGGCCTGGTTCCCAGGTTCCGGTGACCACCTTGGCACCAGGACTCTGGGTCACGTGGGGACACCGGCCCCAGGTCACCGGGTCACGTGGGGTCTCCGGCCCCAGGTGACCCGGTCACGTGGGGACACCGGCCCCAGGTGACCGGGTCACGTGGGTCACCGGCCCCAGGTGACCGGGTCAC
Organism: Somateria mollissima; assembly: GCA_951411735.1. NCBI lineage: Eukaryota > Metazoa > Chordata > Aves > Anseriformes > Anatidae > Somateria > Somateria mollissima. Next base: position 344,951 of record CATOCB010000189.1, read on the forward strand.
GTGGGGTCACCGGCCCCAGGTGACCGGGTCACGTGGGGACACCGGCCCCAGGTGACCGGGTCACGTGGGGTCACCGGCCCCAGGTGACCGGGTCACGTGGGGTCACCGGCCCCAGGTCAGCGGGTCACGTGGGGTCACCGGCCCCAGGTGACCGGGTCACGTGGGGACACCGGCCCCAGGTGACCGGGTCACGTGGGGTCACCGGCCCCAGGTGAACGGGTCACGTGGGGACACCGGCCCCAGGTGACCGGGTCACGTGGGGTCACCGGCCCCAGGTCAGCGGGTCACGTGGGGACACCGGCCCCAGGTCACCGGGTCACGTGGGGTCACCGGCCCCAGGTGACCGGGTCACGTGGGGTCACCGAACCCAGGTGACCGGGTCACGTGGGGTCACCGGCCCCAGGTGACCGGGTCACGTGGGTCACCGGCCCCAGGTGACCGGGTCACGTGGGGTCACCGGCCCCAGGTGACCGGGTCACGTGGGGACACCGGCCCCAGGTGACCGGGTCACGTGGGGTCACCGGCCCCAGGTGACCGGGTCACGTGGGGTCACCGGCCCCAGGTGACCGGGTCACGTGGGTCACCGGCCCCAGGTGACCGGGTCACGTGGGGTCACCGGCCCCAGGTGACCGGGTCACGTGGGGACACCGGCCCCAGGTGACCGGGTCACGTGGGGTCACCGGCCCCAGGTGACCGGGTCACGTGGGGTCACCGGCCCCAGGTCAGCGGGTCACGTGGGGTCACCGGCCCCAGGTGACCGGGTCACGTGGGGACACCGGCCCCAGGTGACCGGGTCACGTGGGGTCACCGGCCCCAGGTCAGCGGGTCACGTGGGGACACCGGCCCCAGGTCACCGGGTCACGTGGGGTCACCGGCCCCAGGTGACCGGGTCACGTGGGGTCACCGGCCCCAGGTGACCGGGTCACGTGGGGTCACCGGCCCCAGGTGACCCGGTCACGTGGGGTCACCGGCCCCAGGTGACCGGGTCATGTGGGGTAACCGGCCCCAGGTGACCGGGTCACGTGGGGTCACCGGCCCCAGGTCAGCGGGTCACGTGGGGACACCGGCCCCAGGTGACCGGGTCACGTGGGGACACCGGCCCCAGGTGACCGGGTCACGTGGGGTCACCGGCCCCAGGTCAGCGGGTCACGTGGGGACCCCGGCCCCAGGTGACCGGGTCACGTGGGGACCCCGGACCCAGGTAACCGGGTCATACCGAGTCCCCAGACCCAGGTCACCGGGTCAGTTCGGGACCCCGGACCCAGGTCGGGTCATGTCACGTCCCATGCCCGGGTCCCCGGGTTGGATTTTTACCCAGGCCCCGGGTCACAGGGTCATGTCGCGTCAACGGCCTGGGTACAAGGGTCTGGTGACCACCCCGACCCCAGGTCCCCGGGTCATGACGGGACACCGGACCAGGTCCCCGAGTCCGGTCGACACCACAGCCCCAGGTCACCGGGTCATGTCGGGACCCAGCCCGGGTCCCCGGGACGGGTTTTTACCCCAGCCGCAGATCACCGGGTCCTGTCGGGTACCCGGGTCGGGTCCCCTGGACAGGTCGGCACCCCGGCCCCGGGTCACGGGGTCATGTCGGGTCGCTGTCCCGGGTACCAGTGTCAGGTGACCACCCCGGCCCCGGGAGACGGAGTCATACCGGGTCCCCGGCCCAGGTCCCCGGGTTGCATCGGGACAAAAGCACCGGATCACTGGATCACGTGGGGGCCCGGGCCCGGGTCCCCGGGTTGCATCGGGACACCAGCGAAGGACCACCGGGTCCTGTCGGGTCCCCGGCCCGGGTCCCCTGGACAGGTCGTTAACCCGGCCCCAGGTCACCGGGTCGTGTCGGGTAACCGGCCTGGTTCCCAGGTTCCGGTGACCACCCCGGCACCAGGACCCCGGGTCCCGTGGGGACCCCGGCCCCAGGTGACCGGGTCACGTGGGGTCACCGGCCCCAGGTGTTCGGGTCACGTGGGGTCACCGGCCCCAGGTGATCGGGTCACGTGGGGTCACCAGACCCAGGTCAGCGGGTCACGTGGGGACACCGGCCCCAGGTAACCGGGTCATACCGAGTCCCCGGACCCAGGTCACCGGGTCAGTTCGGGACCCCGGACCCAGGTCGGGTCATGTCACGTCCCATGCCCGGGTCCCCGGGTTGGATTTTTACCCAGGCCCCGGGTCACAGGGTCATGTCGGGTCAACGGCCTGGGTACAAGGGTCTGGTGACCACCCCGACCCCAGGTCCCCGGGTCATGACGGGACACCGGACCAGGTCCCCGAGTCCGGTCGACACCACAGCCCCAGGTCACCGGGTCATGTCGGGACCCAGCCCGGGTCCCCGGGACGGGTTTTTACCCCAGCCGCAGATCACCGGGTCCTGTCGGGTACCCGGGTCGGGTCCCCTGGACAGGTCGGCACCCCGGCCCCGGGTCACGGGGTCATGTCGGCTCGCTGTCCCGGGTACCAGTGTCAGGTGACCACCCCGGCCCCGGGAGACGGAGTCATACCGGGTCCCCGGCCCAGGTCCCCGGGTTGCATCGGGACAAAAGCACCGGATCACTGGATCACGTGGGGGCCCGGGCCCGGGTCCCCGGGTTGCATCGGGACACCAGCGAAGGACCACCGGGTCCTGTCGGGTCCCCGGCCCGGGTCCCCTGGACAGGTCGTTAACCCGGCCCCAGGTCACCGGGTCGTGTCGGGTAACCGGCCTGGTTCCCAGGTTCCGGTGACCACCTTGGCACCAGGACTCTGGGTCACGTGGGGACACCGGCCCCAGGTCACCGGGTCACGTGGGGTCTCCGGCCCCAGGTGACCCGGTCACGTGGGGACACCGGCCCAAGGTGACCGGGTCACGTGGGTCACCGGCCCCAGGTGACCGGGTCACGTGGGGTCACCGGCCCCAGGTGACCGGGTCACGTGGGGACACCGGCCCCAGGTGACCGGGTCACGTGGGGTCACCGGCCCCAGGTGACCGGGTCACGTGGGGTCACCGGCCCCAGGTCAGCGGGTCACGTGGGGTCACCGGCCCCAGGTGACCGGGTCACGTGGGGACACCGGCCCCAGGTGACCGGGTCACGTGGGGTCACCGGCCCCAGGTGACCGGGTCACGTGGGGACACCGGCCCCAGGTGACCGGGTCACGTGGGGTCACCGGCCCCAGGTGACCGGGTCACGTGGGGTCACCGGCCCCAGGTGACCGGGTCACGTGGGTCACCGGCCCCAGGTGACCGGGTCACGTGGGGTCACCGGCCCCAGGTGACCGGGTCACGTGGGGACACCGGCCCCAGGTGACCGGGTCACGTGGGGTCACCGGCCCCAGGTGACCGGGTCACGTGGGGTCACCGGCCCCAGGTCAGCGGGTCACGTGGGGTCACCGGCCCCAGGTGACCGGGTCACGTGGGGACACCGGCCCCAGGTGACCGGGTCACGTGGGGTCACCGGCCCCAGGTCAGCGGGTCACGTGGGGACACCGGCCCCAGGTCACCGGGTCACGTGGGGTCACCGGCCCCAGGTGACCCGGTCACGTGGGGTCACCGGCCCCAGGTGACCGGGTCACGTGGGGTAACCGGCCCCAGGTGACCGGGTCACGTGGGGTCACCGGCCCCAGGTCAGCGGGTCACGTGGGGACACCGGCCCCAGGTGACCGGGTCACGTGGGGACACCGGCCCCAGGTGACCGGGTCACGTGGGGACACCGGCCCCAGGTGACCGGGTCACGTGGGGTCACCGGCCCCAGGTCAGCGGGTCACGTGGGGACCCCGGCCCCAGGTGACCGGGTCACGTGGGGACCCCGGACCCAGGTAACCGGGTCATACCGAGTCCCCAGACCCAGGTCACCGGGTCAGTTCGGGACCCCGGACCCAGGTCGGGTCATGTCACGTCCCATGCCCGGGTCCCCGGGTTGGATTTTTACCCAGGCCCCGGGTCACAGGGTCATGTCGGGTCAACGGCCTGGGTACAAGGGTCTGGTGACCACCCCGACCCCAGGTCCCCGGGTCATGACGGGACACCGGACCAGGTCCCCGAGTCCGGTCGACACCACAGCCCCAGGTCACCGGGTCATGTCGGGACCCAGCCCGGGTCCCCGGGACGGGTTTTTACCCCAGCCGCAGATCACCGGGTCCTGTCGGGTACCCGGGTCGGGTCCCCTGGACAGGTCGGCACCCCGGCCCCGGGTCACGGGGTCATGTCGGGTCGCTGTCCCGGGTACCAGTGTCAGGTGACCACCCCGGCCCCGGGAGACGGAGTCATACCGGGTCCCCGGCCCAGGTCCCCGGGTTGCATCGGGACAAAAGCACCGGATCACTGGATCACGTGGGGGCCCGGGCCCGGGTCCCCGGGTTGCATCGGGACACCAGCGAAGGACCACCGGGTCCTGTCGGGTCCCCGGCCCGGGTCCCCTGGACAGGTCGTTAACCCGGCCCCAGGTCACCGGGTCGTGTCGGGTAACCGGCCTGGTTCCCAGGTTCCGGTGACCACCCCGGCACCAGGACCCCGGGTCCCGTGGGGACCCCGGCCCCAGGTGACCGGGTCACGTGGGGTCACCTGCCCCAGGTGACCCGGTCACATGGGGTCACCGGCCCCAGTTGACCGGGTCACGTGGGGACACCGGCCCCAGGTGACCGGGTCACGTGGGGTCACCGGCACCAGGTGACTGGGTCACGTGGGGTCACCGGCCCCAGGTGACCTGGTCACGTGTGGTCACCGGCCCCAGGTGACCGGGTCACGTGGGGTCACCGGCCCCAGGTGACCGGGTCACGTGAGGTCACCGGCCCCAGGTGACCGGGTCACGTGGGGTCACCGGCCCCAGGTGACCTGGTCACGTGGGGTCACCGGCCCCAGGTGACCGGGTCACGTGGGGTCACCGGCCCCAGGTGACCGGGTCACGTGAGGTCACCGGCCCCAGGTGACCGGGTCACGTGGGGTCACCGGCCCCAGGTGACCGGGTCAGGTGGGGTCACCGGCCCCAGGTGACCGGGTCACGTGGGGTCACCGGCCCCAGGTGACCGGGTCACGTGGGGTCACCGGCCCCAGGTGTTCGGGTCACGTGGGGTCACCGGCCCCAGGTGATCGGGTCACGTGGGGTCACCGGCCCCAGGTCAGCGGGTCACGTGGGGACACCGGCCCCAGGTAACCGGGTCATACCGAGTCCCCGGACCCAGGTCACCGGGTCAGTTCGGGACCCCGGACCCAGGTCGGGTCATGTCACGTCCCATGCCCGGGTCCCCGGGTTGGATTTTTACCCAGGCCCCGGGTCACAGGGTCATGTCGGGTCAACGGCCTGGGTACAAGGGTCTGGTGACCACCCCGACCCCAGGTCCCCGGGTCATGACGGGACACCGGACCAGGTCCCCGAGTCCGGTCGACACCACAGCCCCAGGTCACCGGGTCATGTCGGGACCCAGCCCGGGTCCCCGGGACGGGTTTTTACCCCAGCCGCAGATCACCGGGTCCTGTCGGGTACCCGGGTCGGGTCCCCTGGACAGGTCGGCACCCCGGCCCCGGGTCACGGGGTCATGTCGGGTCGCTGTCCCGGGTACCAGTGTCAGGTGACCACCCCGGCCCCGGGAGACGGAGTCATACCGGGTCCCCGGCCCAGGTCCCCGGGTTGCATCGGGACACCAGCGAAGGACCACCGGGTCCTGTCGGGTCCCCGGCCCGGGTCCCCTGGACAGGTCGTTAACCCGGCCCCAGGTCACCGGGTCATGTCACGCACCCGGCCTGGTTCCCAGGTTCCGGTGACCACCCCGGCACCAGGACCCCGGGTCACGTGGGGACCCCGGACCCAGGTCAGCGGGTCACGTGGGGACACCGGCCCCAGGTCACCGCGTCAGGTCGGGACCCCGAACCCAGGTCCACGAGTCCGTCGACACCACAGCCCCGGGTCACCGGGTCGTGTCGGGTAACCGGCCTGGTTCCAAGGTTCCGATGACCACCCCGGCACCAGGACCCCGGGTCACGTGGGGACACCGGCCCCAGGTGACCGGGTCACGTGGGGTCACCGGCCCCAGGTGACCGGGTCACGTGGGGTCACCGGCCCCAGGTGACCGGGTCACGTGGGGACACCGGCCCCAGGTGACCGGGTCACGTGGGGTCACCGGCCCCAGGTGACCGGGTCACGTGGGGTCACCGGCCCCAGGTGACCCGGTCACGTGGGGTCACCGGCCCCAGGTGACCGGGTCACGTGGGGTCACCGGCCCCAGGTGACCGGGTCACGTGGGGTCACCGGCCCCAGGTCAGCGGGTCACGTGGGGACACCGGCCCCAGGTGACCGGGTCACGTGGGGTCACCGGCCCCAGGTCAGCGGGTCACGTGGGGACACCGGCCCCAGGTGACCGGGTCACGTGGGGTCACCGGCCCCAGGTGACCGGGTCACGTGGGGACTCCGGCCCCAGGTGACTGGGTCACGTGGGGTCACCAGCCCCAGGTGTTCGGGTCACGTGGGGTCACCGGCCCCAGGTGACCGGGTCACGTGGGGTCACCGGCCCCAGGTGACCGGGTCACGTGGGGTCACCGGCCCCAGGTGACCGGGTCACGTGGGGTCACCGGCACCAGGTGACCGGGTCACGTGGAGACACCGGCCCCAGGTGACCTGGTCACGTGGGGTCACCGGCCCCAGGTGACCGGGTCACGTGGGGTCACCGGCCCCAGGTGACCCGGTCACGTGGGGTCACCGGCCCCAGGTGACCGGGTCACGTGGGGTCACCGGCCCCAGGTGACCGGGTCACGTGGGGTCACCTGCCCCAGGTCAGCGGGTCACGTGGGGACACCGGCCCCAGGTGACCGGGTCACGTGGGGTCACCGGCCCCAGGTGACCGGGTCACGTGGGGACACCGGCCCCAGGTGACCGGGTCACGTGGGGTCACCGGCCCCAGGTCAGCGGGTCACGTGGGGACACCGGCCCCAGGTAACCAAGGCATGTCGGGACCCAGCCCGGGTCCCCGGGACGGGTTTTTACCCCAGCCGCAGATCACCGGGTCCTGTCGGGTCCCCGGCCCGGGTCCCCTGGACAGGTCGATAACCCGGCCCCAGGTCACCCGGTCATCTCGCGCACCCGGCCTGGTTCCCAGGTTCCGATGAGCACCCCGGCACCAGGACCCCGGGTCACGTGGGGACACCGGCCCCAGGTGACCGGGTCACGTGGGGTCACCGGCCCCAGGTCAGTGGGTCACGTGGGGTCACCGGCCCCAGGTGACCGGGTCACGTGGGGTCACCGGCCCCAGGTGACCGGGTCACGTGGGGTCACCGGACCCAGGTCAGCGGGTCACGTGGGGACACCGGCCCCAGGTAACCGGGTCATACCGAGTCCCCGGACCCAGGTCACCGGGTCAGTTCGGGACCCCGGACCCAGGTCGGGTCATGTCACGTCCCATGCCCGGGTCCCCGGGTTGGATTTTTACCCAGGCCCCGGGTCACAGGGTCATGTCGGGTCAACGGCCTGGGTACAAGGGTCTGGTGACCACCCCGACCCCAGGTCCCCGGGTCATGACGGGACACCGGACCAGGTCCCCGAGTCCGGTCGACACCACAGCCCCAGGTCACCGGGTCATGTCGGGACCCAGTCCGGGTCCCCGGGACGGGTTTTTACCCCAGCCGCAGATCACCGGGTCCTGTCGGGTACCCGGGTCGGGTCCCCTGGACAGGTCGGCACCCCGGCCCCGGGTCACGGGGTCATGTCGGGTCGCTGTCCCGGGTACCACTGTCAGGTGACCACCCCGGCCCCGGGAGACGGAGTCATACCGGGTCCCCGGCCCGGGTCCCCGGGTTGCATCGGGACACCAGCGAAGGACCACCGGGTCCTGTCGGGTCCCCGGCCCGGGTCCCCTGGACAGGTCGTTAACCCGGCCCCAGGTCACCGGGTCATGTCGCGCACCCGGCCTGGTTCCCAGGTTCCGGTGACCAGCCCGGCACCAGGACCCCGGGTCACGTGGGGACCCTGGACCCAGGTCAGCGGGTCACGTGGGGACACCGGCCCCAGGTCACCGCGTCAGGTCGGGACCCCGAACCCAGGTCCACGAGTCCGTCGACACCACAGCCCCGGGTCACCGGGTCGTGTCGGGTAACCGGCCTGGTTCCAAGGTTCCGATGACCACCCCGGCACCAGGACCCCGGGTCACGTGGGGACACCGGCCCCAGGTGACCGGGTCACGTGGGGACACCGGCCCCAGGTCATCGGGTCACGTGGGGTCACCGGCCCCAGGTGACCGGGTCACGTGGGGTCACCGGCCCCAGGTGACCGGGTCACGTGGGGTCACCGGCCCCAGGTGACCGGGTCACGTGGGGTCACCGGCCCCAGGTGACCGGGTCACGTGGGGTCACCGGCCCCAGGTGACCCGGTCACGTGGGGTCACCGGCCCCAGGTGACCGGGTCACGTGGGGTCACCGGCCCCAGGTGACCGGGTCACGTGGGGACACCGGCCCCAGGTGACCGTTCACGTGGGGTCACCGGCCCCAGGTGACCGGGTCACGTGGGGACACCGGCCCCAGGTGACCGGGTCACGTGGGGTCACCGGCCCCAGGTGACCGGGTCACGTGGGGTCACCGGACCCAGGTTACCGGGTCACGTGGGGTCACCGGCCCCAGGTGACCGGGTCACGTGGGGTCACCGGCCCCAGGTCAGCGGGTCACGTGGGGACACCGGCCCCAGGTCACCGGGTCACGTGGGGTCACCGGCCCCAGGTGTTCGGGTCACGTGGGGTCACCGGCCCCAGGTGACCGGGTCACGTGGGGTCACCGGCCCCAGGTGACCGGGTCACGTGGGGTCACCGGCCCCAGGTGACCGGGTCACGTGGGGTCACCGGCACCAGGTGACCGGGTCACGTTGGGACACCGGCCCCAGGTGACCGGGTCACGTGGGGTCACCGGCCCCAGGTGACCGGGTCACGTGGGGTCACCGGCCCCAGGTGACCGGGTCACGTGGGGTCACCGGCCCCAGGTCAGCGGGTCACGTGGGGACACCGGCCCCAGGTAACCAAGGCATGTCGGGACCCAGCCCGGGTCCCCGGGACGGGTTTTTACCCCAGCCGCATATCACCGGGTCCTGTCGGGTCCCCGGCCCGGGTCCCCTGGACAGGTCGATAACCCGGCCCCAGGTCACCCGGTCATCTCGCGCACCCGGCCTGGTTCCCAGGTTCCGATGACCACCCCGGCACCAGGACCCCGGGTCACGTGTGGACACCGGCCCCAGGTGACCGGGTCACGTGGGGTCACCGGCCCCAGGTCAGCGGGTCACGTGGGGACTTCGGCCCCAGGTGACCGGGTCACGTGGGGACCCCGGACCCAGGTAACCGGGTCATACCGAGTCCCCGGACCCAGGTCACCGGGTCAGTTCGGGACCCCGGACCCAGGTCGGGTCATGTCACGTCCCATGCCCGGGTCCCCGGGTTGGATTTTTACCCAGGCCCCGGGTCACAGGGTCATGTCGGGTCAACGGCCTGGGTACAAGGGTCTGGTGACCACCCCGACCCCAGGTCCCCGGGTCATGACGGGACACCGGACCAGGTCCCCGAGTCCGGTCGACACCACAGCCCCAGGTCACCGGGTCATGTCGGGACCCAGCCCGGGTCCCCGGGACGGGTTTTTACCCCAGCCGCAGATCACCGGGTCCTGTCGGGTACCCGGGTCGGGTCCCCTGGACAGGTCGTTACCCCGGCCCCGGGTCACGGGGTCATGTCGGGTCGCTGTCCCGGGTACCAGTGTCAGGTGACCACCCCGGCCCCGGGAGACGGAGTCATACCGGGTCCCCGGCCCAGGTCCCCGGGTTGCATCGGGACACCAGCGAAGGACCACCGGGTCCTGTCGGGTCCCCGGCCCGGGTCCCCTGGACAGGTCGTTAACCCGGCCCCAGGTCACCGGGTCATGTCGCGCACCCGGCCTGGTTCCCAGGTTCCGGTGACCACCCCGGCACCAGGACCCCGGGTCACGTGGGGACCCCGGACCCAGGTCAGCGGGTCACGTGGGGACACCGGCCCCAGGTCACCGCGTCAGGTCGGGACCCCGAACCCAGGTCCACGAGTCCGTCGACACCACAGCCCCGGGTCACCGGGTCGTGTCGGGTAACCGGCCTGGTTCCCAGGTTCCGATGACCACCCCGGCACCAGGACTCTGGGTCACGTGGGGACACCGGCCCCAGGTGACCGGGTCACGTGGGGTCACCGGCCCCAGGTGACCGGGTCACGTGGGGTCACCGGCACCAGGTGACCGGGTCACGTGGGGACACCGGCCCCAGGTGACCGGGTCACGTGGGGTCACCGGCCCCAGGTCAGCGGGTCACGTGGGGTCACCGGCCCAAGGTCAGCGGGTCACGTGGGGACACCGGCCCCAGGTCACCGCGTCAGGTCGGGACCCCGAACCCAGGTCCACGAGTCCGTCGACACCACAGCCCCTGGTCACCGGGTCGTGTCGGGTAACCGGCCTGGTTCCAAGGTTCCGATGACCACCCCGGCACCAGGACTCTGGGTCACGTGGGGACACCGGCCCCAGGTCACCGGGTCACGTGGGGTCACCGGACCCAGGTGACCCGGTCACGTGGGGACACCGGCCCCAGGTGACCGGGTCACGTGGGGTCACCGGCCCCAGGTGACCTGGTCACGTGGGGTCACCGGCCCCAGGTGACCGGGTCACGTGGGGTCACTGGCACCAGGTGACCGGGTCACGTGGGGTCACCGGCCCCAGGTGACCGGGTCACGTTGGGACACCGGCCCCAGGTGACCGGGTCACGTGGGGTCACCGGCCCCAGGTGACCGGGTCACGTGGGGTCACCGGCCCCAGGTCAGCGGGTCACGTGGGGTCACCGGCCCCAGGTGACCGGGTCACGTGGGGTCACCGGCCCCAGGTGACCTGGTCACGTGGTGTCACCGGCCCCAGGTGACCGGGTCACGCGGGGTCACCGGCCCCAGGTGACCGGGTCACGTGGGGACACCGGCCCCAGGTGACCGGGTCACGTGGGGTCACCGGCCCCAGGTCAGCGGGTCACGTGGGGACCCCGGACCCAGGTCAGCGGGTCACGTGGGGACACCGGCCCCAGGTAACCGGGTCATACCGAGTCCCCGGACCCAGGTCACCGGGTCAGTTCGGGACCCCGGACCCAGGTCGGGTCATGTCACGTCCCATGCCCGGGTCCCCGGGTTGGATTTTTACCCAGGCCCCGGGTCACAGGGTCATGTCGGGTCAACGGCCTGGGTACAAGGGTCTGGTGACCACCCCGACCCCAGGTCCCCGGGTCATGACGGGACACCGGACCAGGTCCCCGAGTCCGGTCGACACCACAGCCCCAGGTCACCGGGTCATGTCGGGACCCAGCCCGGGTCCCCGGGACGCGTTTTTACCCCAGCCGCAGATCACCGGGTCCTGTCGGGTACCCGGGTCGGGTCCCCTGGACAGGTCGGCACCCCGGCCCCGGGTCACGGGGTCATGTCGGGTCGCTGTCCCGGGTACCAGTGTCAGGTGACCACCCCGGCCCCGGGAGACGGAGTCATACCGGGTCCCCGGCCCAGGTCCCCGGGTTGCATCGGGACAAAAGCACCGGATCACTGGATCACGTGGGGGCCCGGGCCCGGGTCCCCGGGTTGCATCGGGACACCAGCGAAGGACCACCGGGTCCTGTCGGGTCCCCGGCCCGGGTCCCCTGGACAGGTCGTTAACCCGGCCCCAGGTCACCGGGTCGTGTCGGGTAACCGGCCTGGTTCCCAGGTTCCGGTGACCACCCCGGCACCAGGACCCCGGGTCCCGTGGGGACCCCGGCCCCAGGTGACCGGGTCACGTGGGGTCACCGGCCCCAGGTGACCGGGTCACGTGGGGACACCGGCCCCAGGTGACCGGGTCACGTGGGGTCACCGGCACCAGGTGACCGGGTCACGTGGGGTCACCGGCCCCAGGTGACCGGGTCACGTGAGGTCACCGGCCCCAGGTGACCGGGTCACGTGGGGACACCGGCCCCAGGTGACCGGGTCACGTGGGGTCACCGGCCCCAGGTGACCGGGTCACGTGGGGTCACCGGCCCCAGGTCAGTGGGTCACGTGGGGTCACCGGCCCCAGGTGACCGGGTCACGTGGGGACACCGGCCCCAGGTCAGCGGGTCACGTGGGGTCACCGGCCCCAGGTCAGCGGGTCACGTGGGGACACCGGCCCCAGGTCACCGGGTCACGTGGGGTCACCGGCCCCAGGTGACCGGGTCACGTGGGGTCACCGGCCCCAGTTGACCGGGTCACGTGGGGACACCGGCCCCAGGTGACCGGGTCACGTGGGGACACCGGCCCCAGGTGACCGGGTCACGTGGGGTCACCGGCCCCAGGTGACCGGGTCACGTGGGGTCACCGGTCCCAGGTGACCGGGTCACGTGGGGTCACCGGCCCCAGGTGACCGGGTCACGTGGGGTCACCGGCCCCAGGTCAGCGGGTCACGTGGTGTCACCGGCCCCAGGTGACCGGGTCACGTGGGGTCACCGGCCCCAGGTCAGCGGGTCACGTGGTGACACCGGCCCCAGGTCAGCGGGTCACGTGGGGTCACCGGCCCCAGGTCAGCGGGTCACGTGGGGACACCGGCCCCAGGTAACCAAGGCATGTCGGGACCCAGCCCGGGTCCCCTGGACGGGTTTTTACCCCAGCCGCAGATCACCGGGTCCTGTCGGGTCCCCGGCCCGGGTCCCCTGGACAGGTCGATAACCCGGCCCCAGGTCACGCGGTCATCTCGCGCACCCGGCCTGGTTCCCAGGTTCCGATGACCACCCCGGCACCAGGACCCCGGGTCACGTGGGGACACCGGCCCCAGGTGACCGGGTCACGTGGGGTCACCGGCCCCAGGTGACCGGGTCACGTGAGGTCACCGGCCCCAGGTGACCGGGTCACGTGGGGTCACCGGCCCCAGGTGACCGGGTCACGTGGGGTCACCGGCCCCAGGTGACCAGGTCACGTGGGGTCACCGGCCCCAGGTCAGCGGGTCACGTGGGGACACCGGCCCCAGGTAACCAAGGCATGTCGGGACCCAGCCCGGGTCCCCGGGACGGGTTTTTACCCCAGCCGCAGATCACCGGGTCCTGTCGGGTCCCCGGCCCGGGTCCCCTGGACAGGTCGATAACCCGGCCCCAGGTCACCCGGTCATCTCGCGCACCCGGCCTGGTTCCCAGGTTCCGATGACCACCCCGGCACCAGGACCCCGGGTCACGTGGGGACACCGGCCCCAGGTGACCGGGTCACGTGGGGTCACCGGCCCCAGGTCAGCGGGTCACGTGGGGACCCCGGCCCCAGGTGACCGGGTCACGTGGGGACCCCGGACCCAGGTAACCGGGTCATACCGAGTCCCCGGACCCAGGTCACCGGGTCAGTTCGGGACCCCGGACCCAGGTCGGGTCATGTCACGTCCCATGCCCGGGTCCCCGGGTTGGATTTTTACCCAGGCCCCGGGTCACAGGGTCATGTCGGGTCAACGGCCTGGGTACAAGGGTCTGGTGACCACCCCGACCCCAGGTCCCCGGGTCATGACGGGACACCGGACCAGGTCCCCGAGTCCGGTCGACACCACAGCCCCAGGTCACCGGGTCATGTCGGGACCCAGCCCGGGTCCCCGGGACGGGTTTTTACCCCAGCCGCAGATCACCGGGTCCTGTCGGGTACCCGGGTCGGGTCCCCTGGACAGGTCGGCACCCCGGCCCCGGGTCACGGGGTCATGTCGGGTCGCTGTCCCGGGTACCAGTGTCAGGTGACCACCCCGGCCCCGGGAGACGGAGTCATACCGGGTCCCCGGCCCAGGTCCCCGGGTTGCATCGGGACAAAAGCACCGGATCACTGGATCACGTGGGGGCCCGGGCCCGGGTCCCCGGGTTGCATCGGGACACCAGCGAAGGACCACCGGGTCCTGTCGGGTCCCCGGCCCGGGTCCCCTGGACAGGTCGTTAACCCGGCCCCAGGTCACCGGGTCGTGTCGGGTAACCGGCCTGGTTCCCAGGTTCCGGTGACCACCCCGGCACCAGGACCCCGGGTCCCGTGGGGACCCCGGCCCCAGGTGACCGGGTCACGCGGGGTCACCGGCCCCAGGTCAGCGGGTCACGTGGGGTCACCGGCCCCAGGTGACCGGGTCACGTGGGGTCACCGGCCCCAGGTGACCGGGTCACGTGGGGTCACCGGCCCCAGGTGTTCGGGTCACGTGGGGTCACCGGCCCCAGGTGACCGGGTCACGTGGGGTCACCGGACCCAGGTCAGCGGGTCACGTGGGGACACCGGCCCCAGGTGACCGGGTCACGTGGGGTCACCGGCCCCAGGTCACCGGGTCAGTTCGGGACCCCGGACCCAGGTCGGGTCATGTCACGTCCCATGCCCGGGTCCCCGGGTTGGATTTTTACCCAGGCCCCGGGTCACAGGGTCATGTCGGGTCAACGGCCTGGGTACAAGTGTCTGGTGACCACCCCGACCCCAGGTCCCCGGGTCATGACGGGACACCGGACCAGGTCCCCGAGTCCGGTCGACACCACAGCCCCAGGTCACCGGGTCATGTCGGGACCCAGCCCGGGTTTCCGGGACGGGTTTTTACCCCAGCCGCAGATCACCGGGTCCTGTCGGGTACCCGGGTCGGGTCCCCTGGACAGGTCGGCACCCCGGCCCCGTGTCACGGGGTCATGTCGGGTCGCTGTCCCGGGTACCAGTGTCAGGTGACCACCCCGGCCCCGGGAGACGGAGTCATACCGGGTCCCCGGCCCGGGTCCCCGGGTTGCATCGGGACACCAGCGAAGGACCACCGGGTCCTGTCGGGTCCCCGGCCCGGGTCCCCTGGACAGGTCGTTAACCCGGCCCCAGGTCACCGGGTCATGTCGCGCACCCGGCCTGGTTCCCAGGTTCCGGTGACCACCCCGGCACCAGGACCCCGGGTCACGTGGGGACCCCGGACCCAGGTCAGCGGGTCACGTGGGGACACCGGCCCCAGGTCACCGCGTCAGGTCGGGACCCCGAACCCAGGTCCACGAGTCCGTCGACACCACAGCCCCGGGTCACCGGGTCGTGTCGGGTAACCGGCCTGGTTCCAAGGTTCCGATGACCACCCCGGCACCAGGACCCCGGGTCACGTGGGGACACCGGCCCCAGGTGACCGGGTCACGTGGGGTCACCGGCCCCAGGTGACCGGGTCACGTGAGGTCACCGGCCCCAGGTGACCGGGTCACGTGGGGTCACCGGCCCCAGGTGACCGGGTCACGTGGGGTCACCGGCCCCAGGTGACCAGGTCACGTGGGGTCACAGGCCCCAGGTCAGCGGGTCACGTGGGGACACCGGCCCCAGGTAACCAAGGCATGTCGGGACCCAGCCCGGGTCCCCGGGACGGGTTTTTACCCCAGCCGCAGATCACCGGGTCCTGTCGGGTCCCCGGCCCGGGTCCCCTGGACAGGTCGATAACCCGGCCCCAGGTCACCCGGTCATCTCGCGCACCCGGCCTGGTTCCCAGGTTCCGATGACCACCCCGGCACCAGGACCCCGGGTCACGTGGGGACACCGGCCCCAGGTGACCGGGTCACGTGGGGTCACCGGCCCCAGGTCAGCGGGTCACGTGGGGACCCCGGCCCCAGGTGACCGGGTCACGTGGGGACCCCGGACCCAGGTAACCGGGTCATACCGAGTCCCCGGACCCAGGTCACCGGGTCAGTTCGGGACCCCGGACCCAGGTCGGGTCATGTCACGTCCCATGCCCGGGTCCCCGGGTTGGATTTTTACCCAGGCCCCGGGTCACAGGGTCATGTCGGGTCAACGGCCTGGGTACAAGTGTCTGGTGACCACCCCGACCCCAGGTCCCCGGGTCATGACGGGACACCGGACCAGGTCCCCGAGTCCGGTCGACACCACAGCCCCAGGTCACCGGGTCATGTCGGGACCCAGCCCGGGTCCCCGGGACGGGTTTTTACCCCAGCCGCAGATCACCGGGTCCTGTCGGGTACCCGGGTCGGGTCCCCTGGACAGGTCGGCACCCCGGCCCCGGGTCACCGGGTCATGTCGGCTCGCTGTCCCGGGTACCAGTGTCAGGTGACCACCCCGGCCCCGGGAGACGGAGTCATACCGGGTCCCCGGCCCAGGTCCCCGGGTTGCATCGGGACAAAAGCACCGGATCACTGGATCACGTGGGGGCCCGGGCCCGGGTCCCCGGGTTGCATCGGGACACCAGCGAAGGACCACCGGGTCCTGTCGGGTCCCCGGCCCGGGTCCCCTGGACAGGTCGTTAACCCGGCCCCAGGTCACCGGGTCGTGTCGGGTAACCGGCCTGGTTCCCAGGTTCCGGTGACCACCTTGGCACCAGGACTCTGGGTCACGTGGGGACACCGGCCCCAGGTCACCGGGTCACGTGGGGTCTCCGGCCCCAGGTGACCCGGTCACGTGGGGACACCGGCCCCAGGTGACCGGGTCACGTGGGGTCACCGGCCCCAGGTGACCGGGTCACGTGGGGTCACCGGCCCCAGGTGACCGGGTCACGTGGGTCACCGGCCCCAGGTGACCGGGTCACGTGGGGTCACCGGCCCCAGGTGACCGGGTCACGTGGGGACACCGGCCCCAGGTGACCGGGTCACGTGGGGTCACCGGCCCCAGGTCAGCGGGTCACGTGGGGACACCGGCCCCAGGTCACCGGGTCACGTGGGGTCACCGGCCCCAGGTGACCGGGTCACGTGGGGTCACCGGCCCCAGTTGACCGGGTCACGTGGGGTCACCGGCCCCAGGTGACCGGGTCACGTGGGTCACCGGCCCCAGGTGACCGGGTCACGTGGGGTCACCGGCCCCAGGTGACCGGGTCACGTGGGGACACCGGCCCCAGGTGACCGGGTCACGTGGGGTCACCGGCCCCAGGTGACCGGGTCACGTGGGGTCACCGGCCCCAGGTGACCGGGTCACGTGGGTCACCGGCCCCAGGTGACCGGGTCACGTGGGGTCACCGGCCCCAGGTGACCGGGTCACGTGGGGACACCGGCCCCAGGTGACCGGGTCACGTGGGGTCACCGGCCCCAGGTGACCGGGTCACGTGGGTCACCGGCCCCAGGTGACCGGATCACGTGGGGTCACCGGCCCCAGGTCAGCGGGTCACGTGGGGTCACCGGCCCCAGGTGACCGGGTCACGTGGGGACACCGGCCCCAAGTGAGCAGGTCACGTGGGGTCACCGGCCCCAGGTCAGTGGGTCACGTGGGGACACCGGCCCCAGGTCACCGGGTCACGTGGGGTCACCGGCCCCAGGTGACCGGGTCACGTGGGGTCACCGGCCCCAGGTGACCGGGTCACGTGGGGTCACCGGCCCCAGGTGACCCGGTCACGTGGGGTCACCGGCCCCAGGTGACCGGGTCACGTGGGGTAACCGGCCCCAGGTGACCGGGTCACGTGGGGTCACCGGCCCCAGGTCAGCGGGTCACGTGGGGACACCGGCCCCAGGTGACCGGGTCACGTGGGGACACCGGCCCCAGGTGACCGGGTCACGTGGGGACACCGGCCCCAGGTGACCGGGTCACGTGGGGTCACCGGCCCCAGGTCAGCGGGTCACGTGGGGACCCCGGCCCCAGGTGACCGGGTCACGTGGGGACCCCGGACCCAGGTAACCGGGTCATACCGAGTCCCCGGACCCAGGTCACCGGGTCAGTTCGGGACCCCGGACCCAGGTCGGGTCATGTCACGTCCCATGCCCGGGTCCCCGGGTTGGATTTTTACCCAGGCCCCGGGTCACAGGGTCATGTCGGGTCAACGGCCTGGGTACAAGGGTCTGGTGACCACCCCGACCCCAGGTCCCCGGGTCATGACGGGACACCGGACCAGGTCCCCGAGTCCGGTCGACACCACAGCCCCAGGTCACCGGGTCATGTCGGGACCCAGCCCGGGTCCCCGGGACGGGTTTTTACCCCAGCCGCAGATCACCGGGTCCTGTCGGGTACCCGGGTCGGGTCCCCTGGACAGGTCGGCAACCCGGCCCCGGGTCACGGGGTCATGTTGGGTCGCTGTCCCGGGTACCAGTGTCAGGTGACCACCCCGGCCCCGGGAGACGGAGTCATACCGGGTCCCCGGCCCAGGTCCCCGGGTTGCATCGGGACAAAAGCACCGGATCACTGGATCACGTGGGGGCCCGGGCCCGGGTCCCCGGGTTGCATCGGGACACCAGCGAAGGACCACCGGGTCCTGTCGGGTCCCCGGCCCGGGTCCCCTGGACAGGTCGTTAACCCGGCCCCAGGTCACCGGGTCGTGTCGGGTAACCGGCCTGGTTCCCAGGTTCCGGTGACCACCCCGGCACCAGGACCCCGGGTCCCGTGGGGACCCCGGCCCCAGGTGACCGGGTCACATGGGGTCACCGGCCCCAGGTGACCCGGTCACATGGGGTCACCGGCCCCAGTTGACCGGGTCACGTGGGGACACCGGCCCCAGGTGACCGGGTCACGTGGGGTCACCGGCACCAGGTGACTGGGTCACGTGGGGTCACCGGCCCCAGGTGACCTGGTCACGTGTGGTCACCGGCCCCAGGTGACCGGGTCACGTGGGGTCACCGGCCCCAGGTGACCGGGTCACGTGAGGTCACCGGCCCCAGGTGACCGGGTCACGTGGGGTCACCGGCCCCAGGTGACCGGGTCACGTGGGGTCACCGGCCCCAGGTGACCTGGTCACGTGGGGTCACCGGCCCCAGGTGACCGGGTCACGTGGGGTCACCGGCCCCAGGTGACCGGGTCACGTGGGGTCACCGGCCCCAGGTGACCGGGTCATGTGGGGTCACCGGCCCCAGGTGACCGGGTCACGTGGGGTCACCGGCCCCAGGTGACCTGGTCACGTGGGGTCACCGGCCCCAGGTGTTCGGGTCACGTGGGGTCACCGGCCCCAGGTGATCGGGTCACGTGGGGTCACCAGACCCAGGTCAGCGGGTCATACCGAGTCCCCGGACCCAGGTCACCGGGTCAGTTCGGGACCCCGGACCCAGGTCGGGTCATGTCACGTCCCATGCCCGGGTCCCCGGGTTGGATTTTTACCCAGGCCCCGGGTCACAGGGTCATGTCGGGTCAACGGCCTGGGTACAAGGGTCTGGTGACCACCCCGACCCCAGGTCCCCGGGTCATGACGGGACACCGGACCAGGTCCCCGAGTCCGGTCGACACCACAGCCCCAGGTCACCGGGTCATGTCGGGACCCAGCCCGGGTCCCCGGGACGGGTTTTTACCCCAGCCGCAGATCACCGGGTCCTGTCGGGT
This sequence comes from Somateria mollissima, assembly GCA_951411735.1. Taxonomy (NCBI): domain Eukaryota; kingdom Metazoa; phylum Chordata; class Aves; order Anseriformes; family Anatidae; genus Somateria; species Somateria mollissima. Next base: position 364,121 of record CATOCB010000189.1, read on the forward strand.
ACCCGGGTCGGGTCCCCTGGACAGGTCGGCACCCCGGCCCCGGGTCACGGGGTCATGTCGGCTCGCTGTCCCGGGTACCAGTGTCAGGTGACCACCCCGGCCCCGGGAGACGGAGTCATACCGGGTCCCCGGCCCAGGTCCCCGGGTTGCATCGGGACAAAAGCACCGGATCACTGGATCACGTGGGGGCCCGGGCCCGGGTCCCCGGGTTGCATCGGGACACCAGCGAAGGACCACCGGGTCCTGTCGGGTCCCCGGCCCGGGTCCCCTGGACAGGTCGTTAACCCGGCCCCAGGTCACCGGGTCGTGTCGGGTAACCGGCCTGGTTCCCAGGTTCCGGTGACCACCTTGGCACCAGGACTCTGGGTCACGTGGGGACACCGGCCCCAGGTCACCGGGTCACGTGGGGTCTCCGGCCCCAGGTGACCCGGTCACGTGGGGACACCGGACCCAGGTGACCGGGTCACGTGGGTCACCGGCCCCAGGTGACCGGGTCACGTGGGGTCACCGGCCCCAGGTGACCGGGTCACGTGGGGACACCGGCCCCAGGTGACCGGGTCACGTGGGGTCACCGGCCCCAGGTGACCGGGTCACGTGGGGTCACCGGCCCCAGGTCAGCGGGTCACGTGGGGTCACCGGCCCCAGGTGACCGGGTCACGTGGGGACACCGGCCCCAGGTGACCGGGTCACGTGGGGTCACCGGCCCCAGGTGAACGGGTCACGTGGGGACACCGGCCCCAGGTGACCGGGTCACGTGGGGTCACCGGCCCCAGGTCAGCGGGTCACGTGGGGACACCGGCCCCAGGTCACCGGGTCACGTGGGGTCACCGGCCCCAGGTGACCGGGTCACGTGGGGTCACCGGCCCCAGGTGACCGGGTCACGTGGGGTCACCGGCCCCAGGTGACCGGGTCACGTGGGTCACCGGCCCCAGGTGACCGGGTCACGTGGGGTCACCGGCCCCAGGTGACCGGGTCACGTGGGGACACCGGCCCCAGGTGACCGGGTCACGTGGGGTCAACGGCCCCAGGTGACCGGGTCACGTGGGGTCACCGGCCCCAGGTGACCGGGTCACGTGGGTCACCGGCCCCAGGTGACCGGGTCACGTGGGGTCACCGGCCCCAGGTGACCGGGTCACGTGGGGACACCGGCCCCAGGTGACCGGGTCACGTGGGGTCACCGGCCCCAGGTGACCGGGTCACGTGGGGTCACCGGCCCCAGGTCAGCGGGTCACGTGGGGTCACCGGCCCCAGGTGACCGGGTCACGTGGGGACACCGGCCCCAGGTGACCGGGTCACGTGGGGTCACCGGCCCCAGGTCAGCGGGTCACGTGGGGACACCGGCCCCAGGTCACCGGGTCACGTGGGGTCACCGGCCCCAGGTGACCGGGTCACGTGGGGTCACCGGCCCCAGGTGACCGGGTCACGTGGGGTCACCGGCCCCAGGTGACCCGGTCACGTGGGGTCACCGGCCCCAGGTGACCGGGTCACGTGGGGTAACCGGCCCCAGGTGACCGGGTCACGTGGGGTCACCGGCCCCAGGTCAGCGGGTCACGTGGGGACACCGGCCCCAGGTGACCGGGTCACGTGGGGACACCGGCCCCAGGTGACCGGGTCACGTGGGGACACCGGCCCCAGGTGACCGGGTCACGTGGGGTCACCGGCCCCAGGTCAGCGGGTCACGTGGGGACCCCGGCCCCAGGTGACCGGGTCACGTGGGGACCCCGGACCCAGGTAACCGGGTCATACCGAGTCCCCAGACCCAGGTCACCGGGTCAGTTCGGGACCCCGGACCCAGGTCGGGTCATGTCACGTCCCATGCCCGGGTCCCCGGGTTGGATTTTTACCCAGGCCCCGGGTCACAGGGTCATGTCGCGTCAACGGCCTGGGTACAAGGGTCTGGTGACCACCCCGACCCCAGGTCCCCGGGTCATGACGGGACACCGGACCAGGTCCCCGAGTCCGGTCGACACCACAGCCCCAGGTCACCGGGTCATGTCGGGACCCAGCCCGGGTCCCCGGGACGGGTTTTTACCCCAGCCGCAGATCACCGGGTCCTGTCGGGTACCCGGGTCGGGTCCCCTGGACAGGTCGGCACCCCGGCCCCGGGTCACGGGGTCATGTCGGCTCGCTGTCCCGGGTACCAGTGTCAGGTGACCACCCCGGCCCCGGGAGACGGAGTCATACCGGGTCCCCGGCCCAGGTCCCCGGGTTGCATCGGGACAAAAGCACCGGATCACTGGATCACGTGGGGGCCCGGGCCCGGGTCCCCGGGTTGCATCGGGACACCAGCGAAGGACCACCGGGTCCTGTCGGGTCCCCGGCCCGGGTCCCCTGGACAGGTCGTTAACCCGGCCCCAGGTCACCGGGTCGTGTCGGGTAACCGGCCTGGTTCCCAGGTTCCGGTGACCACCCCGGCACCAGGACCCCGGGTCCCGTGGGGACCCCGGCCCCAGGTGACCGGGTCACGTGGGGTCACCGGCCCCAGGTGTTCGGGTCACGTGGGGTCACCGGCCCCAGGTGATCGGGTCACGTGGGGTCACCAAACCCAGGTGACCGGGTCACGTGGGGTCACCGGCCCCAGGTGACCGGGTCACGTGGGGACACCGGCCCCAGGTGACCGGGTCACGTGGGGTCACCGGCCCCAGGTGACCGGGTCACGTGGGGTCACCGGCCCCAGGTCAGCGGGTCACGTGGGGTCACCGGCCCCAGGTGACCGGGTCACGTGGGGACACCGGCCCCAGGTGACCGGGTCACGTGGGGTCACCGGCCCCAGGTGACCGGGTCACGTGGGGACACCGGCCCCAGGTGACCGGGTCACGTGGGGTCACCGGCCCCAGGTGACCGGGTCACGTGGGGTCACCGGCCCCAGGTGACCGGGTCACGTGGGTCACCGGCCCCAGGTGACCGGGTCACGTGGGGTCACCGGCCCCAGGTGACCGGGTCACGTGGGGACACCGGCCCCAGGTGACCGGGTCACGTGGGGTCACCGGCCCCAGGTGACCGGGTCACGTGGGGTCACCGGCCCCAGGTCAGCGGGTCACGTGGGGTCACCGGCCCCAGGTGACCGGGTCACGTGGGGACACCGGCCCCAGGTGACCGGGTCACGTGGGGTCACCGGCCCCAGGTCAGCGGGTCACGTGGGGACACCGGCCCCAGGTCACCGGGTCACGTGGGGTCACCGGCCCCAGGTGACCGGGTCACGTGGGGTCACCGGCCCCAGGTGACCCGGTCACGTGGGGTCACCGGCCCCAGGTGACCGGGTCACGTGGGGTAACCGGCCCCAGGTGACCGGGTCACGTGGGGTCACCGGCCCCAGGTCAGCGGGTCACGTGGGGACACCGGCCCCAGGTGACCGGGTCACGTGGGGACACCGGCCCCAGGTGACCGGGTCACGTGGGGACACCGGCCCCAGGTGACCGGGTCACGTGGGGTCACCGGCCCCAGGTCAGCGGGTCACGTGGGGACCCCGGCCCCAGGTGACCGGGTCACGTGGGGACCCCGGACCCAGGTAACCGGGTCATACCGAGTCCCCAGACCCAGGTCACCGGGTCAGTTCGGGACCCCGGACCCAGGTCGGGTCATGTCACGTCCCATGCCCGGGTCCCCGGGTTGGATTTTTACCCAGGCCCCGGGTCACAGGGTCATGTCGGGTCAACGGCCTGGGTACAAGGGTCTGGTGACCACCCCGACCCCAGGTCCCCGGGTCATGACGGGACACCGGACCAGGTCCCCGAGTCCGGTCGACACCACAGCCCCAGGTCACCGGGTCATGTCGGGACCCAGCCCGGGTCCCCGGGACGGGTTTTTACCCCAGCCGCAGATCACCGGGTCCTGTCGGGTACCCGGGTCGGGTCCCCTGGACAGGTCGGCACCCCGGCCCCGGGTCACGGGGTCATGTCGGCTCGCTGTCCCGGGTACCAGTGTCAGGTGACCACCCCGGCCCCGGGAGACGGAGTCATACCGGGTCCCCGGCCCAGGTCCCCGGGTTGCATCGGGACAAAAGCACCGGATCACTGGATCACGTGGGGGCCCGGGCCCGGGTCCCCGGGTTGCATCGGGACACCAGCGAAGGACCACCGGGTCCTGTCGGGTCCCCGGCCCGGGTCCCCTGGACAGGTCGTTAACCCGGCCCCAGGTCACCGGGTCGTGTCGGGTAACCGGCCTGGTTCCCAGGTTCCGGTGACCACCCCGGCACCAGGACCCCGGGTCCCGTGGGGACCCCGGCCCCAGGTGACCGGGTCACGTGGGGTCACCGGCCCCAGGTGACCCGGTCACATGGGGTCACCGGCCCCAGTTGACCGGGTCACGTGGGGACACCGGCCCCAGGTGACCGGGTCACGTGGGGTCACCGGCACCAGGTGACTGGGTCACGTGGGGTCACCGGCCCCAGGTGACCTGGTCACGTGTGGTCACCGGCCCCAGGTGACCGGGTCACGTGGGGTCACCGGCCCCAGGTGACCGGGTCACGTGAGGTCACCGGCCCCAGGTGACCGGGTCACGTGGGGTCACCGGCCCCAGGTGACCGGGTCACGTGGGGTCACCGGCCCCAGGTGACCTGGTCACGTGGGGTCACCGGCCCCAGGTGACCGGGTCACGTGGGGTCACCGGCCCCAGGTGACCGGGTCACGTGAGGTCACCGGCCCCAGGTGACCGGGTCACGTGGGGTCACCGGCCCCAGGTGACCGGGTCAGGTGGGGTCACCGGCCCCAGGTGACCGGGTCACGTGGGGTCACCGGCCCCAGGTGTTCGGGTCACGTGGGGTCACCGGCCCCAGGTGATCGGGTCACGTGGGGTCACCAGACCCAGGTCAGCGGGTCACGTGGGGACACCGGCCCCAGGTAACCGGGTCATACCGAGTCCCCGGACCCAGGTCACCGGGTCAGTTCGGGACCCCGGACCCAGGTCGGGTCATGTCACGTCCCATGCCCGGGTCCCCGGGTTGGATTTTTACCCAGGCCCCGGGTCACAGGGTCATGTCGGGTCAACGGCCTGGGTACAAGGGTCTGGTGACCACCCCGACCCCAGGTCCCCGGGTCATGACGGGACACCGGACCAGGTCCCCGAGTCCGGTCGACACCACAGCCCCAGGTCACCGGGTCATGTCGGGACCCAGCCCGGGTCCCCGGGACGGGTTTTTACCCCAGCCGCAGATCACCGGGTCCTGTCGGGTACCCGGGTCGGGTCCCCTGGACAGGTCGGCACCCCGGCCCCGGGTCACGGGGTCATGTCGGCTCGCTGTCCCGGGTACCAGTGTCAGGTGACCACCCCGGCCCCGGGAGACGGAGTCATACCGGGTCCCCGGCCCAGGTCCCCGGGTTGCATCGGGACACCAGCGAAGGACCACCGGGTCCTGTCGGGTCCCCGGCCCGGGTCCCCTGGACAGGTCGTTAACCCGGCCCCAGGTCACCGGGTCATGTCACGCACCCGGCCTGGTTCCCAGGTTCCGGTGACCACCCCGGCACCAGGACCCCGGGTCACGTGGGGACCCCGGACCCAGGTCAGCGGGTCACGTGGGGACACCGGCCCCAGGTCACCGCGTCAGGTCGGGACCCCGAACCCAGGTCCACGAGTCCGTCGACACCACAGCCCCGGGTCACCGGGTCGTGTCGGGTAACCGGCCTGGTTCCAAGGTTCCGATGACCACCCCGGCACCAGGACCCCGGGTCACGTGGGGACACCGGCCCCAGGTGACCGGGTCACGTGGGGTCACCGGCCCCAGGTGACCGGGTCACGTGGGGTCATCGGCCCCAGGTGACCGGGTCACGTGGGGTCACCAGCCCCAGGTGACCGGGTCACGTGGGGACACCGGCCCCAGGTGACCGGGTCACGTGGGGTCACCGGCCCCAGGTGACCGGGTCACGTGGGGTCACCGGCCCCAGGTGACCCGGTCACGTGGGGTCACCGGCCCCAGGTGACCGGGTCACGTGGGGTCACCGGCCCCAGGTGACCGGGTCACGTGGGGTCACCGGCCCCAGGTCAGCGGGTCACGTGGGGACACCGGCCCCAGGTGACCGGGTCACGTGGGGTCACCGGCCCCAGGTCAGCGGGTCACGTGGGGACACCGGCCCCAGGTGACCGGGTCACGTGGGGTCACCGGCCCCAGGTGACCGGGTCACGTGGGGACTCCGGCCCCAGGTGACTGGGTCACGTGGGGTCACCAGCCCCAGGTGTTCGGGTCACGTGGGGTCACCGGCCCCAGGTGACCGGGTCACGTGGGGTCACCGGCACCAGGTGACCGGGTCACGTGGGGTCACCGGCCCCAGGTCACCGGGTCACGTGGGGTCACCGGCCCCAGGTGACCGGGTCACGTGGGGTCACCGGCACCAGGTGACCGGGTCACGTGGAGACACCGGCCCCAGGTGACCTGGTCACGTGGGGTCACCGGCCCCAGGTGACCGGGTCACGTGGGGTCACCGGCCCCAGGTGACCCGGTCACGTGGGGTCACCGGCCCCAGGTGACCGGGTCACGTGGGGTCACCGGCCCCAGGTGACCGGGTCACGTGGGGTCACCTGCCCCAGGTCAGCGGGTCACGTGGGGACACCGGCCCCAGGTGACCGGGTCACGTGGGGTCACCGGCCCCAGGTGACCGGGTCACGTGGGGACACCGGCCCCAGGTGACCGGGTCACGTGGGGTCACCGGCCCCAGGTCAGCGGGTCACGTGGGGACACCGGCCCCAGGTAACCAAGGCATGTCGGGACCCAGCCCGGGTCCCCGGGACGGGTTTTTACCCCAGCCGCAGATCACCGGGTCCTGTCGGGTCCCCGGCCCGGGTCCCCTGGACAGGTCGATAACCCGGCCCCAGGTCACCCGGTCATCTCGCGCACCCGGCCTGGTTCCCAGGTTCCGATGAGCACCCCGGCACCAGGACCCCGGGTCACGTGGGGACACCGGCCCCAGGTGACCGGGTCACGTGGGGTCACCGGCCCCAGGTGACCGGGTCACGTGGGGTCACCGGCCCCAGGTGACCGGGTCACGTGGGGACACCGGCCCCAGGTAACCGGGTCATACCGAGTCCCCGGACCCAGGTCACCGGGTCAGTTCGGGACCCCGGACCCAGGTCGGGTCATGTCACGTCCCATGCCCGGGTCCCCGGGTTGGATTTTTACCCAGGCCCCGGGTCACAGGGTCATGTCGGGTCAACGGCCTGGGTACAAGGGTCTGGTGACCACCCCGACCCCAGGTCCCCGGGTCATGACGGGACACCGGACCAGGTCCCCGAGTCCGGTCGACACCACAGCCCCAGGTCACCGGGTCATGTCGGGACCCAGCCCGGGTCCCCGGGACGGGTTTTTACCCCAGCCGCAGATCACCGGGTCCTGTCGGGTACCCGGGTCGGGTCCCCTGGACAGGTCGGCACCCCGGCCCCGTGTCACGGGGTCATGTCGGGTCGCTGTCCCGGGTACCAGTGTCAGGTGACCACCCCGGCCCCGGGAGACGGAGTCATACCGGGTCCCCGGCCCGGGTCCCCGGGTTGCATCTGGACACCAGCGAAGGACCACCGGGTCCTGTCGGGTCCCCGGCCCGGGTCCCCTGGACAGGTCGTTAACCCGGCCCCAGGTCACCGGGTCATGTCGCGCACCCGGCCTGGTTCCCAGGTTCCGGTGACCACCCCGGCACCAGGACCCCGGGTCACGTGGGGTCACCGGCCCCAGGTGACCGGGTCACGTGGAGTCACCGGCCCCAGTTGACCGGGTCACGTGGGGTCACCGGCCCCAGGTGACCGGGTCACGTGGGGTCACCGGCCCCAGGTCAGCGGGTCACGTGGGGTCACCGGCCCCAGGTGACCCGGTCACGTGGGGTCACCGGCCCCAGGTGACCGGGTCACGTGGGGTCACCGGCCCCAGGTGACCGGGTCACGTGGGGACACCGGCCCCAGGTGACCGGGTCACGTGGGGTCACCGGCCCCAGGTGACCGGGTCACGTGGGGACACCGGCCCCAGGTGACCGGGTCACGTGGGGTCACCGGCCCCAGGTGACCGGGTCACGTGGGGACACCGGCCCCAGGTGACCGGGTCACGTGGGGTCACCGGCCCCAGGTCAGCGGGTCACGTGGGGACACCGGCCCCAGGTGACCGGGTCACGTGGGGTCACCGGCCCCAGGTGACCGGGTCACGTGGGGTCACCGGCCCCAGGTGACCGGGTCACGTGGGGTCACCGGCCCCAGGTGACCGGGTCACTTGGGGTCACCGGCCCCAGGTGTGCGGGTCACGTGGGGTCACCGGCCCCAGGTGACCGTTCACGTGGGGTCACCGGCCCCAGGTGACCGGGTCACGTGGGGTCACCGGCCCCAGGTGACCGGGTCACGTGGGGACACCGGCCCCAGGTGACCGGGTCACGTGGGGTCACCGGCCCCAGGTGACCGGGTCACGTCGGGTCACCGGCCCCAGGTGACCGGGTCACGTGGGGTCACCGGACCCAGGTCACCGGGTCACGTGGGGACACCGGCCCCAGGTGACCGGGTCACGTGGGGTCACCGGCCCCAGGTGACCGGGTCACGTGGGGACACCGGCCCCAGGTGACCGGGTCACGTGGGGTCACCGGCCCCAGGTCAGCGGGTCACGTGGGGACACCGGCCCCAGGTGACCGGGTCACGTGGGGTCACCGGCCCCAGGTGACCGGGTCACGTGGGGTCACCGGCCCCAGGTGACCGGGTCACGTGGGGTCACCGGCCCCAGGTGACCGGGTCACTTGGGGTCACCGGCCCCAGGTGTGCGGGTCACGTGGGGTCACCGGCCCCAGGTGACCGTTCACGTGGGGTCACCGGCCCCAGGTGACCGGGTCACGTGGGGTCACCGGCCCCAGGTGACCGGGTCACGTGGGGACACCGGCCCCAGGTGACCGGGTCACGTGGGGTCACCGGCCCCAGGTGACCGGGTCACGTGGGGTCACCGGCCCCAGGTGACCGGGTCACGTCGGGTCACCGGCCCCAGGTGACCGGGTCACGTGGGGTCACCGGACCCAGGTCAGCGGGTCACGTGGGGACACCGGCCCCAGGTAACCGGGTCATACCGAGTCCCCGGACCCAGGTCACCGGGTCAGTTCGGGACCCCGGACCCAGGTCGGGTCATGTCACGTCCCATGCCCGGGTCCCCGGGTTGGATTTTTACCCAGGCCCCGGGTCACAGGGTCATGTCGGGTCAACGGCCTGGGTACAAGGGTCTGGTGACCACCCCGACCCCAGGTCCCCGGGTCATGACGGGACACCGGACCAGGTCCCCGAGTCCGGTCGACACCACAGCCCCAGGTCACCGGGTCATGTCGGGACCCAGTCCGGGTCCCCGGGACGGGTTTTTACCCCAGCCGCAGATCACCGGGTCCTGTCGGGTACCCGGGTCGGGTCCCCTGGACAGGTCGGCACCCCGGCCCCGGGTCACGGGGTCATGTCGGGTCGCTGTCCCGGGTACCACTGTCAGGTGACCACCCCGGCCCCGGGAGACGGAGTCATACCGGGTCCCCGGCCCGGGTCCCCGGGTTGCATCGGGACACCAGCGAAGGACCACCGGGTCCTGTCGGGTCCCCGGCCCGGGTCCCCTGGACAGGTCGTTAACCCGGCCCCAGGTCACCGGGTCATGTCGCGCACCCGGCCTGGTTCCCAGGTTCCGGTGACCAGCCCGGCACCAGGACCCCGGGTCACGTGGGGACCCTGGACCCAGGTCAGCGGGTCACGTGGGGACACCGGCCCCAGGTCACCGCGTCAGGTCGGGACCCCGAACCCAGGTCCACGAGTCCGTCGACACCACAGCCCCGGGTCACCGGGTCGTGTCGGGTAACCGGCCTGGTTCCAAGGTTCCGATGACCACCCCGGCACCAGGACCCCGGGTCACGTGGGGTCACCGGCCCCAGGTGACCGGGTCACGTGGGGACACCGGCCCCAGGTCATCGGGTCACGTGGGGTCACCGGCCCCAGGTGACCGGGTCACGTGGGGTCACCGGCCCCAGGTGACCGGGTCACGTGGGGTCACCGGCCCCAGGTGACCGGGTCACGTGGGGTCACCGGCCCCAGGTGACCCGGTCACGTGGGGTCACCGGCCCCAGGTGACCGGGTCACGTGGGGTCACCGGCCCCAGGTGACCGGGTCACGTGGGGACACCGGCCCCAGGTGACCGTTCACGTGGGGTCACCGGCCCCAGGTGACCGGGTCACGTGGGGACACCGGCCCCAGGTGACCGGGTCACGTGGGGTCACCGGCCCCAGGTGACCGGGTCACGTGGGGTCACCGGACCCAGGTTACCGGGTCACGTGGGGTCACCGGCCCCAGGTGACCGGGTCACGTGGGGTCACCGGCCCCAGGTCAGCGGGTCACGTGGGGACACCGGCCCCAGGTCACCGGGTCACGTGGGGTCACCGGCCCCAGGTGTTCGGGTCACGTGGGGTCACCGGCCCCAGGTGACCGGGTCACGTGGGGTCACCGGCCCCAGGTGACCGGGTCACGTGGGGTCACCGTCCCCAGGTGACCGGGTCACGTTGGGACACCGGCCCCAGGTGACCGGGTCACGTGGGGTCACCGGCCCCAGGTGACCGGGTCACGTGGGGTCACCGGCACCAGGTGACCGGGTCACGTGGGGTCACCGGCCCCAGGTGACCGGGTCACGTGGGGACACCGGCCCCAGGTAACCAAGGCATGTCGGGACCCAGCCCGGGTCCCCGGGACGGGTTTTTACCCCAGCCGCATATCACCGGGTCCTGTCGGGTCCCCGGCTTGGGTCCCCTGGACAGGTCGATAACCCGGCCCCAGGTCACCCGGTCATCTCGCGCACCCGGCCTGGTTCCCAGGTTCCGATGACCACCCCGGCACCAGGACCCAGGGTCACGTGGGGACACCGGCCCCAGGTGACCGGGTCACGTGGGGTCACCGGCCCCAGGTGACCGGGTCACGTGGGGACACCGGCCCCAGGTGACCGGGTCACGTGGGGTCACCGGCACCAGGTGACTGGGTCACGTGGGGTCACCGGCACCAGGTGACCTGGTCACGTGGGGTCACCGGCCCCAGGTCAGCGGGTCACGTGGGGACACCGGCCCCAGGTAACCAAGGCATGTCGGGACCCAGCCCGGGTCCCCGGGACGGGTTTTTACCCCAGCCGCAGATCACCGGGTCCTGTCGGGTCCCCGGCCCGGGTCCCCTGGACAGGTCGATAACCCGGCCCCAGGTCACGCGGTCATCTCGCGCACCCGGCCTGGTTCCCAGGTTCCGATGACCACCCCGGCACCAGGACCCCGGGTCACGTGTGGACACCGGCCCCAGGTGACCGGGTCACGTGGGGTCACCGGCCCCAGGTCAGCGGGTCACGTGGGGACCCCGGCCCCAGGTGACCGGGTCACGTGGGGACCCCGGACCCAGGTAACCGGGTCATACCGAGTCCCCGGACCCAGGTCACCGGGTCAGTTCGGGACCCCGGACCCAGGTCGGGTCATGTCACGTCCCATGCCCGGGTCCCCGGGTTGGATTTTTACCCAGGCCCCGGGTCACAGGGTCATGTCGGGTCAACGGCCTGGGTACAAGGGTCTGGTGACCACCCCGACCCCAGGTCCCCGGGTCATGACGGGACACCGGACCAGGTCCCCGAGTCCGGTCGACACCACAGCCCCAGGTCACCGGGTCATGTCGGGACCCAGCCCGGGTCCCCGGGACGGGTTTTTACCCCAGCCGCAGATCACCGGGTCCTGTCGGGTACCCGGGTCGGGTCCCCTGGACAGGTCGGCACCCCGGCCCCGGGTCACGGGGTCATGTCGGCTCGCTGTCCCGGGTACCAGTGTCAGGTGACCACCCCGGCCCCGGGAGACGGAGTCATACCGGGTCCCCGGCCCAGGTCCCCGGGTTGCATCGGGACAAAAGCACCGGATCACTGGATCACGTGGGGTCCCGGGCCCGGGTCCCCGGGTTGCATCGGGACACCAGCGAAGGACCACCGGGTCCTGTCGGGTCCCCGGCCCGGGTCCCCTGGACAGGTCGTTAACCCGGCCCCAGGTCACCGGGTCATGTCGCGCACCCGGCCTGGTTCCCAGGTTCCGGTGACCACCCCGGCACCAGGACCCCGGGTCACGTGGGGACCCCGGACCCAGGTCAGCGGGTCACGTGGGGACACCGGCCCCAGGTCACCGCGTCAGGTCGGGACCCCGAACCCAGGTCCACGAGTCCGTCGACACCACAGCCCCGGGTCACCGGGTCGTGTCGGGTAACCGGCCTGGTTCCCAGGTTCCGATGACCACCCCGGCACCAGGACTCTGGGTCACGTGGGGACCCCGGCCCCAGGTGACCGGGTCACGCGGGGTCACCGGCCCCAGGTGACCGGGTCACGCGGGGTCACCGGCCCCAGGTGACCGGGTCACGTGGGGTCACCGGCCCCAGGTGACCGGGTCACGTGGGGACACCGGCCCCAGGTGACCGGGTCACGTGGGGACACCGGCCCCAGGTGACCGGGTCACGTGGGGTCACCGGCCCCAGGTCAGCGGGTCACGTGGGGTCACCGGCCCCAGGTGACCGGGTCACGTGGGGACACCGGCCCCAGGTGACCGGGTCACGTGGGGTCACCGGCCCCAGGTCAGCGGGTCACGTGGGGACACCGGCCCCAGGTCACCGGGTCACGTGGGGTCACCGGCCCCAGGTGACCGGGTCACGTGGGGTCACCGGCCCCAGGTGACCAAGTCACGTGGGGACACCAGCCCCAGGTGACCGGGTCACGTGGGGTCACCGGCCCCAGGTGACCGGGTCACGTGGGGTCACCGGCACCAGGTGACCGGGTCACGTGGGGACACCGGCCCCAGGTGACCGGGTCACGTGGGGTCACCGGCCCCAGGTCAGCGGGTCACGTGGTGTCACCGGCCCAAGGTCAGCGGGTCACGTGGGGACACCGGCCCCAGGTCACCGCGTCAGGTCGGGACCCCAAACCCAGGTCCACGAGTCCGTCGACACCACAGCCCCGGGTCACCGGGTCGTGTCGGGTAACCGGCCTGGTTCCCAGGTTCCGATGACCACCCCGGCACCAGGACTCTGGGTCACGTGGGGACACCGGCCCCAGGTGACCGGGTCACGTGGGGTCACCGGCACCAGGTGACCGGGTCACGTGGGGTCACCGGCCCCAGGTGACCGGGTCACGCGGGGTCACCGGCCCCAGGTGACCGGGTCACGCGGGGTCACCGGCCCCAGGTGACCGGGTCACGTGGGGTCACCGGCCCCAGGTGACCGGGTCACGTGGGGACACCGGCCCCAGGTGACCGGGTCACGTGGGGTCACCGGCCCCAAGTGACCGGGTCACGTGGGGTCACCGGCCCCAGGTCAGCGGGTCACGTGGGGTCACCGGCCCCAGGTGACCGGGTCACGTGGGGACACCGGCCCCAGGTGACCGGGTCACGTGGGGTCACCGGCCCCAGGTCAGCGGGTCACGTGGGGACACCGGCCCCAGGTCACCGGGTCACGTGGGGTCACCAGCCCCAGGTGACCGGGTCACGTGGGGTCACCGGACCCAGGTGACCGGGTCACGTTGGGTCACCGGCCCCAGGTGACCGGGTCACGTGGGGACACCGGCCCCAGGTGACCGGGTCACGTGGGGTCACCGGCCCCAGGTGACTGGGTCACGTGGGGTCACCGGCACCAGGTGACCGGGTCACGTGGGGACACCGGCCCCAGGTGACCGGGTCACGTTGGGTCACCGGCCCCAGGTCAGCGGGTCACGTGGGGTCACCGGCCCAAGGTCAGCGGGTCACGTGGGGACACCGGCCCCAGGTCACCGCGTCAGGTCGGGACCCCGAACCCAGGTCCACGAGTCCGTCGACACCACAGCCCCGGGTCACCGGGTCGTGTCGGGTAACCGGCCTGGTTCCCAGGTTCCGATGACCACCCCGGCACCAGGACTCTGGGTCACGTGGGGACACCGGCCCCAGGTCACCGGGTCACGTGGGGTCACCGGACCCAGGTGACCCGGTCACGTGGGGACACCGGCCCCAGGTGACCGGGTCACGTGGGGTCACCGTCCCCAGGTGACCGGGTCACGTGGGGTCACCGGCCCCAGGTGACCTGGTCACGTGGGGTCACCGGCCCCAGGTGACCGGGTCACGTGGGGTCACTGGCACCAGGTGACCGGGTCACGTGGGGTCACCGGCCCCAGGTGACCGGGTCACGTTGGGACACCGGCCCCAGGTGACCGGGTCACGTGGGGTCACCGGCCCCAGGTGACCGGGTCACGTGGGGTCACCGGCCCCAGGTGACCGGGTCACGTGGGGTCACCAGCCCCAGGTGACCGGGTCACGTTGGGACACCGGCCCCAGGTGACCGGGTCACGTGGGGTCACCGGCCCCAGGTGACCGGGTCACGTGGGGTCACCGGCCCCAGGTCAGCGGGTCACGTGGGGTCACCGGCCCCAGGTGACCGGGTCACGTGGGGTCACCGGCACCAGGTGACCGGGTCACGTGGGGACACCGGCCCCAGGTGACCGGGTCACGTTGGGTCACCGGCCCCAGGTCAGCGGGTCACGTGGGGTCACCGGCCCAAGGTCAGCGGGTCACGTGGGGACACCGGCCCCAGGTCACCGCGTCAGGTCGGGACCCCGAACCCAGGTCCACGAGTCCGTCGACACCACAGCCCCGGGTCACCGGGTCGTGTCGGGTAACCGGCCTGGTTCCCAGGTTCCGATGACCACCCCGGCACCAGGACTCTGGGTCACGTGGGGACACCGGCCCCAGGTCACCGGGTCACGTGGGGTCACCGGACCCAGGTGACCCGGTCACGTGGGGACACCGGCCCCAGGTGACCGGGTCACGTGGGGTCACCGTCCCCAGGTGACCGGGTCACGTGGGGTCACCGGCCCCAGGTGACCTGGTCACGTGGGGTCACCGGCCCCAGGTGACCGGGTCACGTGGGGTCACTGGCACCAGGTGACCGGGTCACGTGGGGTCACCGGCCCCAGGTGACCGGGTCACGTTGGGACACCGGCCCCAGGTGACCGGGTCACGTGGGGTCACCGGCCCCAGGTGACCGGGTCACGTGGGGTCACCGGCCCCAGGTCAGCGGGTCACGTGGGGTCACCGGCCCCAGGTGACCGGGTCACGTGGGGTCACCGGCCCCAGGTGACCTGGTCACGTGGTGTCACCGGCCCCAGGTGACCGGGTCACGCGGGGTCACCGGCCCCAGGTGACCGGGTCACGTGGGGACACCGGCCTCAGGTGACCGGGTCACGTGGGGACACCGGCCCCAGGTCAGAGGGTCACGTGGGGACCCAGGCCCCAGGTCAGCGGGTCACGTGGGGACACCGGCCCCAGGTAACCGGGTCATACCGAGTCCCCGGACCCAGGTCACCGGGTCAGTTCGGGACCCTGGACCCAGGTCGGGTCATGTCACGTCCCATGCCCGGGTCCCCGGGTTGGATTTTTACCCAGGCCCCGGGTCACAGGGTCATGTCGGGTCAACGGCCTGGGTACAAGGGTCTGGTGACCACCCCGACCCCAGGTCCCCGGGTCATGACGGGACACCGGACCAGGTCCCCGAGTCCGGTCGACACCACAGCCCCAGGTCACCGGGTCATGTCGGGACCCAGCCCGGGTCCCCGGGACGCGTTTTTACCCCAGCCGCAGATCACCGGGTCCTGTCGGGTACCCGGGTCGGGTCCCCTGGACAGGTCGGCACCCCGGCCCCGGGTCACGGGGTCATGTCGGGTCGCTGTCCCGGGTACCAGTGTCAGGTGACCACCCCGGCCCCGGGAGACGGAGTCATACCGGGTCCCCGGCCCAGGTCCCCGGGTTGCATCGGGACAAAAGCACCGGATCACTGGATCACGTGGGGGCCCGGGCCCGGGTCCCCGGGTTGCATCGGGACACCAGCGAAGGACCACCGGGTCCTGTCGGGTCCCCGGCCCGGGTCCCCTGGACAGGTCGTTAACCCGGCCCCAGGTCACCGGGTCGTGTCGGGTAACCGGCCTGGTTCCCAGGTTCCGGTGACCACCCCGGCACCAGGACCCCGGGTCCCGTGGGGACCCCGGCCCCAGGTGACCGGGTCACGTGGGGTCACCGGCCCCAGGTGACCGGGTCACGTGGGGACACCGGCCCCAGGTGACCGGGTCACGTGGTGTCACCGGCACCAGGTGACCGGGTCACGTGGGGTCACCGGCCCCAGGTGACCGGGTCACGTGGGGTCACCGGCCCCAGGTGACCGGGTCACGTGGGGTCACCGTCCCCAGGTGACCGGGTCACGTGGGGTCACCGGCCCCAGGTGACCTGGTCACGTGGGGTCACCGGCCCCAGGTGACCGGGTCACGTGGGGTCACCGGCCCCAGGTGACCGGGTCACGTGAGGTCACCGTCCCCAGGTGACCGGGTCACGTGGGGTCACCGGCCCCAGGTGACCGGGTCACGTGGGGTCACCGGCCCCAGGTGACCGGGTCACGTGGGGTCACCGGCCCCAGGTGTTCGGGTCACGTGGGGTCACCGGCCCCAGGTGACCGGGTCACGTGGGGTCACCAGAACCAGGTCAGCGGGTCACGTGGGGACACCGGCCCCAGGTAACCGGGTCATACCGAGTCCCCGGACCCAGGTCACCGTGTCAGTTCGGGACCCCGGACCCAGGTCGGGTCATGTCACGTCCCATGCCCGGGTCCCCGGGTTTGATTTTTACCCAGGCCCCGGGTCACAGGGTCATGTCGGGTCAACGGCCTGGGTACAAGGGTCTGGTGACCACCCCGACCCCAGGTCCCCGGGTCATGACGGGACACCGGACCAGGTCCCCGAGTCCGGTCGACACCACAGCCCCAGGTCACCGGGTCATGTCGGGATCCAGCCCGGGTTTCCGGGACGGGTTTTTACCCCAGCCGCAGATCACCGGGTCCTGTCGGGTACCCGGGTCGGGTCCCCTGGACAGGTCGGCACCCCGGCCCCGTGTCACCGGGTCATGTCGGCTCGCTGTCCCGGGTACCAGTGTCAGGAGACCACCCCGGCCCCGGGAGACGGAGTCATACCGGGTCCCCGGCCCGGGTCCCCGGGTTGCATCGGGACACCAGCGAAGGACCACCGGGTCCTGTCGGGTCCCCGGCCCGGGTCCCCTGGACAGGTCGTTAACCCGGCCCCAGGTCACCGGGTCATGTCGCGCACCCGGCCTGGTTCCCAGGTTCCGGTGACCACCCCGGCACCAGGACCCCGGGTCACGTGGGGACCCCGGACCCAGGTCAGCGGGTCACGTGGGGACACCGGCCCCAGGTCACCGCGTCAGGTCGGGACCCCGAACCCAGGTCCACGAGTCCGTCGACACCACAGCCCCGGGTCACCGGGTCGTGTCGGGTAACCGGCCTGGTTCCAAGGTTCCGATGACCACCCCGGCACCAGGACCCCGGGTCACGTGGGGACACCGGCCCCAGGTGACCGGGTCACGTGGGGTCACCGGCCCCAGGTGACCGGGTCACGTGAGGTCACCGGCCCCAGGTGACCGGGTCACGTGGGGTCACCGGCCCCAGGTGACCGGGTCACGTGGGGTCACCGGCCCCAGGTCAGCGGGTCACGTGGGGACACCGGCCCCAGGTAACCAAGGCATTTCGGGACCCAGCCCGGGTCCCCGGGACGGGTTTTTACCCCAGCCGCAGATCACCGGGTCCTGTCGGGTCCCCGGCCCGGGTCCCCTGGACAGGTCGATAACCCGGCCCCAGGTCACCCGGTCATCTCGCGCACCCGGCCTGGTTCCCAGGTTCCGATGACCACCCCGGCACCAGGACCCCGGGTCACGTGGGGACACCGGCCCCAGGTGACCGGGTCACGTGGGGTCACCGGCCCCAGGTCAGCGGGTCACGTGGGGTCACCGGCCCCAGGTGACCGGGTCACGTGGGGACCCCGGACCCAGGTAACCGGGTCATACCGAGTCCCCGGACCCAGGTCACCGGGTCAGTTCGGGACCCCGGACCCAGGTCGGGTCATGTCACGTCCCATGCCCGGGTCCCCGGGTTGGATTTTTACCCAGGCCCCGGGTCACAGGGTCATGTCGGGTCAACGGCCTGGGTACAAGGGTCTGGTGACCACCCCGACCCCAGGTCCCCGGGTCATGACGGGACACCGGACCAGGTCCCCGAGTCCGGTCGACACCACAGCCCCAGGTCACCGGGTCATGTCGGGACCCAGCCCGGGTCCCCGGGACGGGTTTTTACCCCAGCCGCAGATCACCGGGTCCTGTCGGGTACCCGGGTCGGGTCCCCTGGACAGGTCGGCACCCCGGCCCCGGGTCACGGGGTCATGTCGGGTCGCTGTCCCGGGTACCAGTGTCAGGTGACCACCCCGGCCCCGGGAGACGGAGTCATACCGGGTCCCCGGCCCAGGTCCCCGGGTTGCATCGGGACAAAAGCACCGGATCACTGGATCACGTGGGGGCCCGGGCCCGGGTCCCCGGGTTGCATCGGGACACCAGCGAAGGACCACCGGGTCCTGTCGGGTCCCCGGCCCGGGTCCCCTGGACAGGTCGTTAACCCGGCCCCAGGTCACCGGGTCGTGTCGGGTAACCGGCCTGGTTCCCAGGTTCCGGTGACCACCTTGGCACCAGGACTCTGGATCACGTGGGGACACCGGCCCCAGGTGACCGGGTCACGTGGGGTCACCGGCCCCAGGTGACCCGGTCACGTGGGGACACCGGCCCCAGGTGACCGGGTCACGTGGGGTCACCGGCCCCAGGTGACCGGGTCACGTGGGGTCACCGGCCCCAGGTGACCGGGTCACGTGGGGACACCGGCCCCAGGTGACCGGGTCACGTGGGGTCACCGGCCCCAGGTGACCGGGTCACGTGGGGTCACCGGCCCCAGGTCAGCGGGTCACGTGGGGTCACTGGCCCCAGGTGACCGGGTCACGTGGGGACACCGGCCCCAGGTGACCGGGTCACGTGGGGTCACCGGCCCCAGGTCAGCGGGTCACGTGGGGACACCGGCCCCAGGTCACCGGGTCACGTGGGGTCACCGGCCCCAGGTGACCGGGTCACGTGGGGTCACCGGCCCCAGGTGACCGGGTCACGTGGGGACACCGGCCCCAGGTGACCGGGTCACGTGGGGTCACCGGCCCCAGGTCAGCGGGTCACGTGGGGTCACTGGCACCAGGTGACCTGGTCACGTGGGGACACCGGCCCCAGGTGACCGGGTCACGTGGGGTCACCGGCCCCAGGTGACCGGGTCACGTGGGGTCACCGGCCCCAGGTGACCGGGTCACGTGGGGTCACCGGCCCCAGGTGACCGGGTCACGTGGGGTCACCGGCCCCAGGTGACCGGGTCACGTGGGGACACCGGCCCCAGGTGACCGGGTCACGTGGGGTCACCGGCCCCAGGTGACCGGGTCACGTGGGGTCACCGGCCCCAGGTCAGCGGGTCACGTGGGGACACCGGCCCCAGGTAACCAAGGCATGTCGGGACCCAGCCCGGGTCCCCGGGACGGGTTTTTACCCCAGCCGCAGATCACCGGGTCCTGTCGGGTCCCCGGCCCGGGTCCCCTGGACAGGTCGATAACCCGGCCCCAGGTCACCCGGTCATCTCGCGCACCCGGCCTGGTTCCCAGGTTCCGATGACCACCCCGGCACCAGGACCCTGGGTCACGTGGGGACACCGGCCCCAGGTGACCGGGTCACGTTGGGTCACCGGCCCCAGGTCAGCGGGTCACGTGGGGACCCCGGCCCCAGGTGACCGGGTCACGTGGGGACCCCGGACCCAGGTAACCGGGTCATACCGAGTCCCCGGACCCAGGTCACCGGGTCAGTTCGGGACCCCGGACCCAGGTCGGGTCATGTCACGTCCCATGCCCGGGTCCCCGGGTTGGATTTTTACCCAGGCCCCGGGTCACAGGGTCATGTCGGGTCAACGGCCTGGGTACAAGGGTCTGGTGACCACCCCGACCCCAGGTCCCCGGGTCATGACGGGACACCGGACCAGGTCCCCGAGTCCGGTCGACACCACAGCCCCAGGTCACCGGGTCATGTCGGGACCCAGCCCGGGTCCCCGGGACGGGTTTTTACCCCAGCCGCAGATCACCGGGTCCTGTCGGGTACCCGGGTCGGGTCCCCTGGACAGGTCGGCACCCCGGCCCCGGGTCACGGGGTCATGTCGGCTCGCTGTCCCGGGTACCAGTGTCAGGTGACCACCCCGGCCCCGGGAGACGGAGTCATACCGGGTCCCCGGCCCAGGTCCCTGGGTTGCATCGGGACAAAAGCACCGGATCACTGGATCACGTGGGGGCCCGGGCCCGGGTCCCCGGGTTGCATCGGGACACCAGCGAAGGACCACCGGGTCCTGTCGGGTCCCCGGCCCGGGTCCCCTGGACAGGTCGTTAACCCGGCCCCAGGTCACCGGGTCGTGTCGGGTAACCGGCCTGGTTCCCAGGTTCCGGTGACCACCTTGGCACAGGACTCTGGATCACGTGGGGACACCGGCCCCAGGTGACCGGGTCACGTGGGGTCACCGGCCCCAGGTGACCCGGTCACGTGGGGACACCGGCCCCAGGTGACCGGGTCACGTGGGGTCACCGGCCCCAGGTGACCGGGTCACGTGGGGTCACCGGCCCCAGGTGACCGGGTCACGTGGGGTCACCGGCCCCAGGTGACCGGGTCACGTGGGGTCACCGGCCCCAGGTGACCGGGTCACGTGGGGACACCGGCCCCAGGTGACCGGGTCACGTGGGGTCACCGGCCCCAGGTGACCGGGTCACGTGGGGTCACCGGCCCCAGGTCAGCGGGTCACGTGGGGTCACTGGCCCCAGGTGACCGGGTCACGTGGGGACACCGGCCCCAGGTGACCGGGTCACGTGGGGTCACCGGCCCCAGGTCAGCGGGTCACGTGGGGACACCGGCCCCAGGTCACCGGGTCACGTGGGGTCACCGGCCCCAGGTGACCGGGTCACGTGGGGTCACCGGCCCCAGGTGACCGGGTCACGTGGGGACACCGGCCCCAGGTGACCGGGTCACGTGGGGTCACCGGCCCCAGGTCAGCGGGTCACGTGGGGTCACCGGCACCAGGTGACCTGGTCACGTGGGGACACCGGCCCCAGGTGACCGGGTCACGTGGGGTCACCGGCCCCAGGTGACCGGGTCACGTGGGGTCACCGGCCCCAGGTGACCGGGTCACGTGGGGTCACCGGCCCCAGGTCAGCGGGTCACGTGGGGACACCGGCCCCAGGTGACCGGGTCACGTGGGAACACCGGCCCCAGGTGACCGGGTCACGTGGGGTCAAGGGCCCCAGGTCAGCGGGTCACGTGGGGACACCGGCCCCAGGTAACCAAGGCATGTCGGGACCCAGCCCGGGTCCCCGGGACGGGTTTTTACCCCAGCCGCAGATCACCGGGTCCTGTCGGGTCCCCGGCCCGGGTCCCCTGGACAGGTCGATAACCCGGCCCCAGGTCACCCGGTCATCTCGCGCACCCGGCCTGGTTCCCAGGTTCCGATGACCACCCCGGCACCAGGACCCCGGGTCACGTGGGGACACCGGCCCCAGGTGACCGGGTCACGTTGGGTCACCAGCCCCAGGTCAGCGGGTCACGTGGGGACCCCGGCCCCAGGTCAGCGGGTCACGTGGGGACCCCGGACCCAGGTAACCGGGTCATACCGAGTCCCCGGACCCAGGTCACCGGGTCAGTTCGGGACCCCGGACCCAGGTCGGGTCATGTCACGTCCCATGCCCGGGTCCCCGGGTTGGATTTTTACCCAGGCCCCGGGTCACAGGGTCATGTCGGGTCAACGGCCTGGGTACAAGGGTCTGGTGACCACCCCGACCCCAGGTCCCCGGGTCATGACGGGACACCGGACCAGGTCCCCGAGTCCGGTCGACACCACAGCCCCAGGTCACCGGGTCATGTCGGGACCCAGCCCGGGTCCCCGGGACGGGTTTTTACCCCAGCCGCAGATCACCGGGTCCTGTCGGGTACCCGGGTCGGGTCCCCTGGACAGGTCGGCACCCCGGCCCCGGGTCACGGGGTCATGTCGGCTCGCTGTCCCGGGTACCAGTGTCAGGTGACCACCCCGGCCCCGGGAGACGGAGTCATACCGGGTCCCCGGCCCAGGTCCCTGGGTTGCATCGGGACAAAAGCACCGGATCACTGGATCACGTGGGGGCCCGGGCCCGGGTCCCCGGGTTGCATCGGGACACCAGCGAAGGACCACCGGGTCCTGTCGGGTCCCCGGCCCGGGTCCCCTGGACAGGTCGTTAACCCGGCCCCAGGTCACCGGGTCGTGTCGGGTAACCGGCCTGGTTCCCAGGTTCCGGTGACCACCCCGGCACCAGGACCCCGGGTCCCGTGGGGACCCCGGCCCCAGGTGACAGGGTCACGTGGGGTCACCGGCCCCAGGTGACCCGGTCACGTGGGGTCACCGGCCCCAGGTGACCGGGTCACGTGGGGACACCGGCCCCAGGTGACCGGGTCACGTGAGGTCACCGGCCCCAGGTGACCGGGTCACGTGGGGTCACCGGCCCCAGGTGACCGGGTCACGTGAGGTCACCGGCCCCAGGTGACCGGGTCACGTGGGGTCACCGGCCCCAGGTGACCGGGTCACGTGGGGTCACCGGCCCCAGGTGACCGGGTCACGTGGGGTCACCGGCCCCAGGTGTTCGGGTCACGTGGGGTCACCGGCCCCAGGTGACCGGGTCACGTGGGGTCACTGGCCCCAGGTCAGCGGGTCACGTGGGGACACCGGCCCCAGGTAACCGGGTCATACCGAGTCCCCGGACCCAGGTCACCGGGTCAGTTCGGGACCCCGGACCCAGGTCGGGTCATGTCACGTCCCATGCCCGGGTCCCCGGGTTGGATTTTTACCCAGGCCCCGGGTCACAGGGTCATGTCGGGTCAACGGCCTGGGTACAAGGGTCTGGTGACCACCCCGACCCCAGGTCCCCGGGTCATGACGGGACACCGGACCAGGTCCCCGAGTCCGGTCGACACCACAGCCCCAGGTCACCGGGTCATGTCGGGACCCAGCCCGGGTCCCCGGGACGGGTTTTTACCCCAGCCGCAGATCACCGGGTCCTGTCGGGTACCCGGGTCGGGTCCCCTGGACAGGTCGGCACCCCGGCCCCGGGTCACGGGGTCATGTCGGGTCGCTGTCCCGGGTACCAGTGTCAGGTGACCACCCCGGCCCCGGGAGACGGAGTCATACCGGGTCCCCGGCCCAGGTCCCTGGGTTGCATCGGGACAAAAGCACCGGATCACTGGATCACGTGGGGGCCCGGGCCCGGGTCCCCGGGTTGCATCGGGACACCAGCGAAGGACCACCGGGTCCTGTCGGGTCCCCGGCCCGGGTCCCCTGGACAGGTCGTTAACCCGGCCCCAGGTCACCGGGTCGTGTCGGGTAACCGGCCTGGTTCCCAGGTTCCGGTGACCACCCCGGCACCAGGACCCCGGGTCCCGTGGGGACCCCGGCCCCAGGTGACCGGGTCACGTGAGGTCACCGGCCCCAGGTGACCCGGTCACGTGGGGTCACCGGCCCCAGGTGACCGGGTCACGTGGGGACACCGGCCCCAGGTGACCGGGTCACGTGGGGTCACCGGCACCAGGTGACTGGGTCACGTGGGGTCACCGGCCCCAGGTGACCTGGTCACGTGAGGTCACCGGCCCCAGGTGACCGGGTCACGTGGGGTCACCGGCCCCAGGTGACCTGGTCACGTGAGGTCACCGGCCCCAGGTGACCGGGTCACGTGGGGTCACCGGCCCCAGGTGACCGGGTCACGTGGGGTCACCGGCCCCAGGTGACCGGGTCACGTGGGGTCACCGGCCCCAGGTGACCGGGTCACGTGGGGTCACCGGCCCCAGGTGACCGGGTCACGTGAGGTCACCGGCCCCAGGTGACCGGGTCACGTGGGGTCACCGGCCCCAGGTGACCGGGTCACGTGGGGTCACCGGCCCCAGGTGACCGGGTCACGTGGGGTCACCGGCCCCAGGTGTTCGGGTCACGTGGGGTCACCGGCCCCAGGTGACCGGGTCACGTGGGGTCACCAGACCCAGGTCAGCGGGTCACGTGGGGACACCGGCCCCAGGTAACCGGGTCATACCGAGTCCCCGGACCCAGGTCACCGGGTCAGTTCGGGACCCCGGACCCAGGTCGGGTCATGTCACGTCCCATGCCCGGGTCCCCGGGTTGGATTTTTACCCAGGCCCCGGGTCACAGGGTCATGTCGGGTCAACGGCCTGGGTACAAGGGTCTGGTGACCACCCCGACCCCAGGTCCCCGGGTCATGACGGGACACCGGACCAGGTCCCCGAGTCCGGTCGACACCACAGCCCCAGGTCACCGGGTCATGTCGGGACCCAGCCCGGGTCCCCGGGACGGGTTTTTACCCCAGCCGCAGATCACCGGGTCCTGTCGGGTACCCGGGTCGGGTCCCCTGGACAGGTCGGCACCCCGGCCCCGGGTCACGGGGTCATGTCGGGTCGCTGTCCCGGGTACCAGTGTCAGGTGACCACCCCGGCCCCGGGAGACGGAGTCATACCGGGTCCCCGGCCCGGGTCCCCGGGTTGCATCGGGACACCAGCGAAGGACCACCGGGTCCTGTCGGGTCCCCGGCCCGGGTCCCCTGGACAGGTCGTTAACCCGGCCCCAGGTCACCGGGTCATGTCACGCACCCGGCCTGGTTCCCAGGTTCCGGTGACCACCCCGGCACCAGGACCCCGGGTCACGTGGGGACCCCGGACCCAGGTCAGCGGGTCACGTGGGGACACCGGCCCCAGGTCACCGCGTCAGGTCGGGACCCCGAACCCAGGTCCACGAGTCCGTCGACACCACAGCCCCGGGTCACCGGGTCGTGTCGGGTAACCGGCCTGGTTCCAAGGTTCCGATGACCACCCCGGCACCAGGACCCCGGGTCACGTGGGGACACCGGCCCCAGGTGACCGGGTCACGTGGGGTCACCGGCCCCAGGTGACCGGGTCACGTGGGGTCACCGGCACCAGGTCAGCGGGTCACGTGGGGACACCGGCCCCAGGTGACCGGGTCACGTGGGGTCACCGGCCCCAGGTGACCGGGTCACGTGGGGACACCGGCCCCAGGTGACCGGTTCACGTGGGGTCACCGGCCCCAGGTGACCGGGTCACGTGGGGACACCGGCCCCAGGTGACCGGGTCACGTGGGGTCACCGGCCCCAGGTGTTCGGGTCACGTGGGGTCACCGGCCCCAGGTGACCGGGTCACGTGGGGTCACCGGCCCCAGGTGACCGGGTCACGTGGGGACACCGGCCCCAGGTGACCGGGTCACGTGGGGTCACCGGCCCCAGGTCAGCGGGTCACGTGGGGACCCCGGCCCCAGGTGACCGGGTCACGTGGGGACCCCGGACCCAGGTAACCGGGTCATACCGAGTCCCCGGACCCAGGTCACCGGGTCAGTTCGGGACCCCGGACCCAGGTCGGGTCATGTCACGTCCCATGCCCGGGTCCCCGGGTTGGATTTTTACCCAGGCCCCGGGTCACAGGGTCATGTCGGGTCAACGGCCTGGGTACAAGGGTCTGGTGACCACCCCGACCCCAGGTCCCCGGGTCATGACGGGACACCGGACCAGGTCCCCGAGTCCGGTCGACACCACAGCCCCAGGTCACCGGGTCATGTCGGGACCCAGCCCGGGTCCCCGGGACGGGTTTTTACCCCAGCCGCAGATCACCGGGTCCTGTCGGGTACCCGGGTCGGGTCCCCTGGACAGGTCGGCACCCCGGCCCCGGGTCACGGGGTCATGTCGGGTCGCTGTCCCGGGTACCAGTGTCAGGTGACCACCCCGGCCCCGGGAGACGGAGTCATACCGGGTCCCCGGCCCGGGTCCCCGGGTTGCATCGGGACACCAGCGAAGGACCACCGGGTCCTGTCGGGTCCCCGGCCCGGGTCCCCTGGACAGGTCGTTAACCCGGCCCCAGGTCACCGGGTCATGTCGCGCACCCGGCCTGGTTCCCAGGTTCCGGTGACCACCCCGGCACCAGGACCCCGGGTCACGTGGGGACCCCGGACCCAGGTCAGCGGGTCACGTGGGGACACCGGCCCAAGGTCACCGCGTCAGGTCGGGACCCCGAACCCAGGTCCACGAGTCCGTCGACACCACAGCCCCGGGTCACCGGGTCGTGTCGGGTAACCGGCCTGGTTCCAAGGTTCCGATGACCACCCCGGCACCAGGACCCCGGGTCACGTGGGGACACCGGCCCCAGGTGACCGGGTCACGTGGGGACACCGGCCCCAGGTCATCGGGTCACGTGGGGTCACCGGCCCCAGGTGACCGGGTCACGTGGGGTCACCGGCCCCAGGTCACCGGGTCACGTGGGGTCACCGGCCCCAGGTGACCGGGTCACGTGGGGTCACCGGTCCCAGGTGACCGGGTCACGTGGGGTCACCGGCCCCAGGTGACCGGGTCACGTGGGGTCACCGGCCCCAGGTGACCCGGTTACGTGGGGTCACCGGCCCCAGGTGACCGGGTCACGTGGGGTCACCGGCCCCAGGTGACCGGGTCACGTGGGGACACCGGCCCCAGGTGACCGGGTCACGTGGGGTCACCGGCCCCAGGTGACCGGGTCACGTGGGGTCACCGGCCCCAGGTGACCGGGTCACGTGGGGACACCGGCCCCAGGTGACCGGGTCACGTGGGGTCACCGGCCCCAGGTCAGCGGGTCACGTGGGGACACCGGCCCCAGGTGACCGGGTCACGTGGGGTCACCGGCCCCAGGTGACCGGGTCACGTGGGGTCACCGGCCCCAGGTGACCGGGTCACGTGGGGTCACCGGACCCAGGTCAGCGGGTCACGTGGGGACCCCGGACCCAGGTAACCGGGTCATACCGAGTCCCCGGACCCAGGTCACCGGGTCAGTTCGGGACCCCGGACCCAGGTCGGGTCATGTCACGTCCCATGCCCGGGTCCCCGGGTTGGATTTTTACCCAGGCCCCGGGTCACAGGGTCATGTCGGGTCAACGGCCTGGGTACAAGGGTCTGGTGA
Organism: Somateria mollissima; assembly: GCA_951411735.1. Classification (NCBI taxonomy): domain Eukaryota; kingdom Metazoa; phylum Chordata; class Aves; order Anseriformes; family Anatidae; genus Somateria; species Somateria mollissima. The sequence continues at coordinate 391,003 of CATOCB010000189.1, forward strand.
CCACCCCGACCCCAGGTCCCCGGGTCATGACGGGACACCGGACCAGGTCCCCGAGTCCGGTCGACACCACAGCCCCAGGTCACCGGGTCATGTCGGGACCCAGCCCGGGTCCCCGGGACGGGTTTTTACCCCAGCCGCAGATCACCGGGTCCTGTCGGGTACCCGGGTCGGGTCCCCTGGACAGGTCGGCACCCCGGCCCCGGGTCACGGGGTCATGTCGGGTCGCTGTCCCGGGTACCAGTGTCAGGTGACCACCCCGGCCCCGGGAGACGGAGTCATACCGGGTCCCCGGCCCGGGTCCCCGGGTTGCATCGGGACACCAGCGAAGGACCACCGGGTCCTGTCGGGTCCGCGGCCCGGGTCCCCTGGACAGGTCGTTAACCCGGCCCCAGGTCACCGGGTCATGTCGCGCACCCGGCCTGGTTCCCAGGTTCCGGTGACCACCCCGGCACCAGGACCCCGGGTCCCGTGGGGACCCCGGCCCCAGGTGACTGGGTCACGCGGGGTCACCGGCCCCAGGTCAGCAGGTCACGTGGGGTCACCGGCCCCAGGTCAGCGGGTCACGTGGGGACACCGGCCCCAGGTCACCGCGTCAGGTCGGGACCCCGAACCCAGGTCCACGAGTCCGTCGACACCACAGCCCCGGGTCACCGGGTCGTGTCGGGTAACCTGCCTGGTTCCCAGGTTCCGAAGACCACCCCGGCACCAGGACCCCGGGTCACGTGGGGACACCGGCCCCAGGTGACCGGGTCACGTGGGGTCACCGGCCCCAGGTGACCGGGTCACGTGGGGACACCGGCCCCAGGTGACCGGGTCACGTGGGGTCACCGGCACCAGGTGACTGGGTCACGTGGGGTCACCGGTCCCAGGTGACCTGGTCACGTGGGGTCACCGGCCCCAGGTGACCGGGTCACGTGGGGTCACCGGCCCCAGGTGACCGGGTCACGTGAGGTCACCGGCCCCAGGTGACCGGGTCACGTGGGGTCACCGGCCCCAGGCGACCGGGTCACGTGGGGTCACCGGCCCCAGGTGACCTGGTCACGTGGGGTCACCGGCCCCAGGTGACCGGGTCACGTGGGGTCACCGGCCCCAGGTCAGCGGGTCACGTGGGGACACCGGCCCCAGGTAACCAAGGCATGTCGGGACCCAGCCCGGGTCCCCGGGACGGGTTTTTACCCCAGCCGCAGATCACCGGGTCCTGTCGGGTCCCCGGCCCGGGTCCCCTGGACAGGTCGATAACCCGGCCCCAGGTCACCCGGTCATCTCGCGCACCCGGCCTGGTTCCCAGGTTCCGATGACCACCCCGGCACCAGGACCCCGGGTCACGTGGGGACACCGGCCCCAGGTGACCGGGTCACGTGGGGTCACCGGCCCCAGGTCAGTGGGTCACGTGGGGTCACCGGCCCCAGGTGACCGGGTCACGTGGGGACCCCGGACCCAGGTAACCGGGTCATACGGAGTCCCCGGACCCAGGTCACCGGGTCAGTTCGGGACCCCGGACCCAGGTCGGGTCATGTCACGTCCCATGCCCGGGTCCCCGGGTTGGATTTTTACCCAGGCCCCGGGTCACAGGGTCATGTCGGGTCAACGGCCTGGGTACAAGGGTCTGGTGACCACCCCGACCCCAGGTCCCCGGGTCATGACGGGACACCGGACCAGGTCCCCGAGTCCGGTCGACACCACAGCCCCAGGTCACCGGGTCATGTCGGGACCCAGCCCGGGTCCCCGGGACGGGTTTTTACCCCAGCCGCAGATCACCGGGTCCTGTCGGGTACCCGGGTCGGGTCCCCTGGACAGGTCGGCACCCCGGCCCCGGGTCACGGGGTCATGTCGGGTCGCTGTCCCGGGTACCAGTGTCAGGTGACCACCCCGGCCCCGGGAGACGGAGTCATACCGGGTCCCCGGCCCGGGTCCCCGGGTTGCATCGGGACACCAGCGAAGGACCACCGGGTCCTGTCGGGTCCGCGGCCCGGGTCCCCTGGACAGGTCGTTAACCCGGCCCCAGGTCACCGGGTCATGTCGCGCACCCGGCCTGGTTCCCAGGTTCCGGTGACCACCCCGGCACCAGGACCCCGGGTCCCGTGGGGACCCCGGCCCCAGGTGACCGGGTCACGCGGGGTCACCGGCCCCAGGTCAGCGGGTCACGTGGGGTCACCGGCCCCAGGTCAGCGGGTCACGTGGGGACACCGGCCCCAGGTCACCGCGTCAGGTCGGGACCCCGAACCCAGGTCCACGAGTCCGTCGACACCACAGCCCCGGGTCACCGGGTCGTGTCGGGTAACCGGCCTGGTTCCCAGGTTCCGATGACCACCCCGGCACCAGGACCCCGGGTCACGTGGGGACACCGGCCCCAGGTGACCGGGTCACGTGGGGTCACCGGCCCCAGGTGACCGGGTCACGTGGGGACACCGGCCCCAGGTGACCGGGTCACGTGGGGTCACCGGCACCAGGTGACTGGGTCACGTGGGGTCACCGGTCCCAGGTGACCTGGTCACGTGGGGTCACCGGCCCCAGGTGACCGGGTCACGTGGGGTCACCGGCCCCAGGTGACCGGGTCACATGAGGTCACCGGCCCCAGGTGACCGGGTCACGTGGGGTCACCGGCCCCAGGCGACCGGGTCAAGTGGGGTCACCGGCCCCAGGTGACCTGGTCACGTGGGGTCACCGGCCCCAGGTGACCGGGTCACGTGGGGTCACCGGCCCCAGGTGACCGGGTCACGTGGGGTCACCGGCCCCAGGTGACCGGGTCACATGGGGTCACCGGCCCCAGGTGACCGGGTCACGTGGGGTCACCGGCCCCAGGTGACCGGGTCACGTGGGGTCACCGGCCCCAGGTGACCGGGTCACTTGGGGTCACCAGACCCAGGTCAGCGGGTCACGTGGGGACACCGGCCCCAGGTAACCGGGTCATACCGAGTCCCCGGACCCAGGTCACCGGGTCAGTTCGGGACCCCGGACCCAGGTCGGGTCATGTCACGTCCCATGCCCGGGTCCCCGGGTTGGATTTTTACCCAGGCCCCGGGTCACAGGGTCATGTCGGGTCAACGGCCTGGGTACAAGGGTCTAGTGACCACCCCGACCCCAGGTCCCCGGGTCATGACGGGACACCGGACCAGGTCCCCGAGTCCGGTCGACACCACAGCCCCAGGTCACCGGGTCATGTCAGACCCAGCCCGGGTCCCCGGGACGGGTTTTTACCCCAGCCGCAGATCACCGGGTCCTGTCGGGTACCCGGGTCGGGTCCCCTGGACAGGTCGGCACCCCGGCCCCGGGTCACGGGGTCATGTCGGGTCGCTGTCCCGGGTACCAGTGTCAGGTGACCACCCCGGCCCCGGGAGACGGAGTCATACCGGGTCCCCGGCCCGGGTCCCCGGGTTGCATCGGGACACCAGCGAAGGACCACCGGGTCCTGTCGGGTCCCCGGCCCGGGTCCCCTGGACAGGTCGTTAACCCGGCCCCAGGTCACCGGGTCATGTCGCGCACCCGGCCTGGTTCCCAGGTTCCGGTGACCACCCCGGCACCAGGACCCCGGGTCCCGTGGGGACCCCGGCCCCAGGTGACCGGGTCACGCGGGGTCACCGGCCCCAGGTCAGCAGGTCACGTGGGGTCACCGGCCCCAGGTCAGCGGGTCACGTGGGGACACCGGCCCCAGGTCACCGCGTCAGGTCGGGACCCGAACCCAGGTCCACGAGTCCGTCGACACCACAGCCCCGGGTCACTGGGTCGTGTCGGGTAACCGGCCTGGTTCCCAGGTTCCGATGACCACCCCGGCACCAGGACCCCGGGTCACGTGGGGACACCGGCCCCAGGTGACCGGGTCACGTGGGGTCACCGGCCCCAGGTGACCGGGTCACGTGGGGACACCGGCCCCAGGTGACCGGGTCACGTGGGGTCACCGGCACCAGGTGACTGGGTCACGTGGGGTCACCGGTCCCAGGTGACCTGGTCACGTGGGGTCACCGGCCCCAGGTCAGCGGGTCACGTGGGGTCACCGGCCCCAGGTGACCGGGTCACGTGAGGTCACCGGCCCCAGGTCACCGGGTCACGTGGGGTCACCGGCCCCAGGTGACCGGGTCACGTGGGGTCACCGGCCCCAGGTGACCTGGTCACGTGGGGTCACCGGCCCCAGGTGACCGGGTCACGTGGGGTCACCGGCCCCAGGTGACCGGGTCACGTGAGGTCACCGGCCCCAGGTGACCGGGTCACATGGGGACCCCAGACCCAGGTCAGCGGGTCACGTGGGGACCCCGGCCCCAGGTCAGCGGGTCACGTGGGGACACCGGCCCCAGGTCAGAGGGTCACGTGGGGACCCCGGACCCAGGTCACCTAGTCATGTGTGGTACCCAGCCTGGTTCCCAGGTTCCGATGACCACCCCGGCACCAGGACCCCGGGTCACGTGGGGACACCGGCCCCAGGTCACCGGGTCACGTGGGGTCACCGGCCCCAGGTCAGCGGGTCACGTGGGGTCACCGGCCCCAGGTCAGCGGGTCAGCTCGGGACCCCGGCCCCAGGTGACCGGGTCATGTCGGGTACCCGGCCTGGTTCCCAGGTTCCGATGACCACCCCGGCACCAGGACCCCGGGTCACGTGGGGACCCCGGCCCCAGGTGACCGGGTCACGTGGGGACCCCGGACCCAGGTCACCTAGTCATGTCTGGTACCCAGCCTGGTTCCCAGGTTCCGATGACCACCCCGGCACCAGGACCCCAGGTCACGTGGGGACACCGGCCCCAGGTGACCGGGTCACGTGGGGACCCCGGCCCCAGGTCAGCGGGTCACGTGGGGACACTGGCCCCAGGTCAGCGGGTCACGTGGAGACCACGGCCCCAGGTAACCAAGGCAGGTCGGGACCCCAGCCCCAGGTCCCCGGGTCATGTCGGGTACCCGGCCTGGTTCCCAGGTTCCGATGACCACCCCGGCACCAGGACCCCGGGTCACGTGGGGACACCGGCCCCAGGTCAGCGGGTCACGTGGGGACCCCGGACCCAGGTCACCTGGTCATGTCTGGTACCCAGCCTGGTTCCCAGGTTCCGATGACCACCCCGGCACCAGGACCCCGGGTCACGTGGGGACACCGGCCCCAGGTGACCGGGTCACGTGGGGACCCCGGCCCCAGGTCAGCGGGTCACGTGGGGACCCCAGCCCCAGGTCAGCGGGTTACGTGAGGACACCGGCCCCAGGTCAGCGGGTCACGTGGGGACCCCGGCCCCAGGTCAGCGGGTCACGTGGGGTCACCGGCCCCAGGTCAACGGGTCACGTGGGGTCACCGGCCCCAGGTCAGAGGGTCACGTGGGAACCCCGGACCCAGGTCACCTAGTCATGTGTGGTACCCAGCCTGGTTCCCAGGTTCCGATGACCACCCCGGCACCAGGACCCCGGGTCACGTGGGGACATCGGCCTCAGGTGACCGGGTCACGTGGGGACACCGGCCCCAGGTCACCGGGTCACGTGGGGACCCCGGCCCCAGGTCAGTGGGTCACGTGGGTTCACCGGCCCCAGGTCAGAGGGTCACGTGGGGACCCCGGACCCAGGTCACCTAGTCATGTGTGGTACCCAGCCTGGTTCCCAGGTTCCGATGACCACCCCGGCACCAGGACCCCGGGTCACGTGGGGACCCCGGCCCCAGGTGACCGGGTCATGTGGGGACACCGGCCCCAGGTCAGCGGGTCACGTGGGGACACCGGCCCCAGGTAACCGGGTCACGTGGGGACCCCGGACCCAGGTCAGCGGGTCACGTGGGGACACCGGCCCCAGGTAACCGGGTCATACCGGGTCCCCGGACCCAGGTCACCGGGTCAGGTCGGGACCGCGGACCCAGGTCGGGTCATGTCACGTCCCATACCCGGGTCCCCGGGTTGGATTTTTACCCAGGCCCCGGGTCACAGGGTCATGTCGGGTCAACGGCCTGGGTACAAGGGTCTGGTGACCACCCCGACCCCAGGTCCCCGGGTCATGACAGGACACCGGACCAGGTCCCCGAGTCCGGTCGACACCACAGCCCCAGGTCACCGGGTCACGTCGGCACCCCGGAACCAGGTCACCGGGTCATGTCGGGACCCAGCCCGGGTCCCCGGGACGGGTTTTTACCCCAGCCGCAGATCACCGGGTCCTGTCGGGAACCCAGCCCGGGTCCCCTGGACAGGTCGGCACCCCGGCCCCGGGTCACGGGGTCATGTCGGGTCGCTGTCCCGGGTACCAGTGTCAGGTGACCACCCCGGCCCCGGGAGACGGAGTCATACCGGGTCCCCGGCCCGGGTCCCCGGGTTGCATCGGGACACCAGCGAAGGATCACCGGGTCCTGTCGGGTCCCCGGCCCGGGTCCCCTGGACAGGTCGTTAACCCGGCCCCAGGTCACCGGGTCATGTCGCGCACCCGGCCTGGTTCCCAGGTTCCGGTGACCACCCCGGCACCAGGACCCCGGGTCACGTGGGGACCCCGGCCCCAGGTCAGCGGGTCACGTGGGGACACCGGCCCCAGGTCACCGCGTCAGGTCGGGACCCCGAACCCAGGTCCACGAGTCCGTCGACACCACAGCCCCGGGTCACCGGGTCGTGTCGGGTAACCGGCCTGGTTCCCAGGTTCCGATGACCACCCCGGCACCAGGACCCCGGGTCACGTGGGGACACCGGCCCCAGGTGACCGGGTCACGTGGGGACCCCGGACCCAGGTCACCAGGTCACGTGGGGACCCCGGCCCCAGGTCAGCGGGTCACGTGGGGTCACCGGCCCCAGGTCAGAGGGTCACGTGGGGACCCCGGACCCAGGTCACCTAGTCATGTGTGGTACCCAGCCTGGTTCCCAGGTTCCGATGACCTCCACGGCACCAGGACCCCGGGTCACGTGGGGACACCGGCCCCAGGTGACCGGGTCACGTGGGGACCCCGGCCCCAGGTCACCGGGTCACGTGGGGACCCCGGCCCCAGGTCAGAGGGTCACGTGGGGTCACCGGCCCCAGGTCAGAGGGTCACGTGGGGACACCGGCCCCAGGTGACCGGGTCACGTGGGGACACCGGCCCCAGGTCAGCGGGTCACGTGGGGACCCCGGACCCAGGTCAGCGGGTCACGTGGGGACACCGGCCCCAGGTCACCGCGTCAGGTCGGGACCCCGAACCCAGGTCCACGAGTCCGTCGACACCACAGCCCCGGGTCACCGGGTCGTGTCGGGTAACTGGCCTGGTTCCCAGGTTCCGATGACCACCCCGGCACCAGGACCCCGGGTCACGTGGGGACACCGGCCCCAGGTGACCGGGTCACGTGGGGACACCGGCCCCAGGTCAGCAGGTCACATGGGGACCCCGGCCCCAGGTCAGAGGGTCACGTGGGGTCACCGGCCCCAGGTCAGAGGGTCATGTGGGGACACCGGCCCCAGGTGACCGGGTCACGTGGGGACACCGGCCCCAGGTCAGCGGGTCACGTGGGGACCCCGGACCCAGGTCACCTAGTCATGTGTGGTACCCAGCCTGGTTCCCAGGTTCCGATGACCACCCCGGCACCAGGACCCCGGGTCACGTGGGGACACCGGCCCCAGGTCACCGGGTCACGTGGGGTCACCGGACCCAGGTCACCTAGTCATGTCTGGTACCCAGCCTGGTTCCCAGGTTCCGATGACCACCCCGGCACCAGGACCCTGGGTCACGTGGGGACACCGGCCCCAGGTGACCGGGTCACGTGGGGACACCGGCCCCAGGTCAGCGGGTCACGTGGGGACCCCGGCCCCAGGTAACCAAGGCAGGTCGGGACCCCAGCCCCAGGTCCCCGGGTCATGTCGGGTACCCGGCCTGGTTCCCAGGTTCCGATGACCACCCCGGCACCAGGACCCCGGGTCACGTGGGCACACTGGCCCCAGGTCAGCGGGTTACTTGGGGACACCGGCCCCAGGTAACCGGGTCACGTGGGGACCCTGGCCCCAGGTCAGCGGGTCACGTGGGGTCACCGGCCCCAGGTCAGAGGGTCACGTGGGGACCCCGGACCCAGGTCACCTAGTCATGTGTGGTACCCAGCCTGGTTCCCAGGTTCCGATGACCACCCCGGCACCAGGACCCCGGGTCACGTGGGGACCCCGGCCCCAGGTGACCGGGTCACGTGGGGTCACCGGCCCCAGGTCAGCGGGTCACGTGGGGTCACCGGCCCCAGGTCAGCGGGTCACGTGGGGTCACCGGCCCCAGGTCAGCGGGTCACGTGGGGACACCGGCCCCAGGTCAGCGGGTCACGTGGGGACACCGCCCCTGGTGACCGGGTCACGTGGGGACACCAGCCCCAGGTCAGCGGGTCACGTGGGGACCCAGGCCCCAGGTCAGCGGGTCACGTGGGGACACCGGCCCCAGGTGACCGGGTCACGTGGGGACCCCGGCCCCAGGTCAGCGGGTCACGTGGGGACCCCGGACCCAGGTCAGCGGGTCACGTGGGGACACCGGCCCCAGGTCAGCGGGTCACGTGGGGACACCGACCCCAGGTCAGAGGGTCACGTGGGGACACCGGCCCCAGGTCAGAGGGTCACGTGGGGACCCCGGACCCAGGTCACCTGGTCATGTCTGGTACCCAGCCTGGTTCCCAGGTTCCGATGACCATCCCGGCAATAGGACCCCGGGTCACGTGGGGCCACCGGCCTCAGGTCAGCGGGTCACGTGGGGACACCGGCCCCAGGTGACCGGATCACGTGGGGACACCGGCCCCAGGTCAGCGGGTCACGTGGGGTCACCGGCCCCAGGTCAGAGGGTCACGTGCGGACCCCGGACCCAGGTCACCTGGTCATGTGTGGTTCCCAGCGTGGTTCCCAGGTTCCGATGACCTCCCCGGCACCAGGACCCCGGGTCACGTGGGGACACCATCCCCAGGTGACCGGGTCACATGGGGTCACCGGCCCCAGGTCAGCGGGTCACGTGCGGTCACCGGCCCCAGGTCAGCGGGTCACGTGGGGACACCGGCCCCAGGTGACCGGGTCACGTGGGGTCACCGGCCCCAAGTCAGCGGGTCACGTGGGGACACCGGCCCCAGGTCAGCGGGTCACGTGGGGACACCGGCCCCAGGTGACCGGGTCACGTGGGGTCACCGGCCCCATGACAGCGGGTCACGTGGGGACACCGGCCCCAGGTCACCGGGTCACGTGGGGACCCCGGCCCCAGGTCAGCGGGTCACGTGGGGACACCGGCCCCAGGTGACCGGGTCACGTGAGGACACTGGCCTCAGGTCACCGGGTCACGTGGGGACCCCGGCCCCAGGTCAGTGGGTCACGTGGGGTCACCGGCCCCACGTCAGAGGGTCACGTGGGGACCCCGGACCCAGGTCACCTAGTCATGTGTGGTACCCAGCCTGGTTCCCAGGTTCCGATGACCACCCCGGCACCAGGACCCCGGGTCACGTGGGGACCCCGGCCCCAGGTGACCGGGTCACGTGGGGACACCGGCCCCAGGTCAGCGGGTCACGTGGGGACACCGGCCCCAGGTAACCGGGTCATGTGGGGACCCCAGACCCAGGTCAGCGGGTCACGTGGGGACACCGGCCCCAGGTAACCGGGTCATACCGGGTCCCCGGACCCAGGTCACCGGGTCAGGTCGGGACCCCGGACCCAGGTCGGGTCATGTCACGTCCCATACCCGGGTCCCCGGGTTGGATTTTTACCCAGGCCCCGGGTCACAGGGTCATGTCGGGTCAACGGCCTGGGTACAAGGGTCTGGTGACCACCCCGACCCCAGGTCCCCGGGTGATGACGGGACACCGGACCAGGTCCCCGAGTCCGGTCGACACCACAGCCCCAGGTCACCGGGTCACGTCGGCACCCCGGAACCAGGTCACCGGGTCATGTCGGGACCCAGCCCGGGTCCCCTGGACAGGTCGGCACCCCGGCCCCGGGTCACGGGGTCATGTCGGGTCGCTCTCCCGGGTACCAGTGTCAGGTGACCACCCCGGCCCCGGGAGACGGAGTCATACCGGGTCCCCGGCCCGGGTCCCCGGGTTGCATCGGGACACCAGCGAAGGATCACCGGGTCCTGTCGGGTCCCCGGCCCGGGTCCCCTGGACAGGTCGTTAACCCGGCCCCAGGTCACCGGGTCATGTCGCGCACCCGGCCTGGTTCCCAGGTTCCGGTGACCACCCCGGCACCAGGACCCCGGGTCACGTGGGGACCCCGGACCCAGGTCAGCGGGTCACGTGGGGACCCCAGACCCAGGTCAGCGGGTCACGTGGGGACACCGGCCCCAGGTAACCGGGTCATACCGGGTCCCCGGACCCAGGTCACCGGGTCAGGTCGGGACCCCGGACCCAGGTCGGGTCATGTCACGTCCCATACCCGGGTCCCCGGGTTGGATTTTTACCCAGGCCCCGGGTCACAGGGTCATGTCGGGTCAACGGCCTGGGTACAAGGGTCTGGTGACCACCCCGACCCCAGGTCCCCGGGTGATGACGGGACACCGGACCAGGTCCCCGAGTCCGGTCGACACCACAGCCCCAGGTCACCGGGTCACGTCGGCACCCCGGAACCAGGTCACCGGGTCATGTCGGGACCCAGCCCGGGTCCCCTGGACAGGTCGGCACCCCGGCCCCGGGTCACGGGGTCATGTCGGGTCGCTCTCCCGGGTACCAGTGTCAGGTGACCACCCCGGCCCCGGGAGACGGAGTCATACCGGGTCCCCGGCCCGGGTCCCCGGGTTGCATCGGGACACCAGCGAAGGATCACCGGGTCCTGTCGGGTCCCCGGCCCGGGTCCCCTGGACAGGTCGTTAACCCGGCCCCAGGTCACCGGGTCATGTCGCGCACCCGGCCTGGTTCCCAGGTTCCGGTGACCACCCCGGCACCAGGACCCCGGGTCACGTGGGGACCCCGGACCCAGGTCAGCGGGTCACGTGGGGACACCGGCCCCAGGTGACCGGGTCACGTGGGGTCACCGGCCCCATGACAGCGGGTCACGTGGGGACACCGGCCCCAGGTCACCGGGTCACGTGGGGACCCCGGCCCCAGGTCAGCGGGTCACGTGGGGACACCGGCCCCAGGTGACCGGGTCACGTGGGGACACTGGCCTCAGGTCAGCGGGTCACGTGGGGACACCGGCCCCAGGTCAGCGGGTCACGTGGGGACCCCGGCCCCAGGTCAGAGGGTCACGTGGGGACCCCGGACCCAGGTCACCTAGTCATGTGTGCTACCCAGCCTGGTTCCCAGGTACCGGTGACCACCCCGGCCCCAGGACCCCGGGTCACGTGGGGACCCCGGCCCCAGGTCAGCGGGTCACGTGGGGACACCGGCCCCAGGTCAGAGGGTCACGTGGGGACCCCGGACCCAGGTCACCTGGTCATGTCTGGTACCCAGCCTGGTTCCCAGGTTCCGATGACCATCCAGGCACCAGGACCCCGGGTCACGTGGGGACACCGGCCTCAGGTGACCGGGTCACGTGGGTACACCGGCCCCAGGTCACCGGGTCACGTGGGGACCCCGGACCCAGGTCACCTGGTCACGTGGGGACACCGGCCCCAGGTAACCGGGTCACCTGGGGACCCCGGCCCCAGGTCAGCGGGTCACGTGGGGTCACCGGCCCCAGGTCAGAGGGTCACGTGGGGACCCCGGACCCAGGTCACCTAGTCATGTGTGGTACCCAGCCTGGTTCCCAGGTTCCGATGACCACCCCGGCACCAGGACCCCGGGTCACGTGGGGACATCGGCCCCAGGTGACCGGGTCACGTGGGGACACCGGCCTCAGGTCAGCGGGTCACGTGGGGACACCGGCCCCAGGTCAGCGGGTCACGTGGGGACCCCGGACCCAGGTCAGCGGGTCACGTGGGGACACCGGCCCCAGGTAACCGGGTCATACCGAGTCCCCGGCCCCAGGTCACCGGGTCAGTTCGGGACCCCGGACCCAGGTCGGGTTATGTCACGGCCCATGCCCGGGTCCCCGGGTTGGATTTTTACTCAGGCCCCGGGTCACAGGGTCATGTCGGGTCAACGGCCTGGGTACAAGGGTCTGGTGACCACCCCGACCCCAGGTCCCCGGGTCATGACGGGACACCGGACCAGGTCCCCGAGTCCGGTCGACACCACAGCCCCAGGTCACCGGGTCACGTCGGCACCCCGGAACCAGGTCACCGGGTCATGTCGGGACCCAGCCCGGGTCCCCGGGACGGGTTTTTACCCCAGCCGCAGATCACCGGGTCCTGTCGGGTACCCGGGTCGGGTCCCCTGGACAGGTCGGCACCCCGGCCCCGGGTCACGGGGTCATGTCGGGTCGCTGTCCCGGGTACCAGTGTCAGGTGACCACCCCGGCCCCGGGAGACGGAGTCATACCGGGTCCCCGGCCCGGGTCCCCGGGTTGCATCGGGACAAAAGCACCGGATCACTGGATCACGTGGGGTCCCGGGCCCGGGTCCCCGGGTTGCATCGGGACACCAGCGAAGGATCACCGGGTCCTGTCGGGTCCCCGGCCCGGGTCCCCTGGACAGGTCGTTAACCCGGCCCCAGGTCACCGGGTCATGTCGCGCACCCGGCCTGGTTCCCAGGTTCCGGTGACCACCCCGGCACCAGGTGACCGGGTCACGTGGGGACACCAGCCCCAGGTCAGCGGGTCACGTGGGGACCCCGGACCCAGGTCAGCGGGTCACGTGGGGACACCGGCCCCAGGTCAGCGGGTCACGTGGGGACACCGGCCCCAGGTAACCAAGGCAGGTCGGGACCCAGCCCGGGTCCCCGGGACGGGTTTTTACCCCAGCCGCAGATCACCGGGTCCTGTCGGGTCCCCGGCCCGGGTCCCCTGGACAGGTCGATAACCCGGCCCCAGGTCACCCGGTCATCTCGCGCACCCGGCCTGGTTCCCAGGTTCCGATGACCACCCCGGCACCAGGACCCCGGGTCACGTGGGGACACCGGCCCCAGGTGACCGGGTCATGTGGGGTCACCGGCCCCAGGTCAGCGGGTTACGTGGGGTCACCGGCCCCAGGTCAGCGGGTCACGTGGGGACACCGGCCCCAGGTCACCGGATCACGTGGGGTCACCGGCCCCAGGTCAGAGGGTCACGTGGGGACACCGGCCCCAGGTCACCTGGTCATGTCTGGTACCCAGCCTGGTTCCCAGGTTCAGATGACCACCCCGGCACCAGGACCCCGGGTCACGTGGGGACCCCGGACCCAGGTCAGCGGGTCACGTGGGGACACCGGCCCCAGGTCAGCGGGTCACGTGGGGACACCGGCCTCAGGTCAGCGGGTCACGTGGGGACACCGGCCCCAGGTCAGAGGGTCACGTGGGGACCCCGGACCCAGGTCAGCGGGTCACGTGGGGACACCGGCCCCAGGTAACCGGGTCATACCGAGTCCCCGGACCCAGGTCACTGGGTCAGTTCGGGACCCCGGACCTAGGTCGGGTCATGTCACGTCCCATGCCCGGGTCCCCGGGTTGGATTTTTACCCAGGCCCCGGGTCACAGGGTCATGTCGGCTCAACGGCCTGGGTACAAGGGTCTGGTGACCACCCCGACCCCAGGTCCCCGGGTCATGACGGGACACCGGACCAGGTCCCCGAGTCCGGTCAACACCACAGCCCCAGGTCACCGGGTCACGTCGGCACGCCGGAACCAGGTCACCGGGTCCTATCGGGTACCCGGGTCGGGTCCCCTGGACAGGTCGGCACCCCGGCCCCGGGTCACGGGGTCATGTCGGGTCGCTGTCCCGGGTACCAGTGTCAGGTGACCACCCCGGCCCCGGGAGACGGAGTCATACCGGGTCCCCGGCCCGGGTCCACGGGTTGCATCGGGACAAAAGCACCGGATCACTGGATCACGTGGGGTCCCGGGCCCGGGTCCCCGGGTTGCATCGGGACACCAGCGAAGGATCACCGGGTCCTGTCGGGTCCCCGGCCCGGGTCCCCTGGACAGGTCGTTAACCCGGCCCCAGGTCACCGGGTCATGTCGCGCACCCGGCCTGGTTCCCAGGTTCCGGTGACCACCCCGGCACCAGGACCCCGGGTCAGGTGGGGACACTGGCCCCAGGTGACCGGGTCACGTGGGGACCCCAGCCCCAGGTCACCGCGTCAGGTCGGGACCCCGAACCCAGGTCCACGAGTCCGTCGACACCACAGCCCCGGGTCACCGGGTCGTGTCGGGTAACCGGCCTGGTTCCCAGGTTCCGATGACCACCCCGGCACCAGGACCCCGGGTCACGTGGGGACACCGGCCCCAGGTGACCGGGTCACGTGGGGTCCCCAGCCCCAGGTCAGCGGTTCACGTGGGGTCACCGGCCCCAGGTCAGCGGGTCACGTGGGGACACCGGCCCCAGGTCAGAGGGTCACGTGGGGACACCGGACCCAGGTCAGAGGGTCACGTGGGGACCCTGGACCCACGTCACCTGGTCATGTGTGGTACCCAGCCTAGTTCCCAGGTTCCGATTACCACCCCGGCACCAGGACCACGTGTCACGTGGGGACACCGGCCTCAGGTGACCGGGTCACTTGGGGACACCGGCCCCAGGTAACCGGGTCATACCGGGTCCCCGGGCCCGGGTCCCCGGGTTGCATCGGGACACCAGCGAAGGATCACCGGGTCCTGTCGGGTCCCCGGCCCGGGTCCCCTGGACAGGTCGATAACCCGGCCCCAGGTCACCGGGTCATGTCGCGCACCCGGCCTGGTTCCCAGGTTCCGGTGACCACCCCGGCACCAGGACCCCGGGTCACGTGGGGAACCCGGACCCAGGTCAGCGGGTCACGTGGGGACACCGGCCCCAGGTCACCGCGTCAGGTCGGGACCCCGAACCCAGGTCCACGAGTCCGTCGACACCACAGCCCCGGGTCACCGGGTCGTGTCGGGTAACCGGCCTGGTTCCCAGGTTCCGATGACCACCCCGGCACCAGGACCCCGGGTCACGTGGGGACACCGGCCCCAGGTGACCGGGTCACGTGGGGACCCCGGACCCAGGTCAGCGGGTCACGTGGGGACCCCGGCCCCAGGTCAGCGGGTCACGTGGGGTCACCGGCCCCAGGTCAGAGTGTCACGTGGGGACCCCGGACCCAGGTCACCTAGTCATGTGTGGTACCCAGCCTGGTTCCCAGGTTCCGATGACCACCCTGGCACCAGGACCCCGGGTCACGTGGGGTCACCGGCCCCAGGTCAGCGGGTCAGCTCGGGACCCCGGCCCCAGGTGACCGGGTCATGTCGGGTACCCAGCCTGGTTCCCAGGTTCCGATGACCACCCCGTCACCAGGACGGCGGGTCACGTGGGGACACCGGCCCCAGGTCACCGGGTCACGTGGGAACTCCGGCCCCAGGTCAGCGGGTCACGTGGGAACCCCGGCCCCAGGTAACCAAGGCAGGTCGGGACCCCAGCCCCAGGTCCCCGGGTCATGTCGGGTACCCGGCCTGGTTCCCAGGTTCCGATGACCACCCCGGCACCAGGACCCCGGGTCACGTGGGGACACCGGCCCCAGGTCAGCAGGTCACGTGGGGACCCCGGACCCAGGTCACCTGGTCATGTCTGGTACCCAGCCTGGTTCCCAGGTTCCGATGACCACCCCGGCACCAGGACCCCGGGTCACGTGGGGACACCGGCCCAAGGTCACCGGGTCACATGCGGACCCCGGCCCCAGGTCAGCGGGTCACGTGGGGACCCCGGCCCCAGGTCAGCGGGTTACGTGGGGACAACGGCCCCAGGTAACCGGGTCACGTTGGGACCCCGGCCCCAGGTCAGCGGGTCACGTGGAGTCACCGGCCCCAGGTCAGCGGGTCACGTGGGGTCACCGGCCCCAGGTAACCGGGCCACGTGGGGTCACCGGCCCCAGGTCAGAGGGTCACGTGGGGACCCCGGACCCAGATCACCTAGTCATGTGTGGTACCCAGCCTGGTTCCCAGGTTCCGATGACCACCCCGGCACCAGGACCCCGGGTCACGTGGGGACCCCGGCCCCAGGTGACCGGGTCACGTAGGGACACCGGCCCCAGGTCAGCGGGTCACGTGGGGTCACCGGCCCCAGGTCAGCGGGTCAGCTCGGGACACCGGCCCCAGGTGACCGGGTCATGTCGGGTACCCGGCCTGGTTCCCAGGTTCCGATGACCACCCCGGCACCAGGACCCCGGGTCACGTGGGGACACCGGCCCCAGGTCAGCGGGTCACGTGGGGACCCCGGACCCAGGTCACCTAGTCATGTCTGGTACCCAGCCTGGTTCCCAGGTTCCGATGACCACCCCGGCACCAGGACCCCGGGTCACGTGGGGACACCGGCCCCAGGTGACCGGGTCACGTGGGGACACCGGCCCCAGGTCAGCGGGTCACGTGGGGACCCCGGCCCCAGGTAACCAAGGCAGGTCGGGACCCCAGCCCCAGGTCCCCGGGTCATGTCGGGTACCCGGCCTGGTTCCCAGGTTCCGATGACCACCCCGGCACCAGGACCCCGGGTCACGTGGGGACACCGGCCCCAGGTGACCGGGTCACGTGGGGACCCCGGCCCCAGGTCAGCGGGTTACGTGTGGACACCGGCCCCAGGTAACAGGGTCACGTGGGGACCCCGGCCCCAGGTCAGCGGGTCACGTGGGGTCACCGGACCCAGATCACCTGGTCATGTCTGGTACCCAGCCTGGTTCCCAGGTTCCGATGACCACCCCGGCACCAGGACCCCGGGTCACGTGGGGACACCGGCCCCAGGTCACCGGGTCACGTGGGGACCCCGGACCCAGGTCACCTGGTCATGTCTGGTACCCAGCCTGGTTCCCAGGTTCCGATGACCACCCCGGCACCAGGACCCTGGGTCACGTGGGGACACCGGCCCCAGGTGACCGGGTCACGTGGGGACACCGGCCCCAGGTGACCGGGTCACGTGGGGACACCTGCCCCAGGTCAGCGGGTCACGTGGGGAACCCAGCCCCAGGTCCCCGGGTCATGTCGGGTACCCGGCCTGGTTCCCAGGTTCCGATGACCACCCCGGCACCAGGACCCCAGGTCACGTGGGGACACCGGCCCCAGGTGACCGGGTCACGTGGGGACACTGGCCCCAGGTCACCGGGTCACGTGGGGACCCCGGACCCAGGTCTGTGGGTCACGTGGGGTCACCGGCCCCAGGTCAGAGGGTCACGTGGGGACCCCGGACCCAGGTCACCTAGTCATGTGTGGTACCCAGTCTGGTTCCCAGGTTCCGATGACCACCCCGGCACCAGGACCCCGGGTCATGTGGGGACCCCAGCCCCAGGTGACCGGGTCACGTGGGGACACCGGTCCCAGGTCCCTAGGTCACGTGTGGACCCCGGCCCCAGGTTAGCGGGTCACGTGGGGTCACCGGCCCCAGGTCACCGGGTCACGTGGGGACACCGGCCCCAGGTCAGCGGGTCACGTGGGACCCCGGACTCAGGTCAGCGGGTCACGTGGGGACACCTTCCCCAGGTAACCGGGTCATACCGGGTCCCCGGACCCAGGTCACCGGGTCAGGTCGGGACCCCGGACCCAGGTCGGGTCATGTCACGTCCCATACCCGGGTCCCCGGGTTGGATTTTTACCCAGGCCCCGGGTCACAGGGTCATGTCGGGTCAACGGCCTGGGTACAAGGGTCTGGTGACCACCCCGACCCCAGGTCCCCGGGTGATGACGGGACACCGGACCAGGTCCCCGAGTCCGGTCGACACCACAGCCCCAGGTCACCGGGTCACGTCGGCACCCCGGAACCAGGTCACCGGGTCATGTCGGGACCCAGCCCGGGTCCCCGGGACGGGTTTTTACCCCAGCCGCAGATCACCGGGTCCTGTCGGGTACCCGGGTCGGGTCCCCTGGACAGGTCAGCACCCCGGCCCCGGGTCACGGGGTCATGTCGGGTCGCTGTCCCGGGTACCAGTGTCAGGTGACCACCCCGGCCCCGGGAGACGGAGTCATACCGGGTCCCCGGCCCGGGTCCCCGGGTTGCATCGGGACAAAAGCACCGGATCACTGGATCACGTGGGGTCCCGGGCCCGGGTCCCCGGGTTGCATCGGGACACCAGCGAAGGATCACCGGGTCCTGTCGGGTCCCCGGCCCGGGTCCCCTGGACAGGTCGTTAACCCGGCCCCAGGTCACCGGGTCATGTCGCGCACCCGGCCTGGTTCCCAGGTTCCGGTGACCACCCCGGCACCAGGACCCCGGGTCACGTGGGGACCCCGGCCCCAGGTCAGCGGGTCACGTGGGGACACCGGCCCCAGGTCACCGCGTCAGGTCGGGACCCCGAACCCAGGTCCACGAGTCCGTCGACACCACAGCCCCGGGTCACCGGGTCGTGTCGGGTAACCGGCCTGGTTCCCAGGTTCCGATGACCACCCCGGCACCAGGACCCCGGGTCACGTATGGACACCGGCCTCAGGTGACCGGGTCACGTGGGGACACCGGCCCCAGGTAACCGGGTCATACTGGGTCCCCGGACCCAGGTCACCGGGTCAGGTCGGGACCCCGGACCCAGGTCGGGTCATGTCACGTCCCATACCCGGGTCCCCGGGTTGGATTTTTACCCAGGCCCCGGGTCACATGGTCATTTCGGGTCAACGGCCTGGGTACAAGGGTCTGGTGACCACCCCGACCCCAGGTCCCCGGGTCATGACGGGACACCGGACCAGGTCCCCGAGTCCGGTCGACACCACAGCCCCAGGTCACCGGGTCACGTCGGGACCCAGCCCGGGTCCCCGGGACGGGTTTTTACCCCAGCCGCAGATCACCGGGTCCTGTCGGGTACCCGGGTCGGGTCCCTGGACAGGTCGGCACCCCGGCCCCGGGTCACGGGGTCATATCGGGTCGCTGTCCCGGGTACCAGTGTCAGGTGACCACCCCGGCCCCGGGAGACGGAGTCATACCGGGTCCCCGGCCCGGGTCCCCGGGTTGCATCGGGACAAAAGCACCGGATCACTGGATCACGTGGGGTCCCGGGCCCGGGTCCCCGGGTTGCATCGGGACACCAGCGAAGGATCACCGGGTCCTGTCGGGTCCCCGGCCCGGATCCCTTGGACAGGTCGTTAACCCAGCCCCAGGTCACCGGGTCATGTCGCGCACCCGGCCTGGTTCCCAGGTTCCGGTGACCACCCCGGCACCAGGTGACCGGGTCACATGGGGACCCCGGCCCCAGGTCAGCGGGTCACGTGGGGACCCCGGCCCCAGGTCACCGCGTCAGGTCGGGACCCCGAACCCAGGTCCACGAGTCCGTCGACACCACAGCCCCGGGTCACCGGGTCGTGTCGGGTACCCGGCCTGGTTCCCAGGTTCCGATGACCACCCCGGCACCAGGACCCCGGGTCACGTGGGGACCCCGGCCCCAGGTCAGCGGGTCACGTGGGGACCCCGGCCCCAGGTCAGAGGGTCACGTGGGGACACCGGCCCCAGGTCACCGCGTCAGGTCGGGACCCCGAACCCAGGTCCACGAGTCAGTCGACACCACAGCCCCGGGTCACCGGGTCGTGTCGGGTACACAGCCCGGGCACCAGGGTCAGCTCGGGACCCCGGCCCCAGGTCCCCGGGTCATGTCGGGTACCCGGCCTGGTTCCCAGGTTCCGATGACCACCCCGGCACCAGGACCCCGGGTCACGTGGGGACACCGGCCCCAGGTCACCGGGTCACGTGTGGACCCCGGACACTGGTCACCTGGTCATGTCTGGTACCCAGCCTGGTTCCCAGGTTCCGATGACCACCCCGGCACCAGGACCCCGGGTCACGTGGGGACACCGGCCCCAGGTGAACGGGTCACGTGGGGACCCCGGCCCCAGGTCAGCGGGTCACGTGGGGACACCGGCCCCAGGTAACCGGGTCACGTGGGGACCCCGGCCCCAGGTCAGCGGGTCACGTGGGGTCACCGGCCCCAGGTCAGAGGGTCACGTGGGGACCCCGGACCCAGGTCACCTGGTCATGTGTGGTACCCAGCCTGGTTCCCAGGTTCCGATGACCACCCCGGCACCAGGACCCTGGGTCACGTGGGGACACCGGCCCCAGGTGACAGGGTCACGTGGGGACCCCGGCCCCAGGTCAGCGGGTCACGTGGGGACCCCGGCCCCAGGTAACCAAGGCAGGTCGGGACCCCAGCCCCAGGTCCCCGGGTCATGTCGGGTACCCGGCCTGGTTCCCAGGTTCCGATGACCACCCCGGCACCAGGACCCCGGGTCACGTGGGGACACCGGCCCCAGGTCAGCGGGTCACGTGGGGACCCTGGACCCAGGTCACCTGGTCATGTCTGGTACCCAGCCTGGTTCCCAGGTTCCGATGACCACCCCGGCACCAGGACCCCGGGTCACGTGGGGACACCGGCCCCAGGTGACCGGGTCAAGTGGGGACCCCGGCCCCAGGTCAGCGGGTCACGTGGGGACACCGGCCCCAGGTGACCGGGTCACGTGGGGACACCAGTCCCAGGTCAGCGGGTCACGTAGGGACACCGGCCCCAGGTAACCGGGTCACGTGGGGACCCCGGACCCAGGTCAGCGGGTCACGTGGGGTCACCGGCCCCAGGTGACCGGGTCACGTGGGGACACCGGCCCCAGGTGACCGGGTCACGTGGGGACACCGGCCCCAGGTAACCGGGTCACGTGGGGACCCCGGCCCCAGGTCAGCGGGTCACGTGGGGACACCGGCCCCAGGTGACCGGGTCACGTGGGGACACCGGCCCCAGGTAACCGGGTAACGTGGGGACCCCGGACCCAGGTCAGCGGGTCACGTGGGGACACCGGCCCCAGGTAACCGGGTCATACCGGGTCCTCGCACCCAGGTCACCGGGTCAAGTCGGGACCCCGGACCCAGGTCGGGTCATGTCACGTCCCATGCCCGGGTCCCCGGGTTGGATTTTTACCCAGACCCCAGGTCACCTGGTCATGTCGGGTACCCGGCCTGGTTCCTAGGTTCCGATGACCACCCCGGCACCAGGACCCCGGGTCACGTGGGGACACCGGCCCCAGGTCAGCGGGTCACGTGGGGACCCCGGACCCAGGTCACCTGGTCATGTCTGGTACCCAGCCTGGTTCCCAGGTTCCGATGACCACCCCGGCACCAGGACCCCGGGTCACGTGGGGACACCGGCCCCAGGTGACCGGGTCACGTGGGGACCCCGGCCCCAGGTGACCGGGTCACGTGGGGACACCGGACCCAGGTCAGCGGGTCACGTGGGGACCCCGGCCCCAGGTCAGAGGGTCACGTGGGGACACCGGCCCCAGGTCAGAGGGTCACGTGGGGACCCCGGACCCAGGTCACCTAGTCATGTGTGGTACCCAGCCTGGTTCCCAGGTTCCGATGACCACCCCGGCACCAGGACCCCGGGTCATGTGGGGACACCGGCCCCAGGTGACCGGGTCACGTGGGGACACCGTCCCCAGGTAACCGGGTCATACCGGGTCCCCGGACCCAGGTCAGCGGGTCACGTGGGGACACCGGCCCCAGGTAACCGGGTCATACCGGGTCCCCGGACCCAGGTCACCGGGTCAGGTCGGGACCCCGGACCCAGGTCGGGTCATGTCACGTTCCATACCCGGGTCCCCGGGTTGGATTTTTACCCAGACCCCGGGTCACAGGGTCATGTCGGGTCAACGGCCTGGGTACAAGGGTCTGGTGACCACCCCGACCCCAGGTCCCCGGGTCATGACGGGACACCGGACCAGGTCCCCGAGTCCGGTCGACACCACAGCCCCAGGTCACCGGGTCACGTCGGCACCCCGGAACCAGGTCACCGGGTCATGTCGGGACCCAGCCCGGGTCCCCGGGACGGGTTTTTACCCCAGCCGCAGATCACCGGGTCCTGTCGGGTACCCGGGTCGGGTCCCCTGGACAGGTCGGCACCCCGGCCCCGGGTCACGGGGTCATGTCGGGTCGCTGTCCCGGGTACCAGTGTCAGGTGACCACCCCGGCCCCGGGAGACGGAGTCATACCGGGTCCCCGGCCCGGGTCCCCGGGTTGCATCGGGACAAAAGCACCGGATCACTGGATCACGTGGGGTCCCGGGCCCGGGTCCCCGGGTTGCATCGGGACACCAGCGAAGGATCACCGGGTCCTGTCGGGTCCCCGGCCCGGGTCCCTTGGACAGGTCGTTAACCCAGCCCCAGGTCACCGGGTCATGTCGCGCACCCGGCCTGGTTCCCAGGTTCCGGTGACCACCCCGGCCCCAGGTGACCGGGTCACATGGGGACCCCGGCCCCAGGTCAGCGGGTCACGTGGGGACCCCGGCCCCAGTTCACCGCGTCAGGTCGGGACCCCGAACCCAGGTCCATGAGTCCGTCGACACCACAGCCCCGGGTCACCGGGTCATGTCGCGCACCCGGCCTGGTTCCCAGGTTCCGGTGACCACCCCGGCACCAGGACCCCGGGTCACGTGGGGACCCCGGCCCCAGGTCAGCGGGTCACGTGGGGACACCGGCCCCAGGTCAGAGGGTCACGTGGGGACACCGGCCCCAGGTCACCGCATCAGGTCGGGACCCCTAACCCAGATCCACGCGTCCGTCGACACCACAGCCCAGGGTCACCGGGTCGTGTCGGGTACAAAGCCCGGGCACCAGGGTAAGCTCGGGACCCCGGCCCCAGGTCCCCGGGTCATGTCGGGTACCCGGCCTGGTTCCCAGGTTCCGATGACCACCCCGGCACCAGGACCCTGGGTCACGTGGGGACACCGGCCCCAGGTGACCAGGTCACGTGGGGACCCCGGCCCCAGGTCAGCGGGTCACGTGGGGACACCGGCCCCAGGTCAGCGGGTCACGTGCGGACCCCGGCCCCAGGTAACCAAGGCAGGTCGGGACCCCAGCCCCAGGTCCCCGGGTCATGTCGGGTACCCGGCCTGGTTCCCAGGTTCCGATGACCACCCCGGCACCATGACCCCGGGTCACGTGGGGACACCGGCACCAGGTGACCGGGTCACGTGTGGACCCCGGACCCAGGTCACCTGGTCATGTCTGGTACCCAGCCTGGTTCCCAGGTTCCGATGACCACCCCGGCACCAGGACCCCGGGTCACGTGGGGACACCGGCCCCAGGTGACCGGGTCACGTGGGGACCCCGGCCCCAGGTCAGCGGGTCACGTGGGGACACCGGCCCCAGGTAACCGGGTCACGTGGGGACCCCTGCCCAAGGTCAGCGGGTCACGTGGGGTCACCGGCCCCAGGTCAGAGGGTCACGTGGGGACCCCGGACCCAGGTAACCGGGTCATGTGGGGACCCCAGACCCAGGTCAGCGGGTCACGTGGGGACACCGGCCCCAGGTAACCGGGTCATACCGGGTCCCCGGACCCAGGTCACCGGGTCAGGTCGGGACCCCGGACCCAGGTCGGGTCATGTCACGTCCCATACCCGGGTCCCCGGGTTGGATTTTTACCCAGGCCCCGGGTCACAGGGTCATGTCGGGTCAACGGCCTGGGTACAAGGGTCTGGTGACCACCCCGACCCCAGGTCCCCGGGTGATGACGGGACACCGGACCAGGTCCCCGAGTCCGGTCGACACCACAGCCCCAGGTCACCGGGTCACGTCGGCACCCCGGAACCAGGTCACCGGGTCATGTCGGGACCCAGCCCGGGTCCCCTGGACAGGTCGGCACCCCGGCCCCGGGTCACGGGGTCATGTCGGGTCGCTCTCCCGGGTACCAGTGTCAGGTGACCACCCCGGCCCCGGGAGACGGAGTCATACCGGGTCCCCGGCCCGGGTCCCCGGGTTGCATCGGGACACCAGCGAAGGATCACCGGGTCCTGTCGGGTCCCCGGCCCGGGTCCCCTGGACAGGTCGTTAACCCGGCCCCAGGTCACCGGGTCATGTCGCGCACCCGGCCTGGTTCCCAGGTTCCGGTGACCACCCCGGCACCAGGACCCCGGGTCACGTGGGGACCCCGGACCCAGGTCAGCGGGTCACGTGGGGACACCGGCCCCAGGTGACCGGGTCACGTGGGGTCACCGGCCCCATGACAGCGGGTCACGTGGGGACACCGGCCCCAGGTCACCGGGTCACGTGGGGACCCCGGCCCCAGGTCAGCGGGTCACGTGGGGACACCGGCCCCAGGTGACCGGGTCACGTGGGGACACTGGCCTCAGGTCAGCGGGTCACGTGGGGACACCGGCCCCAGGTCAGCGGGTCACGTGGGGACCCCGGCCCCAGGTCAGAGGGTCACGTGGGGACCCCGGACCCAGGTCACCTAGTCATGTGTGCTACCCAGCCTGGTTCCCAGGTTCCGGTGACCACCCCGGCCCCAGGACCCCGGGTCACGTGGGGACCCCGGCCCCAGGTCAGCGGGTCACGTGGGGACACCGGCCCCAGGTCAGAGGGTCACGTGGGGACCCCGGACCCAGGTCACCTGGTCATGTCTGGTACCCAGCCTGGTTCCCAGGTTCCGATGACCATCCAGGCACCAGGACCCCGGGTCACGTGGGGACACCGGCCTCAGGTGACCGGGTCACGTGGGTACACCGGCCCCAGGTCACCGGGTCACGTGGGGACCCCGGACCCAGGTCACCTGGTCACGTGGGGACACCGGCCCCAGGTAACCGGGTCACCTGGGGACCCCGGCCCCAGGTCAGCGGGTCACGTGGGGTCACCGGCCCCAGGTCAGAGGGTCACGTGGGGACCCCGGACCCAGGTCACCTAGTCATGTGTGGTACCCAGCCTGGTTCCCAGGTTCCGATGACCACCCCGGCACCAGGACCCCGGGTCACGTGGGGACATCGGCCCCAGGTGACCGGGTCACGTGGGGACACCGGCCTCAGGTCAGCGGGTCACGTGGGGACACCGGCCCCAGGTCAGCGGGTCACGTGGGGACCCCGGACCCAGGTCAGCGGGTCACGTGGGGACACCGGCCCCAGGTAACCGGGTCATACCGAGTCCCCGGCCCCAGGTCACCGGGTCAGTTCGGGACCCCGGACCCAGGTCGGGTTATGTCACGGCCCATGCCCGGGTCCCCGGGTTGGATTTTTACTCAGGCCCCGGGTCACAGGGTCATGTCGGGTCAACGGCCTGGGTACAAGGGTCTGGTGACCACCCCGACCCCAGGTCCCCGGGTCATGACGGGACACCGGACCAGGTCCCCGAGTCCGGTCGACACCACAGCCCCAGGTCACCGGGTCACGTCGGCACCCCGGAACCAGGTCACCGGGTCATGTCGGGACCCAGCCCGGGTCCCCGGGACGGGTTTTTACCCCAGCCGCAGATCACCGGGTCCTGTCGGGTACCCGGGTCGGGTCCCCTGGACAGGTCGGCACCCCGGCCCCGGGTCACGGGGTCATGTCGGGTCGCTGTCCCGGGTACCAGTGTCAGGTGACCACCCCGGCCCCGGGAGACGGAGTCATACCGGGTCCCCGGCCCGGGTCCCCGGGTTGCATCGGGACAAAAGCACCGGATCACTGGATCACGTGGGGTCCCGGGCCCGGGTCCCCGGGTTGCATCGGGACACCAGCGAAGGATCACCGGGTCCTGTCGGGTCCCCGGCCCGGGTCCCCTGGACAGGTCGTTAACCCGGCCCCAGGTCACCGGGTCATGTCGCGCACCCGGCCTGGTTCCCAGGTTCCGGTGACCACCCCGGCACCAGGTGACCGGGTCACGTGGGGACACCGCCCCTGGTGACCGGGTCACGTGGGGACACCAGCCCCAGGTCAGCGGGTCACGTGGGGACCCCGGACCCAGGTCAGCGGGTCACGTGGGGACACCGGCCCCAGGTCAGCGGGTCACGTGGGGACACCGGCCCCAGGTAACCAAGGCAGGTCGGGACCCAGCCCGGGTCCCCGGGACGGGTTTTTACCCCAGCCGCAGATCACCGGGTCCTGTCGGGTCCCCGGCCCGGGTCCCCTGGACAGGTCGATAACCCGGCCCCAGGTCACCCGGTCATCTCGCGCACCCGGCCTGGTTCCCAGGTTCCGATGACCACCCCGGCACCAGGACCCCGGGTCACGTGGGGACACCGGCCCCAGGTGACCGGGTCATGTGGGGTCACCGGCCCCAGGTCAGCGGGTTACGTGGGGTCACCGGCCCCAGGTCAGCGGGTCACGTGGGGACACCGGCCCCAGGTCACCGGATCACGTGGGGTCACCGGCCCCAGGTCAGAGGGTCACGTGGGGACACCGGCCCCAGGTCACCTGGTCATGTCTGGTACCCAGCCTGGTTCCCAGGTTCAGATGACCACCCCGGCACCAGGACCCCGGGTCACGTGGGGACCCCGGACCCAGGTCAGCGGGTCACGTGGGGACACCGGCCCCAGGTCAGCGGGTCACGTGGGGACACCGGCCTCAGGTCAGCGGGTCACGTGGGGACACCGGCCCCAGGTCAGAGGGTCACGTGGGGACCCCGGACCCAGGTCAGCGGGTCACGTGGGGACACCGGCCCCAGGTAACCGGGTCATACCGAGTCCCCGGACCCAGGTCACTGGGTCAGTTCGGGACCCCGGACCTAGGTCGGGTCATGTCACGTCCCATGCCCGGGTCCCCGGGTTGGATTTTTACCCAGGCCCCGGGTCACAGGGTCATGTCGGCTCAACGGCCTGGGTACAAGGGTCTGGTGACCACCCCGACCCCAGGTCCCCGGGTCATGACGGGACACCGGACCAGGTCCCCGAGTCCGGTCAACACCACAGCCCCAGGTCACCGGGTCACGTCGGCACGCCGGAACCAGGTCACCGGGTCCTATCGGGTACCCGGGTCGGGTCCCCTGGACAGGTCGGCACCCCGGCCCCGGGTCACGGGGTCATGTCGGGTCGCTGTCCCGGGTACCAGTGTCAGGTGACCACCCCGGCCCCGGGAGACGGAGTCATACCGGGTCCCCGGCCCGGGTCCACGGGTTGCATCGGGACAAAAGCACCGGATCACTGGATCACGTGGGGTCCCGGGCCCGGGTCCCCGGGTTGCATCGGGACACCAGCGAAGGATCACCGGGTCCTGTCGGGTCCCCGGCCCGGGTCCCCTGGACAGGTCGTTAACCCGGCCCCAGGTCACCGGGTCATGTCGCGCACCCGGCCTGGTTCCCAGGTTCCGGTGACCACCCCGGCACCAGGACCCCGGGTCAGGTGGGGACACTGGCCCCAGGTGACCGGGTCACGTGGGGACCCCAGCCCCAGGTCACCGCGTCAGGTCGGGACCCCGAACCCAGGTCCACGAGTCCGTCGACACCACAGCCCCGGGTCACCGGGTCGTGTCGGGTAACCGGCCTGGTTCCCAGGTTCCGATGACCACCCCGGCACCAGGACCCCGGGTCACGTGGGGACACCGGCCCCAGGTGACCGGGTCACGTGGGGTCCCCAGCCCCAGGTCAGCGGTTCACGTGGGGTCACCGGCCCCAGGTCAGCGGGTCACGTGGGGACACCGGCCCCAGGTCAGAGGGTCACGTGGGGACACCGGACCCAGGTCAGAGGGTCACGTGGGGACCCTGGACCCACGTCACCTGGTCATGTGTGGTACCCAGCCTAGTTCCCAGGTTCCGATTACCACCCCGGCACCAGGACCACGTGTCACGTGGGGACACCGGCCTCAGGTGACCGGGTCACTTGGGGACACCGGCCCCAGGTAACCGGGTCATACCGGGTCCCCGGGCCCGGGTCCCCGGGTTGCATCGGGACACCAGCGAAGGATCACCGGGTCCTGTCGGGTCCCCGGCCCGGGTCCCCTGGACAGGTCGATAACCCGGCCCCAGGTCACCGGGTCATGTCGCGCACCCGGCCTGGTTCCCAGGTTCCGGTGACCACCCCGGCACCAGGACCCCGGGTCACGTGGGGAACCCGGACCCAGGTCAGCGGGTCACGTGGGGACACCGGCCCCAGGTCACCGCGTCAGGTCGGGACCCCGAACCCAGGTCCACGAGTCCGTCGACACCACAGCCCCGGGTCACCGGGTCGTGTCGGGTAACCGGCCTGGTTCCCAGGTTCCGATGACCACCCCGGCACCAGGACCCCGGGTCACGTGGGGACACCGGCCCCAGGTGACCGGGTCACGTGGGGACCCCGGACCCAGGTCAGCGGGTCACGTGGGGACCCCGGCCCCAGGTCAGCGGGTCACGTGGGGTCACCGGCCCCAGGTCAGAGTGTCACGTGGGGACCCCGGACCCAGGTCACCTAGTCATGTGTGGTACCCAGCCTGGTTCCCAGGTTCCGATGACCACCCTGGCACCAGGACCCCGGGTCACGTGGGGTCACCGGCCCCAGGTCAGCGGGTCAGCTCGGGACCCCGGCCCCAGGTGACCGGGTCATGTCGGGTACCCAGCCTGGTTCCCAGGTTCCGATGACCACCCCGTCACCAGGACGGCGGGTCACGTGGGGACACCGGCCCCAGGTCACCGGGTCACGTGGGAACTCCGGCCCCAGGTCAGCGGGTCACGTGGGAACCCCGGCCCCAGGTAACCAAGGCAGGTCGGGACCCCAGCCCCAGGTCCCCGGGTCATGTCGGGTACCCGGCCTGGTTCCCAGGTTCCGATGACCACCCCGGCACCAGGACCCCGGGTCACGTGGGGACACCGGCCCCAGGTCAGCAGGTCACGTGGGGACCCCGGACCCAGGTCACCTGGTCATGTCTGGTACCCAGCCTGGTTCCCAGGTTCCGATGACCACCCCGGCACCAGGACCCCGGGTCACGTGGGGACACCGGCCCAAGGTCACCGGGTCACATGCGGACCCCGGCCCCAGGTCAGCGGGTCACGTGGGGACCCCGGCCCCAGGTCAGCGGGTTACGTGGGGACAACGGCCCCAGGTAACCGGGTCACGTTGGGACCCCGGCCCCAGGTCAGCGGGTCACGTGGAGTCACCGGCCCCAGGTCAGCGGGTCACGTGGGGTCACCGGCCCCAGGTAACCGGGCCACGTGGGGTCACCGGCCCCAGGTCAGAGGGTCACGTGGGGACCCCGGACCCAGATCACCTAGTCATGTGTGGTACCCAGCCTGGTTCCCAGGTTCCGATGACCACCCCGGCACCAGGACCCCGGGTCACGTGGGGACCCCGGCCCCAGGTGACCGGGTCACGTAGGGACACCGGCCCCAGGTCAGCGGGTCACGTGGGGTCACCGGCCCCAGGTCAGCGGGTCAGCTCGGGACACCGGCCCCAGGTGACCGGGTCATGTCGGGTACCCGGCCTGGTTCCCAGGTTCCGATGACCACCCCGGCACCAGGACCCCGGGTCACGTGGGGACACCGGCCCCAGGTCAGCGGGTCACGTGGGGACCCCGGACCCAGGTCACCTAGTCATGTCTGGTACCCAGCCTGGTTCCCAGGTTCCGATGACCACCCCGGCACCAGGACCCCGGGTCACGTGGGGACACCGGCCCCAGGTGACCGGGTCACGTGGGGACACCGGCCCCAGGTCAGCGGGTCACGTGGGGACCCCGGCCCCAGGTAACCAAGGCAGGTCGGGACCCCAGCCCCAGGTCCCCGGGTCATGTCGGGTACCCGGCCTGGTTCCCAGGTTCCGATGACCACCCCGGCACCAGGACCCCGGGTCACGTGGGGACACCGGCCCCAGGTGACCGGGTCACGTGGGGACCCCGGCCCCAGGTCAGCGGGTTACGTGTGGACACCGGCCCCAGGTAACAGGGTCACGTGGGGACCCCGGCCCCAGGTCAGCGGGTCACGTGGGGTCACCGGACCCAGATCACCTGGTCATGTCTGGTACCCAGCCTGGTTCCCAGGTTCCGATGACCACCCCGGCACCAGGACCCCGGGTCACGTGGGGACACCGGCCCCAGGTCACCGGGTCACGTGGGGACCCCGGACCCAGGTCACCTGGTCATGTCTGGTACCCAGCCTGGTTCCCAGGTTCCGATGACCACCCCGGCACCAGGACCCTGGGTCACGTGGGGACACCGGCCCCAGGTGACCGGGTCACGTGGGGACACCGGCCCCAGGTGACCGGGTCACGTGGGGACACCTGCCCCAGGTCAGCGGGTCACGTGGGGAACCCAGCCCCAGGTCCCCGGGTCATGTCGGGTACCCGGCCTGGTTCCCAGGTTCCGATGACCACCCCGGCACCAGGACCCCAGGTCACGTGGGGACACCGGCCCCAGGTGACCGGGTCACGTGGGGACACTGGCCCCAGGTCACCGGGTCACGTGGGGACCCCGGACCCAGGTCTGTGGGTCACGTGGGGTCACCGGCCCCAGGTCAGAGGGTCACGTGGGGACCCCGGACCCAGGTCACCTAGTCATGTGTGGTACCCAGTCTGGTTCCCAGGTTCCGATGACCACCCCGGCACCAGGACCCCGGGTCATGTGGGGACCCCAGCCCCAGGTGACCGGGTCACGTGGGGACACCGGTCCCAGGTCCCTAGGTCACGTGTGGACCCCGGCCCCAGGTTAGCGGGTCACGTGGGGTCACCGGCCCCAGGTCACCGGGTCACGTGGGGACACCGGCCCCAGGTCAGCGGGTCACGTGGGACCCCGGACTCAGGTCAGCGGGTCACGTGGGGACACCTTCCCCAGGTAACCGGGTCATACCGGGTCCCCGGACCCAGGTCACCGGGTCAGGTCGGGACCCCGGACCCAGGTCGGGTCATGTCACGTCCCATACCCGGGTCCCCGGGTTGGATTTTTACCCAGGCCCCGGGTCACAGGGTCATGTCGGGTCAACGGCCTGGGTACAAGGGTCTGGTGACCACCCCGACCCCAGGTCCCCGGGTCATGACGGGACACCGGACCAGGTCCCCGAGTCCGGTCGACACCACAGCCCCAGGTCACCGGGTCACGTCGGCACCCCGGAACCAGGTCACCGGGTCATGTCGGGACCCAGCCCGGGTCCCCGGGACGGGTTTTTACCCCAGCCGCAGATCACCGGGTCCTGTCGGGTACCCGGGTCGGGTCCCCTGGACAGGTCAGCACCCCGGCCCCGGGTCACGGGGTCATGTCGGGTCGCTGTCCCGGGTACCAGTGTCAGGTGACCACCCCGGCCCCGGGAGACGGAGTCATACCGGGTCCCCGGCCCGGGTCCCCGGGTTGCATCGGGACAAAAGCACCGGATCACTGGATCACGTGGGGTCCCGGGCCCGGGTCCCCGGGTTGCATCGGGACACCAGCGAAGGATCACCGGGTCCTGTCGGGTCCCCGGCCCGGGTCCCCTGGACAGGTCGTTAACCCGGCCCCAGGTCACCGGGTCATGTCGCGCACCCGGCCTGGTTCCCAGGTTCCGGTGACCACCCCGGCACCAGGACCCCGGGTCACGTGGGGACCCCGGCCCCAGGTCAGCGGGTCACGTGGGGACACCGGCCCCAGGTCACCGCGTCAGGTCGGGACCCCGAACCCAGGTCCACGAGTCCGTCGACACCACAGCCCCGGGTCACCGGGTCGTGTCGGGTAACCGGCCTGGTTCCCAGGTTCCGATGACCACCCCGGCACCAGGACCCCGGGTCACGTATGGACACCGGCCTCAGGTGACCGGGTCACGTGGGGACACCGGCCCCAGGTAACCGGGTCATACTGGGTCCCCGGACCCAGGTCACCGGGTCAGGTCGGGACCCCGGACCCAGGTCGGGTCATGTCACGTCCCATACCCGGGTCCCCGGGTTGGATTTTTACCCAGGCCCCGGGTCACATGGTCATTTCGGGTCAACGGCCTGGGTACAAGGGTCTGGTGACCACCCCGACCCCAGGTCCCCGGGTCATGACGGGACACCGGACCAGGTCCCCGAGTCCGGTCGACACCACAGCCCCAGGTCACCGGGTCACGTCGGGACCCAGCCCGGGTCCCCGGGACGGGTTTTTACCCCAGCCGCAGATCACCGGGTCCTGTCGGGTACCCGGGTCGGGTCCCTGGACAGGTCGGCACCCCGGCCCCGGGTCACGGGGTCATATCGGGTCGCTGTCCCGGGTACCAGTGTCAGGTGACCACCCCGGCCCCGGGAGACGGAGTCATACCGGGTCCCCGGCCCGGGTCCCCGGGTTGCATCGGGACAAAAGCACCGGATCACTGGATCACGTGGGGTCCCGGGCCCGGGTCCCCGGGTTGCATCGGGACACCAGCGAAGGATCACCGGGTCCTGTCGGGTCCCCGGCCCGGATCCCTTGGACAGGTCGTTAACCCAGCCCCAGGTCACCGGGTCATGTCGCGCACCCGGCCTGGTTCCCAGGTTCCGGTGACCACCCCGGCACCAGGTGACCGGGTCACATGGGGACCCCGGCCCCAGGTCAGCGGGTCACGTGGGGACCCCGGCCCCAGGTCACCGCGTCAGGTCGGGACCCCGAACCCAGGTCCACGAGTCCGTCGACACCACAGCCCCGGGTCACCGGGTCGTGTCGGGTACCCGGCCTGGTTCCCAGGTTCCGATGACCACCCCGGCACCAGGACCCCGGGTCACGTGGGGACCCCGGCCCCAGGTCAGCGGGTCACGTGGGGACCCCGGCCCCAGGTCAGAGGGTCACGTGGGGACACCGGCCCCAGGTCACCGCGTCAGGTCGGGACCCCGAACCCAGGTCCACGAGTCAGTCGACACCACAGCCCCGGGTCACCGGGTCGTGTCGGGTACACAGCCCGGGCACCAGGGTCAGCTCGGGACCCCGGCCCCAGGTCCCCGGGTCATGTCGGGTACCCGGCCTGGTTCCCAGGTTCCGATGACCACCCCGGCACCAGGACCCCGGGTCACGTGGGGACACCGGCCCCAGGTCACCGGGTCACGTGTGGACCCCGGACACTGGTCACCTGGTCATGTCTGGTACCCAGCCTGGTTCCCAGGTTCCGATGACCACCCCGGCACCAGGACCCCGGGTCACGTGGGGACACCGGCCCCAGGTGAACGGGTCACGTGGGGACCCCGGCCCCAGGTCAGCGGGTCACGTGGGGACACCGGCCCCAGGTAACCGGGTCACGTGGGGACCCCGGCCCCAGGTCAGCGGGTCACGTGGGGTCACCGGCCCCAGGTCAGAGGGTCACGTGGGGACCCCGGACCCAGGTCACCTGGTCATGTGTGGTACCCAGCCTGGTTCCCAGGTTCCGATGACCACCCCGGCACCAGGACCCTGGGTCACGTGGGGACACCGGCCCCAGGTGACAGGGTCACGTGGGGACCCCGGCCCCAGGTCAGCGGGTCACGTGGGGACCCCGGCCCCAGGTAACCAAGGCAGGTCGGGACCCCAGCCCCAGGTCCCCGGGTCATGTCGGGTACCCGGCCTGGTTCCCAGGTTCCGATGACCACCCCGGCACCAGGACCCCGGGTCACGTGGGGACACCGGCCCCAGGTCAGCGGGTCACGTGGGGACCCTGGACCCAGGTCACCTGGTCATGTCTGGTACCCAGCCTGGTTCCCAGGTTCCGATGACCACCCCGGCACCAGGACCCCGGGTCACGTGGGGACACCGGCCCCAGGTGACCGGGTCAAGTGGGGACCCCGGCCCCAGGTCAGCGGGTCACGTGGGGACACCGGCCCCAGGTGACCGGGTCACGTGGGGACACCAGTCCCAGGTCAGCGGGTCACGTAGGGACACCGGCCCCAGGTAACCGGGTCACGTGGGGACCCCGGACCCAGGTCAGCGGGTCACGTGGGGTCACCGGCCCCAGGTGACCGGGTCACGTGGGGACACCGGCCCCAGGTGACCGGGTCACGTGGGGACACCGGCCCCAGGTAACCGGGTCACGTGGGGACCCCGGCCCCAGGTCAGCGGGTCACGTGGGGACACCGGCCCCAGGTGACCGGGTCACGTGGGGACACCGGCCCCAGGTAACCGGGTAACGTGGGGACCCCGGACCCAGGTCAGCGGGTCACGTGGGGACACCGGCCCCAGGTAACCGGGTCATACCGGGTCCTCGCACCCAGGTCACCGGGTCAAGTCGGGACCCCGGACCCAGGTCGGGTCATGTCACGTCCCATGCCCGGGTCCCCGGGTTGGATTTTTACCCAGACCCCAGGTCACCTGGTCATGTCGGGTACCCGGCCTGGTTCCTAGGTTCCGATGACCACCCCGGCACCAGGACCCCGGGTCACGTGGGGACACCGGCCCCAGGTCAGCGGGTCACGTGGGGACCCCGGACCCAGGTCACCTGGTCATGTCTGGTACCCAGCCTGGTTCCCAGGTTCCGATGACCACCCCGGCACCAGGACCCCGGGTCACGTGGGGACACCGGCCCCAGGTGACCGGGTCACGTGGGGACCCCGGCCCCAGGTGACCGGGTCACGTGGGGACACCGGACCCAGGTCAGCGGGTCACGTGGGGACCCCGGCCCCAGGTCAGAGGGTCACGTGGGGACACCGGCCCCAGGTCAGAGGGTCACGTGGGGACCCCGGACCCAGGTCACCTAGTCATGTGTGGTACCCAGCCTGGTTCCCAGGTTCCGATGACCACCCCGGCACCAGGACCCCGGGTCATGTGGGGACACCGGCCCCAGGTGACCGGGTCACGTGGGGACACCGTCCCCAGGTAACCGGGTCATACCGGGTCCCCGGACCCAGGTCAGCGGGTCACGTGGGGACACCGGCCCCAGGTAACCGGGTCATACCGGGTCCCCGGACCCAGGTCACCGGGTCAGGTCGGGACCCCGGACCCAGGTCGGGTCATGTCACGTTCCATACCCGGGTCCCCGGGTTGGATTTTTACCCAGACCCCGGGTCACAGGGTCATGTCGGGTCAACGGCCTGGGTACAAGGGTCTGGTGACCACCCCGACCCCAGGTCCCCGGGTCATGACGGGACACCGGACCAGGTCCCCGAGTCCGGTCGACACCACAGCCCCAGGTCACCGGGTCACGTCGGCACCCCGGAACCAGGTCACCGGGTCATGTCGGGACCCAGCCCGGGTCCCCGGGACGGGTTTTTACCCCAGCCGCAGATCACCGGGTCCTGTCGGGTACCCGGGTCGGGTCCCCTGGACAGGTCGGCACCCCGGCCCCGGGTCACGGGGTCATGTCGGGTCGCTGTCCCGGGTACCAGTGTCAGGTGACCACCCCGGCCCCGGGAGACGGAGTCATACCGGGTCCCCGGCCCGGGTCCCCGGGTTGCATCGGGACAAAAGCACCGGATCACTGGATCACGTGGGGTCCCGGGCCCGGGTCCCCGGGTTGCATCGGGACACCAGCGAAGGATCACCGGGTCCTGTCGGGTCCCCGGCCCGGGTCCCTTGGACAGGTCGTTAACCCAGCCCCAGGTCACCGGGTCATGTCGCGCACCCGGCCTGGTTCCCAGGTTCCGGTGACCACCCCGGCCCCAGGTGACCGGGTCACATGGGGACCCCGGCCCCAGGTCAGCGGGTCACGTGGGGACCCCGGCCCCAGTTCACCGCGTCAGGTCGGGACCCCGAACCCAGGTCCATGAGTCCGTCGACACCACAGCCCCGGGTCACCGGGTCATGTCGCGCACCCGGCCTGGTTCCCAGGTTCCGGTGACCACCCCGGCACCAGGACCCCGGGTCACGTGGGGACCCCGGCCCCAGGTCAGCGGGTCACGTGGGGACACCGGCCCCAGGTCAGAGGGTCACGTGGGGACACCGGCCCCAGGTCACCGCATCAGGTCGGGACCCCTAACCCAGATCCACGCGTCCGTCGACACCACAGCCCAGGGTCACCGGGTCGTGTCGGGTACAAAGCCCGGGCACCAGGGTAAGCTCGGGACCCCGGCCCCAGGTCCCCGGGTCATGTCGGGTACCCGGCCTGGTTCCCAGGTTCCGATGACCACCCCGGCACCAGGACCCCGGGTCACGTGGGGACCCCGGCCCCAGGTGACCGGGTCACGTGGGGACCCCGGACCCAGGTCACCTGGTCATGTCTGGTACCCAGCCTGGTTCCCAGGTTCCGATGACCACCCCGGCACCAGGACCCTGGGTCACGTGGGGACACCGGCCCCAGGTGACCAGGTCACGTGGGGACCCCGGCCCCAGGTCAGCGGGTCACGTGGGGACACCGGCCCCAGGTCAGCGGGTCACGTGCGGACCCCGGCCCCAGGTAACCAAGGCAGGTCGGGACCCCAGCCCCAGGTCCCCGGGTCATGTCGGGTACCCGGCCTGGTTCCCAGGTTCCGATGACCACCCCGGCACCATGACCCCGGGTCACGTGGGGACACCGGCACCAGGTGACCGGGTCACGTGTGGACCCCGGACCCAGGTCACCTGGTCATGTCTGGTACCCAGCCTGGTTCCCAGGTTCCGATGACCACCCCGGCACCAGGACCCCGGGTCACGTGGGGACACCGGCCCCAGGTGACCGGGTCACGTGGGGACCCCGGCCCCAGGTCAGCGGGTCACGTGGGGACACCGGCCCCAGGTAACCGGGTCACGTGGGGACCCCTGCCCAAGGTCAGCGGGTCACGTGGGGTCACCGGCCCCAGGTCAGAGGGTCACGTGGGGACCCCGGACCCAGGTCACCTAGTCATCTCTGGTACCCAGCCTGGTTCCCAGGTTCCGATGACCACCCCGGCACCAGGACCCCGGGTCACGTGGGGACACCGGCCCCAGGTGACCGGGTCACGTGGGGACCCCGGCCCCAGGCCAGCGGGTCACGTGGGGACCCCGGACCCAGGTCAGCGGGTCAGGTCGGGACCCCGGACCCAGTTCGTGTCATGTCACGTCCCATGCCCGGGTCCCCCGGTTGGATTTTTACCCAGGCCCCGGGTCACAGGGTCATGTCGGGTCAACGGCCTGGGTACAAGGGTCTGGTGACCACCCCGACCCCAGGTCCCCGGGTCATGACGGGACACCGGACCAGGTCCCCGAGTCCGGTCGACACCACAGCCCCAGGTCACCGGGTCACGTCGGGACCCAGCCCGGGTCCCCGGGACGGGTTTTTACCCCAGCCGCAGATCACCGGGTCCTGTCGGGTACCCGGGTCGGGTCCCTGGACAGGTCGGCACCCCGGCCCCGGGTCACGGGGTCATATCGGGTCGCTGTCCCGGGTACCACTGTCAGGTGACCACCCCGGCCCCGGGAGACGGAGTCATACCGGGTCCCCGGCCCGGGTCCACGGGTTGCATCGGGACAAAAGCACCGGATCACTGGATCACGTGGGGTCCCGGGCCCGGGTCCCCGGGTTGCATCGGGACACCAGCGAAGGATCACCGGGTCCTGTCGGGTCCCCGGCCCGGATCCCTTGGACAGGTCGTTAACCCAGCCCCAGGTCACCGGGTCATGTCGCGCACCCGGCCTGGTTCCCAGGTTCCGGTGACCACCCCGGCACCAGGTGACCGGTTCACATGGGGACCCCGGCCCCAGGTCAGCGGGTCACGTGGGGACCCCGGCCCCAGGTCACCGCGTCAGGTCGGGACCCCGAACCCAGGTCCACGAGTCCGTCGACACCACAGCCCCGGGTCACCGGGTCGTGTCGGGTACCCGGCCTGGTTCCCAGGTTCCGATGACCACCCCGGCACCAGGACCCCGGGTCACGTGGGGACCCCGGCCCCAGGTCAGCGGGTCACGTGGGGACACCGGCCCCAGGTCAGAGGGTCACGTGGGGACACCGGCCCCAGGTCACCGCGTCAGGTCGGGACCCCGAACCCAGGTCCACGAGTCAGTCGACACCACAGCCCCGGGTCACCGGTTCGTGTCGGGTACACAGCCCGGGCACCAGGGTCAGCTCGGGACCCCGGCCCCAGGTGACCGGGTCATGTCGGGTACCCGGCCTGGTTCCCAGGTTCCGATGACCACCCCGGCACCAGGACCCCGGGTCACGTGGGGACACCGGCCCCAGGTCACCGGGTCACGTGTGGACCCCGGACCCTGGTCACCTGGTCATGTCTGGTACCCAGCCTGGTTCCCAGGTTCCGATGACCACCCCGGCACCAGGACCCCGGGTCACGTGGGGACACCGGCCCCATGTGACCGGGTCACGTGGGGACCCCGGCCCCAGGTCAGCGGGTCACGTGGGGACACCGGCCCCAGGTAACCGGGTCACGTGGGGACCCCGGCCCCAGGTCAGCGGGTCACGTGGGGTCACCGGCCCCAGGTCAGAGGGTCACGTGGGGACCCCGGACCCAGGTCACCTGGTCATGTGTGGTACCCAGCCTGGTTCCCAGGTTCCGATGACCACCCCGGCACCAGGACCCTGGGTCACGTGGGGACACCGGCCCCAGGTGACCGGGTCACGTGGGGACCCCGGCCCCAGGTCAGCGGGTCACGTGGGGACCCCGGCCCCAGGTAACCAAGGCAGGTCGGGACCCCAGCCCCAGGTCCCCGGGTCATGTCGGGTACCCGGCCTGGTTCCCAGGTTCCGATGACCACCCCGGCACCAGGACCCCGGGTCACGTGGGGACACCGGCCCCAGGTCACCGGGTCACGTGGGGACCCTGGACCCAGGTCACCTGGTCATGTCTGGTACCCAGCCTGGTTCCCAGGTTCCGATGACCACCCCGGCACCAGGACCCCGGGTCACGTGGGGACACCGGCCCCAGGTGACCGGGTCAAGTGGGGACCCCGGCCCCAGGTCAGCGGGTCACGTGGGGACACCGGCCCCAGGTGACCGGGTCACGTGGGGACACCAGTCCCAGGTCAGCGGGTCACG
This sequence comes from Somateria mollissima, assembly GCA_951411735.1. NCBI lineage: Eukaryota > Metazoa > Chordata > Aves > Anseriformes > Anatidae > Somateria > Somateria mollissima. The sequence continues at coordinate 429,270 of CATOCB010000189.1, forward strand.
TAGGGACACCGGCCCCAGGTAACCGGGTCACGTGGGGACCCCGGACCCAGGTCAGCGGGTCACGTGGGGTCACCGGCCCCAGGTCACCGGGTCACGTGGGGACACCGGCCCCAGGTGACCGGGTCACGTGGGGACACCGGCCCCAGGTAACCGGGTCACGTGGGGACCCCGGCCCCAGGTCAGCGGGTCACGTGGGGACACCGGCCCCAGGTGACCGGGTCACGTGGGGACACCGGCCCCAGGTAACCGGGTAACGTGGGGACCCCGGACCCAGGTCAGCGGGTCACGTGGGGACACCGGCCCCAGGTAACCGGGTCATACCGGGTCCTCGCACCCAGGTCACCGGGTCAAGTCGGGACCCCGGACCCAGGTCGGGTCATGTCACGTCCCATGCCCGGGTCCCCGGGTTGGATTTTTACCCAGACCCCAGGTCACCTGGTCATGTCGGGTACCCGGCCTGGTTCCCAGGTTCCGATGACCACCCCGGCACCAGGACCCCGGGTCACGTGGGGACACCGACCCCAGGTCAGCGGGTCACGTGGGGACCCCGGACCCAGGTCACCTGGTCATGTCTGGTACCCAGCCTGGTTCCCAGGTTCCGATGACCACCCCGGCACCAGGACCCCGGGTCACGTGGGGACACCGGCCCCAGGTGACCGGGTCACGTGGGGACCCCGGCCCCAGGTGACCGGGTCACGTGGGGACACCGGACCCAGGTCAGCGGGTCACGTGGGGACCCCGGCCCCAGGTCAGAGGGTCACGTGGGGACACCGGCCCCAGGTCAGAGGGTCACGTGGGGACCCCGGACCCAGGTCACCTAGTCATGTGTGGTACCCAGCCTGGTTCCCAGGTTCCGATGACCACCCCGGCACCAGGACCCCGGGTCATGTGGGGACACCGGCCCCAGGTGACCGGGTCACGTGGGGACACCGTCCCCAGGTAACCGGGTCATACCGGGTCCCCGGACCCAGGTCAGCGGGTCACGTGGGGACACCGGCCCCAGGTAACCGGGTCATACCGGGTCCCCGGACCCAGGTCACCGGGTCAGGTCGGGACCCCGGACCCAGGTCGGGTCATGTCACGTTCCATACCCGGGTCCCCGGGTTGGATTTTTACCCAGACCCCGGGTCACAGGGTCATGTCGGGTCAACGGCCTGGGTACAAGGGTCTGGTGACCACCCCGACCCCAGGTCCCCGGGTCATGACGGGACACCTAACCAGGTCCCCGAGTCCGGTCGACACCACAGCCCCAGGTCACCGGGTCACGTCGGCACCCCGGAACCAGGTCACCGGGTCATGTCGGGACCCAGCCCGGGTCCCCGGGACGGGTTTTTACCCCAGCCGCAGATCACCGGGTCCTGTCGGGTACCCGGGTCGGGTCCCCTGGACAGGTCGGCACCCCGGCCCCGGGTCACGGGGTCATGTCGGGTCGCTGTCCCGGGTACCAGTGTCAGGTGACCACCCCGGCCCCGGGAGACGGAGTCATACCGGGTCCCCGGCCCGGGTCCCCGGGTTGCATCGGGACAAAAGCACCGGATCACTGGATCACGTGGGGTCCCGGGCCCGGGTCCCCGGGTTGCATCGGGACACCAGCGAAGGATCACCGGGTCCTGTCGGGTCCCCGGCCCGGGTCCCTTGGACAGGTCGTTAACCCAGCCCCAGGTCACCGGGTCATGTCGCGCACCCGGCCTGGTTCCCAGGTTCCGGTGACCACCCCGGCCCCAGGTGACCGGGTCACATGGGGACCCCGGCCCCAGGTCAGCGGGTCACGTGGGGACCCCGGCCCCAGTTCACCGCGTCAGGTCGGGACCCCGAACCCAGGTCCATGAGTCCGTCGACACCACAGCCCCGGGTCACCGGGTCATGTCGCGCACCCGGCCTGGTTCCCAGGTTCCGGTGACCACCCCGGCACCAGGACCCCGGGTCACGTGGGGACCCCGGCCCCAGGTCAGCGGGTCACGTGGGGACACCGGCCCCAGGTCAGAGGGTCACGTGGGGACACCGGCCCCAGGTCACCGCATCAGGTCGGGACCCCTAACCCAGATCCACGCGTCCGTCGACACCACAGCCCAGGGTCACCGGGTCGTGTCGGGTACACAGCCCGGGCACCAGGGTAAGCTCGGGACCCCGGCCCCAGGTCCCCGGGTCATGTCGGGTACCCGGCCTGGTTCCCAGGTTCCGATGACCACCCCGGCACCAGGACCCCGGGTCACGTGGGGACACCGGCCCCAGGTGACCGGGTCACGTGTGGACCCCGGACCCTGGTCACCTGGTCATGTCTGGTACCCAGCCTGGTTCCCAGGTTCCGATGACCACCCCGGCACCAGGACCCTGGGTCACGTGGGGACACCGGCCCCAGGTGACCAGGTCACGTGGGGACCCCGGCCCCAGGTCAGCGGGTCACGTGGGGACACCGGCCCCAGGTCAGCGGGTCACGTGCGGACCCCGGCCCCAGGTAACCAAGGCAGGTCGGGACCCCAGCCCCAGGTCCCCGGGTCATGTCGGGTACCCGGCCTGGTTCCCAGGTTCCGATGACCACCCCGGCACCATGACCCCGGGTCACGTGGGGACACCGGCCCCAGGTGACCGGGTCACGTGTGGACCCCGGACCCAGGTCACCTGGTCATGTCTGGTACCCAGCCTGGTTCCCAGGTTCCGATGACCACCCCGGCACCAGGACCCCGGGTCACGTGGGGACACCGGCCCCAGGTGACCGGGTCACGTGGGGACCCCGGCCCCAGGTCAGCGGGTCACGTGGGGACACCGGCCCCAGGTAACCGGGTCACGTGGGGACCCCTGCCCAAGGTCAGCGGGTCACGTGGGGTCACCGGCCCCAGGTCAGAGGGTCACGTGGGGACCCCGGACCCAGGTCACCTAGTCATCTCTGGTACCCAGCCTGGTTCCCAGGTTCCGATGACCACCCCGGCACCAGGACCCCGGGTCACGTGGGGACACCGGCCCCAGGTGACCGGGTCACGTGGGGACCCCGGCCCCAGGCCAGCGGGTCACGTGGGGACCCCGGACCCAGGTCAGCGGGTCAGGTCGGGACCCCGGACCCAGTTCGTGTCATGTCACGTCCCATGCCCGGGTCCCCCGGTTGGATTTTTACCCAGGCCCCGGGTCACAGGGTCATGTCGGGTCAACGGCCTGGGTACAAGGGTCTGGTGACCACCCCGACCCCAGGTCCCCGGGTGATGACGGGACACCGGACCAGGTCCCCGAGTCCGGTCGACACCACAGCCCCAGGTCACCGGGTCACGTCGGCACCCCGGAACCAGGTCACCGGGTCATGTCGGGACCCAGCCCGGGTCCCCGGGACGGGTTTTTACCCAAGCCCCAGATCACCGGGTCCTGTCGGGTACCCGGGTCGGGTCCCCTGGACAGGTCGGCACCCCGGCCCCGGGTGACGGGGTCATGTCGGGTCGCTGTCCCGGGTACCAGTGTCAGGTGACCACCCCGGCCCCGGGAGACGGAGTCATACCGGGTCCCCGGCCCGGGTCCCCGGGTTGCATCAGGACAAAAGCACCGGATCACTGGATCACGTGGGGTCCCAGGCCCGGGTCCCCGGGTTGCATCGGGACACCAGCGAAGGATCACCGGGTCCTGTCGGGTCCCCGGCCCGGGTCCCCTGGACAGGTCGTTAACCCGGCCCCAGGTCACCGGGTCATGTCGCGCACCCGGCCTGGTTCCCAGGTTCCGGTGACCACCCCGGCACCAGGACCCCGGGTCACGTAGGGACCCCGGCCCCAGGTCAGCGGGTCACGTGGGGACACCGGCCCCAGATCACCGCGTCAGGTCGGGACCCCGAACCCAGGTCCACGAGTCCGTCGACACCACAGCCCCGGGTCACCGGGTCGTGTCGGGTAACCGGCCTGGTTCCCAGGTTCCGATGACCACCCCGGCACCAGGATCCCGGGTCACGTGGGGACACCGGCCCCAGATGACCGGGTCACGTGGGGTCACCGGCCCCAGGTCAGAGGGTCACGTGGGGTCACCGGCCCCAGGTCAGAGGGTCACGTGGGGACCCCGGACCCGTGTCACCTGGTCATGTGTGGTACCCAGCCTGGTTCCCAGGTTCCGATGACCACCCCGGCACCAGGACCCCGGGTCACGTGGGGACACCGGCCTCAGGTGACCGGGTCACGTGGGGACACCGGCCCCAGGTCAGCGGGTCACGTGGGGACACCGGCCCCAGGTGACCGGGTCACGTGGGGACACCTGCCCCAGGACCCCGTGTCACGTGGGGACACCGGCCCCAGGTCAGCGGGTCACGTCGGGACCCCGGCCCCAGGTTAGCGGGTCACGTGGGGACCCTGGACCCAGGTCACCTGGTCATGTGTGGTACCCAGCCTGGTTCCCAGGTTCCGATGACCACCCCGGCACCAGGACCCCAGGTCACGTGGGGACACCGGCCCCAGGTGACCGGGTCACGTGGGGACCCCGGCCCCAGGTCAGCGGGTCATGTGGGGACACCGGCCCCAGGTCACCGCGTCAGGTCGGGACCCCGAACCCAGGTCCACGAGTCCGTCGACACCACAGCCCCGGGTCACCGGGTCGTGTCGGGTAACCGGCCTGGTTCCCAGGTTCCGATGACCACCCCGGCACCAGGACCCCGGGTCACGTGGGGACCCCGGCCCCAGGTGACCGGGTCACGCGGGGACCCCGGACCCAGGTCACCTGGTCATGTCTGGTACCCAGCCTGGTTCCCAGGTTCCGATGACCACCCCGGCACCAGGACCCCGGGTCACGTGGGGACACCGGCCCCAGGTGACCGGGTCACGTGGGGACCCCGGCCCCAGGCCAGCGGGTCACGTGGGGACCCCGGACCCAGGTCAGCGGGTCAGGTCGGGACCCCGGACCCAGTTCGTGTCATGTCACGTCCCATGCCCAGGTTCCCCGGTTGGATTTTTACCCAGGCCCCGGGTCACAGTGTCATGTCGGGTCAACGGCCTGGGTACAAGGGTCTGGTGACCACCCCGACCCCAGGTCCCCGGGTCATGACGGGACACCGGACCAGGTCCCCGAGTCCGGTCGACACCACAGCCCCAGGTCACCGGGTCACGTCGGCACCCCGGAACCAGGTCACCGGGTCATGTCGGGACCCAGCCCGGGTCCCCGGGACGGGTTTTTACCCCAGCCGCAGATCACCGGGTCCTGTCGGGTACCCGGGTCGGGTCCCCTGGACAGGTCGGCACCCCGGCCCCGGGTCACGGGGTCATGTCGGGTCGCTGTCCCGGGTACCAGTGTCAGGTGACCACCCCGGCCCCGGGAGACGGAGTCATACCGGGTCCCCGGCCCGGGTCCCCGGGTTGCATCGGGACAAAAGCACCGGATCACTGGATCACGTGGGGTCCCGGGCCCGGGTCCCCGGGTTGCATCGGGACACCAGCGAAGGACCACCGGGTCCTGTCGGGTCCCCGGCCCGGGTCCCCTGGACAGGTCGTTAACCCGGCCCCAGGTCACCGGGTCATGTCGCGCACCCGGCCTGGTTCCCAGGTTCCGGTGACCACCCCGGCACCAGGACCCCGGGTCACGTGGGGACCCCGGACCCAGGTCAGCGGGTCACGTGGGGACACCGGCCCCAGGTCAGCGGGTCACGTGGGGACACCGGCCCCAGGTCACCGCGTCAGGTCGGGACCCTGAACCCAGGTCCACGAGTCCGTCGACACCTCAGCCCCGGGTCACCGGGTCGTGTCGGGTAACCGGCCTGGTTCCCAGGTTCCGATGACCTCCCCGGCACCAGGACCCCGGGTTACGTGGAGACACCGGCCCCAGGTGACCGGGTCACGTGGGGTCACCGGCCCCAGGTCACCGGGTCACGTGGGGACACCGGCCCCAGGTCAGAGGGTCACGTGGGGTCACCGGCCCCAGGTCAGAGGGTCACGTGGGGACCCCGGACCCAGGTCACCTGGTCATGTCTGGTACCCAGCGTGGTTACCAGGTTCCGATGACCTCCCCGGCACCAGGACCCCGGGTCACGTGGGGACACCGGACCCAGGTGACCGGGTCACGTGGGGTCACCGGCCCCAGGTCAGCGGGTCACGTGGGGTCACCGGCCCCAGGTCAGCGGGTCACGTGGGGACACCGGCCTCAGGTCACCGGGTCACGTGGGGACACCGGCCCCAGGTCACCGGGTCACGTGGGGTCACCGGCCCCAGGTCAGCGGGTCACGTGGGGACACCGGCCCCAGGTAACCGGGTCACGTGGGGACCTCGGCCCCAGGTCACCGGGTCACGTGGGGACACCGGCCCCAGGTGACCGGGCTACGTGGGGACACCGGCCTCAGGTCAGCGGGTCACGTGGGGACACCGGCCCCAGGTAACCGGGTCATACCGAGTCCCCGGACCCAGGTCACCGGGTCAGGTCGGGACCCCTGACCCAGGTCGGGTCATGTCACGTCCCATACCCGGGTCCCCGGGTTGGATTTTTACCCAGGCCCCGGGTCACAGGGTCATGTCGGGTCAACGGCCTGGGTACAAGGGTCTGGTGACCACCCCGACCCCAGGTCCCCGGGTCATGACGGGACACCGGACCAGGTCCCCGAGTCCGGTCGACACCACAGCCCCAGGTCACCGGGTCACGTCGGCACCCCGGAACCAGGTCACCGGGTCATGTCGGGACCCAGCCCGGGTCCCCGGGACGGGTTTTTACCCCAGCCGCAGATCACCGGGTCCTGTCGGGTACCCGGGTCGGGTCCCCTGGACAGGTCGGCACCCCGGCCCCGGGTCACGGGGTCATGTCGGGTCGCTGTCCCGGGTACCAGTGTCAGGTGACCACCCCGGCCCCGGGAGACGGAGTCATACCGGGTCCCCGGCCCGGGTCCCCGGGTTGCATCGGGACAAAAGCACCGGATCACTGGATCACGTGGGGTCCCAGGCCCGGGTCCCCGGGTTGCATCGGGACACCAGCGAAGGATCACCGGGTCCTGTCGGGTCCCCGGCCCGGGTCCCCTGGACAGGTCGTTAACCCGGCCCCAGGTCACCGGGTCATGTCGCGCACCCGGCCTGGTTCCCAGGTTCCGGTGACCACCCCGGCACCAGGACCCCGGGTCACGTGGGGACCCCGGCCCCAGGTCAGAGGGTCACGTGGGGACACCGGCCCCAGGTCACCGCGTCAGGTCGGGACTACGAACCCAGGTCCACGAGTCCGTCGACACCACAGCCCCGGGTCACCGGGTCGTGTCGGGTAACCGGCCTGGTTCCCAGGTTCCGATGACCACCCCGGCACCAGGTCACCGGGTCACGTGGGGACCCCGGCCCCAGGTCAGAGGGTCACGTGGGGTCACCGGCCCCAGGTCAGAGGGTCACGCGGGGACCCCGGACCCAGGTCACCTGGTCATGTGTGGTACCCAGCCTGGTTCCCAGGTTCCGATGACCACCCCGGCACCAGGACCCCGGGTCATGTGGGGACCCCGGCCCCAGGTGACCGGGTCACGTGGGGACACCGGCCCCAGGTCAGCGGGTCACGTGGGGTCCCCGGCCCCAGGTGACCGGGTCACGTGGGGACACCGGCCCCAGGTGACCGGGTCACGTGGGGACACCGGCCCCAGGTCAGCGGGTCACGTGGGGACACCGGCCCCAGGTGACCGGGTCACGTGGGGACACCGGCCCCAGGTCACCGGGTCACGTGGGGACACCTGCCCCAGGTCAGCGCGTCACGTGGCGACACCGGCCCCAGGTCAGCGGGTCATGTGGGGACACCGGCCCCAGGTAACCAAGGCAGGTCGGGACCCAGCCCGGGTCCCCGGGACGGGTTTTTACCCCAGCCGCAGATCACCGGGTCCTGTCGGGTCCCCGGCCCGGGTCCCCTGGACAGGTCGATAACCCGGCCCCAGGTCACCCGGTCATGTCGCGCACCCGGCCTGGTTCCCAGGTTCCGATGACCACCCCGGCACCAGGACCCCGGGTCACGTGGGGACCCCGGCCCCAGGTGACCGGGTCACGTGGGGTCACCGGCCCCAGGTCAGTGGGTCACGTGGGGACCCCGGCCCCAGGTCACCGGATCACGTGGGGTCACCGGCCCCAGGTCAGAGGGTCACGTGGGGACCCCGGACCCAGGTCACCTGGTCATGTGTGGTACCCAGCGTGGTTCCCAGGTTCCGATGACCTCCCCGGCACCAGGACCCCGGGTCACGTGGGGACACCTACCCCAGGTGACCGGGTCACGTGGGGTCACCGGCCCCAGGTCAGCGGGTCACGTGGGGTCACCGGCCCCAGGTCACCGGGTCACGTGGGGACCCCGGCCCCAGGTCAGCGGGTCACGTGGGGACACCGGCCCCAGGTCAGCGGGTCACGTGGGGACACCGGCCTCAGGTCAGCGGGTCACGTGGGGACACCGGCCCCAGGTCAGTGGGTCACGTGGGGACCCCGGACCCAGGTCAGCGGGTCACGTGGGGACACCGGCCCCAGGTAACCGGGTCATACCGAGTCCCCGGACCCAGGTCACCGGGTCAGTTCGGGACCCCGGACCCAGGTCGGGTCATGTCACGTCCCATGCCCGGATCCCCGGGTTGGATTTTTACCCAGGCCCTGGGTCACAGGGTCATGTCGGGTCAACGGCCTGGGTACAAGGGTCTGGTGACCACCCCGACCCCAGGTCCCCGGGTCATGACGGGACACCGGACCAGGTCCCCGAGTCCGGTCGACACCACAGCCCCAGGTCACCGGGTCAGGTCGGCACCCCGGAACCAGGTCACTGGGTCATGTCGGGACCAAGCCCGGGTCCCCGGGACGGGTTTTTACCCCAGCCGCAGATCACCGGGTCCTGTCGGGTACCCGGGTCGGGTCCCCTGGACAGGTCGGCACCCCGGCCCCGGGTCACGGGGTCATGTCGGGTCGCTGTCCCGGGTACCAGTGTCAGGTGACCACCCCGGCCCCGGGAGACGGAGTCATACTGGGTCCCCGGCCCGGGTCCCAGGGTTGCATCGGGACAAAAGCACCGGATCACTGGATCACGTGGGGTCCCGGGCCCGGGTCCCCGGGTTGCATCGGGACACCAGCGAAGGACCACCGGGTCCTGTCGTGTCCCCGGCCCGGGTCCCCTGGACAGGTCGTTAACCCGGCCCCAGGTCACCGGGTCATGTCGCGCAACCGGCCTGGTTCCCACGTTCCGGTGACCACCCCGGCACCAGGACCCCGGGTCACGTGGGGACCCCGGCCCCAGGTCAGCGGGTCACGTGGGGACACCGGCCCCAGGTCACCGCGTCAGGTCGGGACCCCGAACCCAGGTCCACGAGTCCGTCGACACCACAGCCCCGGGTCACCGGGTCGTGTCGGGTAACCGGCCTGGTTCCCAGGTTCCGATGACCACCCCGGCACCAGGACCCCGGGTCACGTGGGGACCCCGGCCCCAGGTGACCGGGTCACGTGGGGTCACCGGCCCCAGGTCAGCGGGTCACGTGGGGTCACCGGCCCCAGGTCAGCAGGTCACGTGGGGACCCCGGCCCCAGGTGACCGGGTCACGTGGGGACACCGGCCCCAGGTCACCGGGTGACGTGGGGACCCCGGCCCCAGGTCAGCGGTTCACGTGGGGACACCGGCCCCAGGTGACCGGGTCACGTGGGGACCCCGGCCCCAGGTCAGCGGGTCACGTGTGGACCCCGGCCCCAGGTCAGCGGGTCACGTGGGGACACCGGCCCCAGGTAACCAAGGTAGGTCGGGACCCAGCCCGGGTCCCCGGGACGGGTTTTTACCCCAGCCGCAGATCACCGGGTCCTGTCGGGTCCCCGGCCCGTGTCCCCTGGACAGGTCGATAACCCGGCCCCAGGTCACCCGGTCATCTCGCGCACCCGGCCTGGTTCCCAGGTTCCAATGACCACCCCGGCACCAGGACCCCGGGTCACGTGGGGACACCGGCCCCAGGTGACCGGGTCACGTGTGGTCACCGGCCCCAGGTCAGCGGGTCACGTGGGGACCCCGGCCCCAGGTCACCGGATCACGTGGGGTCACCGGCCCCAGGTCAGAGGGTCACGTGGGGACCCCGGACCCAGGTCACCTGGTCATGTGTGGTACCCAGAGTGGTTCCCAGGTTCCGATGACCTCCCCGGCACCAGGACCCCGGGTCACGTGGGGACACCGGCCCCAGGTGACCGGGTCACGTGGGGTCACCGGCCCAAGGTCAGCGGGTCACGTGGGTTCACCGGCCCCAGGTCAGCGGGTCACGTGGGGACACCAGCCCCAGGTGACCGGGTCACGTGGGGACACCAGCCCCAGGTCAGCGGGTCACGTGGGGTCACCGGCCCCAGGTCAGAGGGTCACGTGGGGACCCCGGACCCAGGTCACCTAGTCATGTGTGGTACCCAGCCTGGTTCCAAGGTTCCGATGACCACCCCGGCACCAGGACCCCGGGTCACGTGGGGACACCGGCCCCAGGTGACCGGGTCACGTGGGGTCACCGGCCCCAGGTCACCGGGTCACGTGGGGTCACCGGCCCCAGGTCAGCGGGTCACGTGGGGACACCGGCCCCAGGTGACCGGGTCACGTGGGGACACCGGCCCCAGGTCAGCGGGTCACGTGGGGACCCCGGCCCCAGGTCAGCGGGTCACGTGGGGATACCGGCCCCAGGTGACCGGGTCACGTGGGGACACCTGCCCCAGGTCAGCGGGTCACGTGGGGACCCCGGACCCAGGTCAGCGGGTCACGTGGGGACACCGGCCCCAGGTAACCAAGGCAGGTCGGGACCCAGCCCGGGTCCCCGGGACGGGTTTTTACCCCAGCCGCAGATCACCGGGTCCTGTCGGGTCCCCGGCCCGTGTCCCCTGGACAGGTCGATAACCCGGCCCCAGGTCACCCGGTCATCTCGCGCACCCGGCCTGGTTCCCAGGTTCCGATGACCACCCCGGCACCAGGACCCCGGGTCACGTGGGGACACCGGCCCCAGGTGACCGGGTCACGTGGAGTCACCGGCCCCAGGTCAGCGGGTCACGTGGGGACCCCGGCCCCAGGTCACCAGGTCACGTGGGGTCACCGGCCCCAGGTCAGAGGGTCACGTGGGGACCCCGGACCCAGGTCACCTGGTCATGTGTGGTACCCAGCGTGGTTCCCAGGTTCCGATGACCTCCCCGGCACCAGGACCCCGGGTCACGTGGGGACACCGGCCCCAGGTGACCGGGTCACGTGGGGTCACCGGCCCCAGGTCAGCGGGTCACGTGGGGTCACCGGCCTCAGGTTAGCGGGTCACATGTAGACACCGGCCCCAGGTGACCGGGTCACGTGGGGACACCGGCCCCAGGTCAGAGGGTCACGTGGGGACCCCGGACCCAGGTCACCTGGTCATGTGTGGTACCCAGCCTGGTTCCCAGGTTCCGATGACCTCCCCGGCACCAGGACCCCGGGTCACGTGGGGACACCGGCCCCAGGTGACAGGGTCACGTGGGGACACCGGCCCCAGGTCAGAGGGTCACGTGGGGACCCTGGACACAGGTCACCTGGTCATGTGTGGTACCCAGCCTGGTTCCCAGGTTCCGATGACCTCCCCGGCACCAGGACCCCGGGTCACGTGGGGACACCGGCCCCAGGTGACCGGGTCACGTGGGGTCACCGGCCCCAGGTCAGCGGGTCACGTGGGGACACCGGCCCAAGGTCAGCGGGTCACGTGGGGACACCGGCAACCAGGTGACCGGGTCACGTGGGGTCACCGGCCCCAGGTCAGAGGGTCACGTGGGGACACCGGCCCCAGGTCACCGGGTCACGTGGGGACCCCGGCCCCAGGTCAGCGGGTCACGTGGGGACACTGGCCCCAGGTGACCGGGTCACGTGGGGACACCGGCCTCAGGTCAGCGGGTCACGTGGGGACACCGGCCCCAGGTCAGCGGGTCACGTGGGGACCCCGGACCCAGGTCAGCGGGTCACGTGGGGACACCGGCCCCAGGTAACCGGGTCATACCGAGTCCCCGGACCCAGGTCACCGGGTCAGGTCGGGACCCCGGACCCAGGTCGGGTCATGTCACGTCCCATGCCCGGGTCCCCGGGTTGGATTTTTACCCAGGCCCCGGGTCACAGGGTCATGTCGGGTCAACGGCCTGGGTACAATGGTCTGGTGACCACCCCGACCCCAGGTCCCCGGGTCATGACGGGACACCGGACCAGGTCCCCGAGTCCGGTCGACACCACAGCCCCAGGTCACCGGGTCACGTCGGCACCCCGGAACCAGGTCACCGGGTCATGCCGGGACCCAGCCCGGGTTTCCCGGGACGGGTTTTTACCCCAGCCGCAGATCACCGGGTCCTGTCGGGTACCCGGGTCGGGTCCCCTGGACAGGTCGGCACCCCGGCCCCGGGTCACGGGGTCATGTCGGGTCGCTGTCCCGGGTACCAGTGTCAGGTGACCACCCCGGCCCCGGGAGACGGAGTCATACCGGGTCCCCGGCCCGGGTCCCCGGGTTGCATCAGGACAAAAGCACCGGATCACTGGATCACGTGGGGTCCCAGGCCCGGGTCCCCGGGTTGCATCGGGACACCAGCGAAGGATCACCGGGTCCTGTCGGGTCCCCGGCCCGGGTCCCCTGGACAGATCGTTAACCCGGCCCCAGGTCACCGGGTCATGTCGCGCACCCGGCCTGGTTCCCAGGTTCCGGTGACCACCCTGGCACCAGGACCCCGGGTCACGTGGGGACCCCGGCCCCAGGTCAGAGGGTCACGTGGGGACACCGGCCCCAGGTCACCGCGTCAGGTCGGGACTACGAACCCAGGTCCACGAGTCCGTCGACACCACAGCCCCGGGTCACCGGGTCGTGTCGGGTAACCGGCCTGGTTCCCAGGTTCCGATGACCACCCCGGCACCAGGACCCCGGGTCACGTGGGGACACCGGCCCCAGCTCAGCGGGTCACGTGGGGACACCGGCCCCAGGTCACCGGGTCACGTGGGGACCCCGGCCCCAGGTCACCGGGTCACGTGGGGACCCCGGCCCAAGGTCAGAGGGTCACGTGGGGTCACCGGCCCCAGGTCAGAGGGTCACGCGGGGACCCCGGACCCAGGTCACCTGGTCATGTGTGGTACCCAGCCTGGTTCCCAGGTTCCGATGACCACCCCGGCACCAGGACCCCGGGTCATGTGGGGACCCCGGCCCCAGGTGACCGGGTCACGTGGGGACACCGGCCCCAGGTCAGCGGGTCACGTGGGGTCACCGGCCCCAGGTCAGCGGGTCACGTGGGGACACCGGCCCCAGGTGACCGGGTCACGTGGGGACACCGGCCCCAGGTCAGCGGGTCACGTGGGGACACCGGCCCCAGGTGACCGGGTCACGTGGGGACACCGGCCCCAGGTCAGCAGGTCACGTGGGGACCCCAGCCCCAGGTCAGCGCGTCACGTGGCGACACCGGCCCCAGGTCAGCGGGTCATGTGGGGACACCGGCCCCAGGTAACCAAGGCAGGTCGGGACCCAGCCCGGGTCCCCGGGACGGGTTTTTACCCCAGCCGCAGATCACCGGGTCCTGTCGGGTCCCCGGCCCGGGTCCCCTGGACAGGTCGATAACCCGGCCCCAGGTCACCCGGTCATGTCGCGCACCCGGCCTGGTTCCCAGGTTCCGATGACCACCCCGGCACCAGGACCCCGGGTCACGTGGGGACCCCGGCCCCAGGTGACCGGGTCACGTGGGGTCACCGGCCCCAGGTCAGCGGGTCACGTGGGGACCCCGGCCCCAGGTCACCGGATCACGTGGGGTCACCGGCCCCAGGTCAGAGGGTCACGTGGGTACCCCGGACCCAGGTCACCTGGTCATGTGTGGTACCCAGCGTGGTTCCCAGGTTCCGATGACCTCCCCGGCACCAGGACCCCGGGTCACGTGGGGACACCGGCCCCAGGTGACCGGGTCAGGGGGGGTCCCCGGCCCCAGGTCAGCGGGTCACGTGGGGTCACCGGCCCCAGGTCAGCGGGTCACGTGTAGACACCGGCCCCAGGTGACCGGGTCACGTGGGGACACCGGCCCCAGGTCAGAGGGTCACGTGGGGACCCCGGACCCAGGTCACCTGGTCATGTGTGGTACCCAGCCTGGTTCCCAGGTTCCGATGACCTCCCCGGCACCAGGACCCCGGGTCACGTGGGGACACCTACCCCAGGTGACCGGGTCACGTGGGGTCACCGGCCCCAGGTCAGCGGGTCACGTGGGGTCACCGGCCCCAGGTCACCGGGTCACGTGGGGAACCCGGCCCCAGGTCAGCGGGTCACGTGGGGACACCGGCCCCAGGTCAGCGGGTCACGTGGGGACACCGGCCTCAGGTCAGCGGGTCACGTGGGGTCACCGGCCCCAGGTCAGCGGGTCACGTGGGGTCACCGGCCCCAGGTCAGCGGGTCACGTGGGGACACCGGCCCCAGGTGACCGGGTCATATGGGGTCACCGGCCCCAGGTCAGCGAGTCACGTGGGGACCCCGGCCCCAGGTCACCGGGTCACGTGGGGACCCCGGCCCCAGGTCAGCGGGTCACGTGGGGACCCCGGCCCCAGGTCAGCGGGTCACGTGGGGACACCGGCCCCAGGTAACCAAGGCAGGTCGGGACCCCGAACCAAAGTCCACGAGTCCGTCGACACCACAGCCCCGGGTCACCGGGTCATGTCGGGTAAGCGGCCTGGTTCCCAGGTTCCGATGACCACCCCGGCACCAGAACTCCGGGTCACGTGGGGACACCGGCCCCAGGTCAGCGGGTCACGTGGGGACACCGGCCTCAGGTCAGCGGGTCACGTGGGGACACCGGCCCCAGGTCAGTGGGTCACTAGGGGACCCCGGACCCAGGTCAGCGGGTCACGTGGGGACACCGGCCCCAGGTAACCGGGTCATACCGAGTCCCCGGACCCAGGTCACCGGGTCAGTTCGGGACCCCGGACCCAGGTCGGGTCATGTCACGTCCCATGCCCGGATCCCCGGGTTGGATTTTTACCCAGGCCCTGGGTCACAGGGTCATGTCGGGTCAACGGCCTGGGTACAAGGGTCTGGTGACCACCCCGACCCCAGGTCCCCGGGTCATGACGGGACACCGGACCAGGTCCCCGAGTCCGGTCGACACCACAGCCCCAGGTCACCGGGTCACGTCGGCACCCCGGAACCAGGTCACCGGGTCATGTCGGGACCAAGCCCGGGTCCCCGGGACGGGTTTTTACCCCAGCCGCAGATCACCGGGTCCTGTCGGGTACCCGGGTCGGGTCCCCTGGACAGGTCGTCACCCCGGCCCCGGGTCACGGGGTCATGTCGGGTCGCTGTCCCGGGTACCAGTGTCAGGTGAACACCCCGGCCCCGGGAGACGGAGTCATACCGGGTCCCCGGCCCGGGTCCCCGGGTTGCATCGGGACAAAAGCACCGGATCACTGGATCACGTGGGGGCCCGGGCCCGGGTCCCCGGGTTGCATCGGGACACCAGCGAAGGACCACCGGGTCCTGTCGGGTCCCCGGCCCGGGTCCCCTGGACAGGTCGTTAACCCGGCCCCAGGTCACCGGGTCATGTCGCGCAACCGGCCTGGTTCCCAGGTTCCGGTGACCACCCCGGCACCAGGACCCCGGGTCACGTGGGGACCCCGGCCCCAGGTCAGCGGGTCACGTGGGGACACCGGCCCCAGGTCACCGCGTCAGGTCGGGACCCCGAACCCAGGTCCACGAGTCCGTCGACACCACAGCCCCGGTCACCGGGTCGTGTCGGGTAACCGGCCTGGTTCCCAGGTTCCGATGACCACCCCGGCACCAGGACCCCGGGTCACGTGGGGACACCGGCCCCAGGTCAGCGGGTCACGTGGGGACCCCGGCCCCAGGTGACCGGATCACGTGGGGTCACCGGCCCCAGGTCAGAGGGTCACGTGGGGACCCCGGACCCAGGTCACCTGGTCATGTGTGGTACCCAGAGTGGTTCCCAGGTTCCGATGACCTCCCCGGCACCAGGACCCCGGGTCACGTGGGGACGCCGGCCCAGGTGACCGGGTCACGTGGGGTCACCGGCCCAAGGTCAGCGGGTCACGTGGGGTCACCGGCCCCAGGTCAGCGGGTCACGTGGGGACACCAGCCCCAGGTGACCGGGTCACGTGGGGACACCAGCCCCAGGTCAGCGGGTCACGTGGGGTCACCGGCCCCAGGTCAGCGGGTCACGTGGGGACCCCGGACCCAGGTCACCTAGTCATGTGTGGTACCCAGCCTGGTTCCAAGGTTCCGATGACCACCCCGGCACCAGGACCCCGGGTCACGTGGGGACATCGGCCCCAGGTGACCGGGTCACGTGGGGTCACCGGCCCCAGGTCAGCGGGTCACGTGGGGACACCGGCCCCAGGTCAGCGGGTCACGTGGGGTCACCGGCCTCAGGTTAGCGGGTCACGTGTAGACACCGGCCCCAGGTGACTGGGTCACGTGGGGACACCGGCCCCAGGTCAGAGGGTCACGTGGGGACCCCGGACCCAGGTCACCTGGTCATGTGTGGTACCCAGCCTGGTTCCCAGGTTCCGATGACCTCCCCGGCACCAGGACCCCGGGTCACGTGGGGACACCGGCCCCAGGTGACCGGGTCACGTGGGGACACCGGCCCCAGGTCAGAGGGTCACGTGGGGACCCTGGACCCAGGTCACCTGGTCATGTGTGATACCCAGCCTGGTTCCCAGGTTCCGATGACCTCCCCGGCACCAGGACCCCGGGTCACGTGGGGACACCGGCCCCAGGTGACCGGGTCACGTGGGGTCACCGGCCCCAGGTCAGCGGGTCACGTGGGGACCCCGGCCCCAGGTCAGCAGGTCACGTGGGGTCACCGGCCCCAGGTCAGAGGGTCACGTGGGGACCCCGGACCCAGGTCACCTGGTCATGTGTGGTACCCAGCGTGGTTCCCAGGTTCCGATGACCTCCCCGGCACCAGGACCCCGGGTCACGTGGGGACACCGGCCCCAGGTGACCGGGTCACGTGGGGTCACCGGCCCCAGGTCACCGGGTCACGTGGGGACACCGGCCCCAGGTCACCGCGTCAGGTCGGGACCCCGAACCCAGGTCCACGAGTCCGTCGACACCACAGCCCCGGGTCACCGGGTCGTGTCGGGTAACCGGCCTGGTTCCCAGGTTCCGATGACCTCCCCGGCACCAGGACCCCGGGTCACGTGGGGACACCGGCCCCAGGTGACCGGGTCACGTGGGGACACCGGCCCCAGGTCACCGGGTCACGTGGGGACACCGGCCCCAGGTCACCGGGTCACGTGGGGACCCCGGCCCCAGGGCAGAGGGTCACGTGGGGTCACCTGCCCCATGTCAGAGGGTCACGCGGGGACCCCGGACCCAGGTCACCTGGTCATGTCTGGTACCCAGCCTGGTTCCCAGGTTCCGATGACCACCCCTGCACCAGGACCCCGGGTCATGTGGGGACCCCGGCCCCAGGTGACCGGGTCACGTGGGGACACCGGCCCCAGGTCAGCGGGTCACGTGGGGTCACCGGCCCCAGGTCAGCGGGTCACGTGGGGACCCCGGCCCCAGGTCAGCCGGTCACGTGGGGACACCGGCCCCAGGTGACCGGGTCACGTGGGGACACCGGCCCCAGGTCAGCGGGTCACGTGAGGACCCCGGCCCCCGGTCAGCTGGTCACGTGGGGACACCGGCCCCAGGTAACCAAGGCAGGTCGGGACCCAGCCCGGGTCCCCGGGACGGGTTTTATCCCAGCCGCAGATCACCGGGTCCTGTCGGGTCCCCGGCCCGGGTCCCCTGGACAGGTCGATAACCCGGCCCCAGGTCACCCGGTCATGTCGCGCACCCGGCCTGGTTCCCAGGTTCCGATGACCACCCCGGCACCAGGACCCCGGGTCACGTGGGGACACCGGCCCCAGGTGACCGGGTCACGTGGGGTCACCGGCCCCAGGTCAGCGGGTCACGTGGGGACCCCGGCCCCAGGTCAGCGGGTCACGTGGGGTCACCGGCCCCAGGTCAGAGGGTCACGTGGGGACCCCGGACCCAGGTCACCTGGTCATGTGTGGTACCCAGCGCGGTTCCCAGGTTCCGATGACCTCCCCGACACCAGGACCCCGGGTCACGTGGGGACACCGGCCCCAGGTGACCGGGTCACGTGGGGTCACCGGCCCCAGGTCACCGGGTCACGTGGGGTCACCGGCCCCAGGTCAGCGGGTCACGTGGGGACACCGGCCCCAGGTGACCGGGTCACGTGGGGACACCGGACCCAGGTCAGAGGGTCACGTGGGGACCCCGGACCCAGGTCACCTGGTCATGTGTGGTACCCAGCCTGGTTCCCAGGTTCCGATGACCTCCCCGGCACCAGGACCCCGGGTCACGTGGGGACCCCGGCCCCAGGTGACCGGGTCACGTGGGGTCACCGGCCCCAGGTCAGCGGGTCACGTGGGGTCACCGGCCCCAGGTCAGCGGGTCACGTGGGGACACCGGCCCCAGGTGACCGGGTCACATGGGGTCACCGGCCCCAGGTCACCGGGTCACGTGGGGACCCCGGCCCCAGGTCACCGGGTCACGTGGGGACCCCGGCCCCAGGTCAGTGGGTCACGTGGGGACCCCGGCCCCAGGTCAGCGGGTCACGTGGGGACACCGGCCCCAGGTAACCAAGGCAGGTCGGGACCCAGCCCGGGTCCCCGGGACGGGTTTTTACCCCAGCCACAGATCAACGGGTCCTGTCGGGTCCCTGTCCCGGGTCCCCTGGACAGGTCGATAACCCGGCCCCAGGTCACCCGGTCATCTCGCGCACCCGGCCTGGTTCCCAGGTTCCGATGACCACCCCGGCACCAGGACCCCGGGTCACGTGGGGACACCGGCCCCAGGTGACCGGGTCACGTGGGGTCACCGGCCCCAGGTCAGCGGGTCACGTGGGGACCCCGGCCCCAGGTCAGCGGATCACGTGGGGTCACCGGCCCCAGGTCAGAGGGTCACGTGGGGACCCCGGACCCAGGTCACCTGGTCACGTTGGGACCCCGGCCCCAGGTCAGCGGGTCACGTGGGAACACCGGCCCCAGGTCACCGGGTCACGTGGGGACACCGGCCCCAGGTCAGCGGGTCATGTGGGGACCCCGGCCCCAGGTGACCGGGTCACATGGGGACACCGGCCTCAGGTCAGCGGGTCACGTGGGGACACCGGCCCCAGGTCAGCGGGTCACGTGGGGACCCCGGACCCAGGTCACCGGGTCACGTGGGGACCCCGGCCCCAGGTCAGCGGGTCACGTGGGAACACCGGCCCCAGGTCACCGGGTCACGTGGGGACACCGGCCTCAGGTCAGCGGGTCACGTGGGGACACCGGCCCCAGGTCAGCGGGTCACGTGGGGACCCCGGACCCAGGTCAGCGGGTCACGTGGGGACACCGGCCCCAGGTAACCGGGTCATACCGAGTCCCCGGACCCAGGTCACCGGGTCAGTTCGGGACCCCGGACCCAGGTCGGGTCATGTCACGTCCCATGCCCGGGTCCCCGGGTTGGATTTTTACCCAGGCCCCGGGTCACAGGGTCATGTCGGGTCAACGGCCTGGGTACAAGGGTCTGGTGACCACCCCGACCCCAGGTCCCCGGGTCATGACGGGACACCGGACCAGGTCCCCGAGTCCGGTCGACACCACAGCCCCAGGTCACCGGGTCACGTCGGCACCCCGGAACCAGGTCACCGGGTCATGTCGGGACCCAGCCCGGGTCCCCGGGACGGGTTTTTACCCCAGCCGCAGATCACCGGGTCCTGTTGGGTACCCGGGTCGGGTCCCCTGGACAGGTCGGCACCCCGGCCCCGGGTCACGGGGTCATGTCGGGTCGCTGTCCCGGGTACCAGTGTCAGGTGACCACCCCGGCCCCGGGAGACGGAGTCATACCGGGTCCCCGGCCCGGGTCCCCGGGTTGCATCGGGACAAAAGCACCGGATCACTGGATCACGTGGGGTCCCGGGCCCGGGTCCCCGGGTTGCATCGGGACACCAGCGAAGGACCACCGGGTCCTGTCGGGTCCCCGGCCCGGGTCCCCTGGACAGGTCGTTAACCCGGCCCCAGGTCACCGGGTCATGTCGCGCACCCGGCCTGGTTCCCAGGTTCCGGTGACCACCCCGGCACCAGGACCCCGGGTCACGTGGGGACCCCGGACCCAGGTCAGCGGGTCACGTGGGGACACCGGCCCCAGGTCACCGCGTCAGGTCGGGACCCCGAACCCAGGTCCACGAGTCCGTCGACACCACAGCCCCGGGTCACGGGGTCGTGTCGGGTAACCGGCCTGGTTCCCAGGTTCCGATGACCACCCCGGCACCAGGACCCCGGGTCACGTGGGGACCCCGGCCCCAGGTGACCGGGTCACGTGGGGTCACCGGCCCCAGGTCAGCGGGTCACGTGGGGTCACCGGCCCCAGGTCAGCGGGTCACGTGGGGACACCGGCCCCAGGTGACCGGGTCACGTGGGGACCCCGGCCCCAGGTCAGCGGGTCACGTGGTGTCACCGGCCCCAGGTCAGCGGGTCACGTGGGGTCACCGGCCCCAGGTCAGCGGGTCACGTGGGGACCCCGGCCCCAGGTCAGCGGGTCACGTGGGGACACCGGCCCCAGGTGACCGGGTCACGTGGGGACACCGGCCCCAGGTCAGCGGGTCACGTGGGGACCCCGGACCCAGGTCAGCAGGTCACGTGGGGACACCGGCCCCAGGTCAGCGGGTCACGTGGGGACACCGGCCCCAGGTCACCGCGTCAGGTCGGGACCCCGAACCCAGGTCCACGAGTCCGTCGACACCACAGCCCCGGTCACCGGGTCGTGTCGGGTAACCGGCCTGGTTCCCAGGTTCCGATGACCACCCCGGCACCAGGACCCCGGGTCACGTGGGGACACCGGCCCCAGGTCAGCGGGTCACGTGGGGACCCCGGCCCCAGGTGACCGGATCACGTGGGGTCACCGGCCCCAGGTCAGAGGGTCACGTGGGGACCCCGGACCCAGGTCACCTGGTCATGTGTGGTACCCAGAGTGGTTCCCAGGTTCCGATGACCTCCCCGGCACCAGGACCCCGGGTCACGTGGGGACGCCGGCCCAGGTGACCGGGTCACGTGGGGTCACCGGCCCAAGGTCAGCGGGTCACGTGGGGTCACCGGCCCCAGGTCAGCGGGTCACGTGGGGACACCAGCCCCAGGTGACCGGGTCACGTGGGGACACCAGCCCCAGGTCAGCGGGTCACGTGGGGTCACCGGCCCCAGGTCAGCGGGTCACGTGGGGACCCCGGACCCAGGTCACCTAGTCATGTGTGGTACCCAGCCTGGTTCCAAGGTTCCGATGACCACCCCGGCACCAGGACCCCGGGTCACGTGGGGACATCGGCCCCAGGTGACCCGGTCACGTGGGGTCACCGGCCCCAGGTCAGCGGGTCACGTGGGGACACCGGCCCCAGGTCAGCGGGTCACGTGGGGTCACCGGCCTCAGGTTAGCGGGTCACGTGTAGACACCGGCCCCAGGTGACTGGGTCACGTGGGGACACCGGCCCCAGGTCAGAGGGTCACGTGGGGACCCCGGACCCAGGTCACCTGGTCATGTGTGGTACCCAGCCTGGTTCCCAGGTTCCGATGACCTCCCCGGCACCAGGACCCCGGGTCACGTGGGGACACCGGCCCCAGGTGACCGGGTCACGTGGGGACACCGGCCCCAGGTCAGAGGGTCACGTGGGGACCCTGGACCCAGGTCACCTGGTCATGTGTGATACCCAGCCTGGTTCCCAGGTTCCGATGACCTCCCCGGCACCAGGACCCCGGGTCACGTGGGGACACCGGCCCCAGGTGACCGGGTCACGTGGGGTCACCGGCCCCAGGTCAGCGGGTCATACCGAGTCCCCGGACCCAGGTCACCGGGTCAGTTCGGGACCCCGGACCCAGGTCGGGTCATGTCACGTCCCATGCCCGGGTCCCCGGGTTGGATTTTTACCCAGGCCCCGGGTCACAGGGTCATGTCGGGTCAACGGCCTGGGTACAAGGGTCTGGTGACCACCCCGACCCCAGGTCCCCGGGTCATGACGGGACACCGGACCAGGTCCCCGAGTCCGGTCGACACCACAGCCCCAGGTCACCGGGTCACGTCGGCACCCCGGAACCAGGTCACCGGGTCATGTCGGGACCCAGCCCGGGTCCCCGGGACGGGTTTTTACCCCAGCCGCAGATCACCGGGTCCTGTTGGGTACCCGGGTCGGGTCTCCTGGACAGGTCGGCACCCCGGCCCCGGGTCACGGGGTCATGTCGGGTCGCTGTCCCGGGTACCAGTGTCAGGTGACCACCCCGGCCCCGGGAGACGGAGTCATACTGGGTCCCCGGCCCGGGTCCCCGGGTTGCATCGGGACAAAAGCACCGGATCACTGGATCACGTGGGGTCCCGGGCCCGGGTCCCCGGGTTGCATCGGGACACCAGCGAAGGATCACCGGGTCCTGTCGGGTCCCCGGCCCGGGTCCCCTGGACAGGTCGTTAACCCGGCCCCAGGTCACCGGGTCATGTCGCGCACCCGGCCTGGTTCCCAGGTTCCGGTGACCACCCCGGCACCAGGACCCCGGGTCACGTGGGGACCCCGGACCCAGGTCAGCGGGTCACGTGAGGACACCGGCCCCAGGTCACCGCGTCAGGTCGGGACCCCGAACCCAGGTCCACGAGTCCGTCGACACCACAGCCCCGGGTCACCGGGTCGTGTCGGGTAACCGGCCTGGTTCCCAGGTTCCGATGACCACCCCGGCACCAGGACCCCGGGTCACGTGGGGACACCGGCCCCAGGTCAGCGGGTCACGTGGGGACACCGGCCCCAGGTCACCGGGTCACGTGGGGACACCGGCCCCAGGTCACCGGGTCACGTGGGGACCCCGGCCCCAGGGCAGAGGGTCACGTGGGGTCACCGGCCCCAGGTCAGAGGGTCACGCGGGGACCCCGGACCCAGGTCACCTGGTCATGTGTGGTACCCAGCCTGGTTCCCAGGTTCCGATGACCACCCCTGCACCAGGACCCCGGGTCATGTGGGGACCCCGGCCCCAGGTGACCGGGTCACGTGGGGACACCGGCCCCAGGTCAGCGGGTCACGTGGGGTCACCGGCCCCAGGTCAGCGGGTCACGTGGGGACACCGGCCCCAGGTGACCGGGTCACGTGGGGACACCGGCCCCAGGTCAGCGGGTCACGTGGGGACCCCGGCCCCAGGTCAGCCGGTCACGTGGGGACACCGGCCCCAGGTGACCGGGTCACGTGGGGACACCGGCCCCAGGTCAGCGGGTCACGTGGGGACCCCGGCCCCAGGTCAGCGGGTCACGTGGGGACACCGGCCCCAGGTGACCGGGTCACGTGGGGTCACCGGCCCCAGGTCAGCGGGTCACGTGGGGACCCCGGCCCCAGGTCAGCAGGTCACGTGGGGTCACCGGCCCCAGGTCAGAGGGTCACGTGGGGACCCCGGACCCAGGTCACCTGGTCATGTGTGGTACCCAGCGTGGTTCCCAGGTTCCGATGACCTCCCCGGCACCAGGACCCCGGGTCACGTGGGGACACCGGCCCCAGGTGACCGGGTCACGTGGGGTCACCGGCCCCAGGTCAGCGGGTCACGTGGGGACACCGGCCCCAGGTCACCGCGTCAGGTCGGGACCCCGAACCCAGGTCCACGAGTCCGTCGACACCACAGCCCCGGGTCACCGGGTCGTGTCGGGTAACCGGCCTGGTTCCCAGGTTCCGATGACCTCCCCGGCACCAGGACCCCGGGTCACGTGGGGACACCGGCCCCAGGTGACCGGGTCACGTGGGGACACCGGCCCCAGGTCACCGGGTCACGTGGGGACACCGGCCCCAGGTCACCGGGTCACGTGGGGACCCCGGCCCCAGGGCAGAGGGTCACGTGGGGTCACCTGCCCCAGGTCAGAGGGTCACGCGGGGACCCCGGACCCAGGTCACCTGGTCATGTCTGGTACCCAGCCTGGTTCCCAGGTTCCGATGACCACCCCTGCACCAGGACCCCGGGTCATGTGGGGACCCCGGCCCCAGGTGACCGGGTCACGTGGGGACACCGGCCCCAGGTCAGCGGGTCACGTGGGGTCACCGGCCCCAGGTCAGCGGGTCACGTGGGGACCCCGGCCCCAGGTCAGCCGGTCACGTGGGGACACCGGCCCCAGGTGACCGGGTCACGTGGGGACACCGGCCCCAGGTCAGCGGGTCACGTGAGGACCCCGGCCCCCGGTCAGCGGGTCACGTGGGGACACCGGCCCCAGGTCAGCGGGTCACGTGGGGACACCGGCCCCAGGTAACCAAGGCAGGTCGGGACCCAGCCCGGGTCCCCGGGACGGGTTTTATCCCAGCCGCAGATCACCGGGTCCTGTCGGGTCCCCGGCCCGGGTCCCCTGGACAGGTCGATAACCCGGCCCCAGGTCACCCGGTCATGTCGCGCACCCGGCCTGGTTCCCAGGTTCCGATGACCACCCCGGCACCAGGACCCCGGGTCACGTGGGGACACCGGCCCCAGGTGACCGGGTCACGTGGGGTCACCGGCCCCAGGTCACCGGGTCACGTGGGGACACCGGCCCCAGGTCAGCGGGTCACGTGGGGACCCCGGCCCCAGGTCAGCGGGTCACGTGGGGACCCCGGCCCCAGGTGACCGGGTCACGTGGGGACCCCGGCCCCAGGTCAGCGGGTCACGTGGGGACACCGGCCCCAGGTGACCGGGTCACGTGGGGACCCCGGCCCCAGGTCAGCGGGTCACGTGGGGACACCGGCCCCAGGTCAGCGGGTCACGTGGGGACACCGGCCCCAGGTAACCAAGGTAGGTCGGGACCCAGCCCGGGTCCCCGGGACGGGTTTTTACCCCAGCCGCAGATCACCGGGTCCTGTCGGGTCCCCGGCCCGTGTCCCCTGGACAGGTCGATAACCCGGCCCCAGGTCACCCGGTCATGTCGCGCACCCGGCCTGGTTCCCAGGTTCCGATGACCACCCCGGCACCAGGACCCCGGGTCACGTGGGGACACCGGCCCCAGGTCAGCGGGTCTCGTGGGGACCCCGGCCCCAGGTGACCGGATCACGTGGGGTCACCGGCCCCAGGTCAGAGGGTCACGTGGGGACCCCGGACCCAGGTCACCTGGTCATGTGTGGTACCCAGAGTGGTTCCCAGGTTCCGATGACCTCCCCGGCACCAGGACCCCGGGTCACGTGGGGACGCCGGCCCAGGTGACCGGGTCACGTGGGGTCACCGGCCCAAGGTCAGCGGGTCACGTGGGGTCACCGGCCCCAGGTCAGCGGGTCACGTGGGGACACCAGCCCCAGGTGACCGGGTCACGTGGGGACACCAGCCCCAGGTCAGCGGGTCACGTGGGGTCACCGGCCCCAGGTCAGCGGGTCACGTGGGGACCCCGGACCCAGGTCACCTAGTCATGTGTGGTACCCAGCCTGGTTCCAAGGTTCCGATGACCACCCCGGCACCAGGACCCCGGGTCACGTGGGGACATCGGCCCCAGGTGACCGGGTCACGTGGGGTCACCGGCCCCAGGTCAGCGGGTCACGTGGGGACACCGGCCCCAGGTCAGCGGGTCACGTGGGGTCACCGGCCTCAGGTTAGCGGGTCACGTGTAGACACCGGCCCCAGGTGACTGGGTCACGTGGGGACACCGGCCCCAGGTCAGAGGGTCACGTGGGGACCCCGGACCCAGGTCACCTGGTCATGTGTGGTACCCAGCCTGGTTCCCAGGTTCCGATGACCTCCCCGGCACCAGGACCCCGGGTCACGTGGGGACACCGGCCCCAGGTGACCGGGTCACGTGGGGACACCGGCCCCAGGTCAGAGGGTCACGTGGGGACCCTGGACCCAGGTCACCTGGTCATGTGTGGTACCCAGCCTGGTTCCCAGGTTCCGATGACCTCCCCGGCACCAGGACCCCGGGTCACGTGGGGACACCGGCCCCAGGTGACCGGGTCACGTGGGGTCACCGGCCCCAGGTCAGCGGGTCACGTGGGGTCACCGGCCCAAGGTCAGCGGGTCATACCGAGTCCCCGGACCCAGGTCACCGGGTCAGTTCGGGACCCCGGACCCAGGTCGGGTCATGTCACGTCCCATGCCCGGGTCCCCGGGTTGGATTTTTACCCAGGCCCCGGGTCACAGTGTCATGTCGGGTCAACGGCCTGGGTACAAGGGTCTGGTGACCACCCCGACCCCAGGTCCCCGGGTCATGACGGGACACCGGACCAGGTCCCCGAGTCCGGTCGACACCACAGCCCCAGGTCACCGGGTCAGGTCGGCACCCCGGAACCAGGTCACCGGGTCATGTCGGGACCCAGCCCGGGTCCCCGGGACGGGTTTTTACCCCAGCCGCAGATCACCGGGTCCTGTTGGGTACCCGGGTCGGGTCTCCTGGACAGGTCGGCACCCCGGCCCCGGGTCACGGGGTCATGTCGGGTCGCTGTCCCGGGTACCAGTGTCAGGTGACCACCCCGGCCCCGGGAGACGGAGTCATAATGGGTCCCCGGCCCGGGTCCCCAGGTTGCATCGGGACAAAAGCACCGGATCACTGGATCACGTGGGGTCCCGGGCCCGGGTCCCCGGGTTGCATCGGGACACCAGCGAAGGATCACCGGGTCCTGTCGGGTCCCCGGCCCGGGTCCCCTGGACAGGTCGTTAACCCGGCCCCAGGTCACCGGGTCATGTCGCGCACCCGGCCTGGTTCCCAGGTTCCGGTGACCACCCCGGCACCAGGACCCCGGGTCACGTGGGGACCCCGGACCCAGGTCAGCGGGTCACGTGGGGACACCGGCCCCAGGTCACCGCGTCAGGTCGGGACCCCGAACCCAGGTCCACGAGTCCGTCGACACCACAGCCCCGGGTCACCGGGTCGTGTCGGGTAACCGGCCTGGTTCCCAGGTTCCGATGACCACCCCGGCACCAGGACCCCGGGTCACGTGGGGACACCGGCCCCAGGTCAGCGGGTCACGTGGGGACACCGGCCCCAGGTCACCGGGTCACGTGGGGACCCCGGCCCCAGGGCAGAGGGTCACGTGGGGTCACCGGCCCCAGGTCAGAGGGTCACGCGGGGACCCCGGACCCAGGTCACCTGGTCATGTGTGGTACCCAGCCTGGTTCCCAGGTTCCGATGACCACCCCTGCACCAGGACCCCGGGTCATGTGGGGACCCCGGCCCCAGGTGACCGGGTCACGTGGGGACACCGGCCCCAGGTCAGCGGGTCACGTGGGGTCACCGGCCCCAGGTCAGCGGGTCACGTGGGGACACCGGCCCCAGGTCACCGGGTCACGTGGGGACACCGGCCCCAGGTCAGCGGGTCACGTGGGGACCCCGGCCCCAGGTCAGCCGGTCACGTGGGGACACCGGCCCCAGGTGACCGGGTCACGTGGGGACACCGGCCCCAGGTCAGCGGGTCACGTGGGGACCCCGGCCCCAGGTCAGCGGGTCACGTGGGGACACCGGCCCCAGGTCAGCGGGTCACGTGGGGACACCGGCCCCAGGTAACCAAGGCAGGTCGGGCCCCAGCCCGGGTCCCCGGGACGGGTTTTATCCCAGCCGCAGATCACCGGGTCCTGTCGGGTCCCCGGCCCGGGTCCCCTGGACAGTTCGATAACCCGGCCCCAGGTCACCCGGTCATGTCGCGCACCCGGCCTGGTTCCCAGGTTCCGATGACCACCCCGGCACCAGGACCCCGGGTCACGTGGGGACACCGGCCCCAGGTGACCGGGTCACGTGGGGTCACCGGCCCCAGGTCAGCGGGTCACGTGGGGACCCCGGCCCCAGGTCAGCAGGTCACGTGGGGTCACCGGCCCCAGGTCAGAGGGTCACGTGGGGACCCCGGACCCAGGTCACCTGGTCATGTGTGGTACCCAGCGTGGTTCCCAGGTTCCGATGACCTCCCCGGCACCAGGACCCCGGGTCACGTGGGGACACCGGCCCCAGGTGACCGGGTCACGTGGGGTCACCGGCCCCAGGTCACCGGGTCACGTGGGGACACCGGCCCCAGGTCACCGCGTCAGGTCGGGACCCCGAACCCAGGTCCACGAGTCCGTCGACACCACAGCCCCGGGTCACCGGGTCGTGTCGGGTAACCGGCCTGGTTCCCAGGTTCCGATGACCTCCCCGGCACCAGGACCCCGGGTCACGTGGGGACACCGGCCCCAGGTGACCGGGTCACGTGGGGACACCGGCCCCAGGTCACCGGGTCACGTGGGGACACCGGCCCCAGGTCACCGGGTCACGTGGGGACCCCGGCCCCAGGGCAGAGGGTCACGTGGGGTCACCTGCCCCATGTCAGAGGGTCACGCGGGGACCCCGGACCCAGGTCACCTGGTCATGTCTGGTACCCAGCCTGGTTCCCAGGTTCCGATGACCACCCCTGCACCAGGACCCCGGGTCATGTGGGGACCCCGGCCCCAGGTGACCGGGTCACGTGGGGACACCGGCCCCAGGTCAGCGGGTCACGTGGGGTCACCGGCCCCAGGTCAGCGGGTCACGTGGGGACCCCGGCCCCAGGTCAGCCGGTCACGTGGGGACACCGGCCCCAGGTGACCGGGTCACGTGGGGACACCGGCCCCAGGTCAGCGGGTCACGTGAGGACCCCGGCCCCCGGTCAGCTGGTCACGTGGGGACACCGGCCCCAGGTCAGCGGGTCACGTGGGGACACCGGCCCCAGGTAACCAAGGCAGGTCGGGACCCAGCCCGGGTCCCCGGGACGGGTTTTATCCCAGCCGCAGATCACCGGGTCCTGTCGGGTCCCCGGCCCGGGTCCCCTGGACAGGTCGATAACCCGGCCCCAGGTCACCCGGTCATGTCGCGCACCCGGCCTGGTTCCCAGGTTCCGATGACCACCCCGGCACCAGGACCCCGGGTCACGTGGGGACACCGGCCCCAGGTGACCGGGTCACGTGGGGTCACCGGCCCCAGGTCAGCGGGTCACGTGGGGACCCCGGCCCCAGGTCAGCGGGTCACGTGGGGTCACCGGCCCCAGGTCAGAGGGTCACGTGGGGACCCCGGACCCAGGTCACCTGGTCATGTGTGGTACCCAGCGCGGTTCCCAGGTTCCGATGACCTCCCCGACACCAGGACCCCGGGTCACGTGGGGACACCGGCCCCAGGTGACCGGGTCACGTGGGGTCACCGGCCCCAGGTCACCGGGTCACGTGGGGTCACCGGCCACAGGTCAGCGGGTCACGTGGGGACACCGGCCCCAGGTGACCGGGTCACGTGGGGACACCGGACCCAGGTCAGAGGGTCACGTGGGGACCCCGGACCCAGGTCACCTGGTCATGTGTGGTACCCAGCCTGGTTCCCAGGTTCCGATGACCTCCCCGGCACCAGGACCCCGGGTCACGTGGGGACCCCGGCCCCAGGTGACCGGGTCACGTGGGGTCACCGGCCCCAGGTCAGCGGGTCACGTGGGGTCACCGGCCCCAGGTCAGCGGGTCACGTGGGGACACCGGCCCCAGGTGACCGGGTCACATGGGGTCACCGGCCCCAGGTCACCGGGTCACGTGGGGACCCCGGCCCCAGGTCACCGGGTCACGTGGGGACCCCGGCCCCAGGTCAGTGGGTCACGTGGGGACCCCGGCCCCAGGTCAGCGGGTCACGTGGGGACACCGGCCCCAGGTAACCAAGGCAGGTCGGGACCCAGCCCGGGTCCCCGGGACGGGTTTTTACCCCAGCCACAGATCAACGGGTCCTGTCGGGTCCCTGTCCCGGGTCCCCTGGACAGGTCGATAACCCGGCCCCAGGTCACCCGGTCATCTCGCGCACCCGGCCTGGTTCCCAGGTTCCGATGACCACCCCGGCACCAGGACCCCGGGTCACGTGGGGACACCGGCCCCAGGTGACCGGGTCACGTGGGGTCACCGGCCCCAGGTCAGCGGGTCACGTGGGGACCCCGGCCCCAGGTCAGCGGATCACGTGGGGTCACCGGCCCCAGGTCAGAGGGTCACGTGGGGACCCCGGACCCAGGTCACCTGGTCACGTTGGGACCCCGGCCCCAGGTCAGCGGGTCACGTGGGAACACCGGCCCCAGGTCACCGGGTCACGTGGGGACACCGGCCCCAGGTCAGCGGGTCATGTGGGGACCCCGGCCCCAGGTGACCGGGTCACATGGGGACACCGGCCTCAGGTCAGCGGGTCACGTGGGGACACCGGCCCCAGGTCAGCGGGTCACGTGGGGACCCCGGACCCAGGTCACCGGGTCACGTGGGGACCCCGGCCCCAGGTCAGCGGGTCACGTGGGAACACCGGCCCCAGGTCACCGGGTCACGTGGGGACACCGGCCTCAGGTCAGCGGGTCACGTGGGGACACCGGCCCCAGGTCAGCGGGTCACGTGTGGACCCCGGACCCAGGTCAGCGGGTCACGTGGGGACACCGGCCCCAGGTAACCGGGTCATACCGAGTCCCCGGACCCAGGTCACCGGGTCAGTTCGGGACCCCGGACCCAGGTCGGGTCATGTCACGTCCCATGCCCGGGTCCCCGGGTTGGATTTTTACCCAGGCCCCGGGTCACAGGGTCATGTCGGGTCAACGGCCTGGGTACAAGGGTCTGGTGACCACCCCGACCCCAGGTCCCCGGGTCATGACGGGACACCGGACCAGGTCCCCGAGTCCGGTCGACACCACAGCCCCAGGTCACCGGGTCACGTCGGCACCCCGGAACCAGGTCACCGGGTCATGTCGGGACCCAGCCCGGGTCCCCGGGACGGGTTTTTACCCCAGCCGCAGATCACCGGGTCCTGTTGGGTACCCGGGTCGGGTCCCCTGGACAGGTCGGCACCCCGGCCCCGGGTCACGGGGTCATGTCGGGTCGCTGTCCCGGGTACCAGTGTCAGGTGACCACCCCGGCCCCGGGAGACGGAGTCATACCGGGTCCCCGGCCCGGGTCCCCGGGTTGCATCGGGACAAAAGCACCGGATCACTGGATCACGTGGGGTCCCGGGCCCGGGTCCCCGGGTTGCATCGGGACACCAGCGAAGGACCACCGGGTCCTGTCGGGTCCCCGGCCCGGGTCCCCTGGACAGGTCGTTAACCCGGCCCCAGGTCACCGGGTCATGTCGCGCACCCGGCCTGGTTCCCAGGTTCCGGTGACCACCCCGGCACCAGGACCCCGGGTCACGTGGGGACCCCGGACCCAGGTCAGCGGGTCACGTGGGGACACCGGCCCCAGGTCACCGCGTCAGGTCGGGACCCCGAACCCAGGTCCACGAGTCCGTCGACACCACAGCCCCGGGTCACGGGGTCGTGTCGGGTAACCGGCCTGGTTCCCAGGTTCCGATGACCACCCCGGCACCAGGACCCCGGGTCACGTGGGGACCCCGGCCCCAGGTGACCGGGTCACGTGGGGTCACCGGCCCCAGGTCAGCGGGTCACGTGGGGTCACCGGCCCCAGGTCAGCGGGTCACGTGGGGACACCGGCCCCAGGTGACCGGGTCACGTGGGGACCCCGGCCCCAGGTCAGCGGGTCACGTGGTGTCACCGGCCCCAGGTCAGCGGGTCACGTGGGGTCACCGGCCCCAGGTCAGCGGGTCACGTGGGGACCCCGGCCCCAGGTCAGCGGGTCACGTGGGGACACCGGCCCCAGGTGACCGGGTCACGTGGGGACACCGGCCCCAGGTCAGCGGGTCACGTGGGGACCCCGGACCCAGGTCAGCAGGTCACGTGGGGACACCGGCCCCAGGTCAGCGGGTCACGTGGGGACACCGGCCCCAGGTAACCAAGGCAGGTCGGGACCCAGCCCGGGTCCCCGGGAGGGGTTTTTACCCCAGCCGCAGATCACCGGGTCCTGTCGGGTCCCCGGCCCGGGTCCCCTGGACAGGTCGTTAACCCGGCCCCAGGTCACCGGGTCATGTCGCGCACCCGGCCTGGTTCCCAGGTTCCCGTGACCACCCCGGCACCAGGACCCCGGGTCACGTGGGGACCCCGGCCCCAGGTCAGCGGGCCACGTGGGGACCCCGGCCCCAGGTCACCTGGTCATGTCTGGT
Organism: Somateria mollissima; assembly: GCA_951411735.1. Taxonomy (NCBI): domain Eukaryota; kingdom Metazoa; phylum Chordata; class Aves; order Anseriformes; family Anatidae; genus Somateria; species Somateria mollissima. Next base: position 461,109 of record CATOCB010000189.1, read on the forward strand.
TCCCAGCCTGGTTCCCAGGTTCCGATGACCACCCCGGCACCAGGACCCCGTGTCACGTGGGGACACCGGCCCCAGGTGACCGGGTCACGTGGGGACCCCAGCCCCAGGTCAGCGGGTCACGTGGGGACACCGGCCCCAGGTCAGAGGGTCACGTGGGGACCCCGGACCCAGGTCACCTGCTCATGTCTGGTACCCGGCGTGGTTCCCAGGTTCCGATGACCACCCCGGCACCAGGACCCCGGGTCACGTGGGGACACCGGCCCCAGGTCAGAGGGTCACGTGGGGTCCCCGGCCCCAGGTCAGCGGGTCACGTGGGGTCACCGGCCCCAGGTCAGCGGGTCACGTGGGGACACCGGCCCCAGGTCAGAGGGTCACGTGGGGACACCGGACCCAGGTCAGAGGGTCACGTGGGGACCCTGGACCCAGGTCACCTGGTCATGTGTGGTACCCAGCCTGGTTCCCAGGTTCCGATGACCACCCCGGCACCAGGACCCCGGGTCACTTGGGGAAACCGGCCCCAGGTAACCGGGTCATACCGGGTCCCCGGGCCCGGGTCCCCGGGTTGCATCGGGACACCAGCGAAGGATCACCGGGTCCTGTCGGGTCCCCGGCCCGGGTCCCCTGGACAGGTCGTTAACCCGGCCCCAGGTCACCGGGTCATGTCGCGCACCCGGCCTGGTTCCCAGGTTCCGGTGACCACCCCGGCACCAGGACCCCGGGTCACGTGGGGACACTGGCCCCAGGTCAGCGGGTCACGTGGGGACACCAGCCCCAGGTCACCGCGTCAGGTCGGGACCCCGAACCCAGGTCCACGAGTCCGTCGACACCACAGCCCCGGGTCACCGGGTCGTGTCGGGTAACCGGCCTGGTTCCCAGGTTCCGATGACCACCCCGGCACCAGGACCCCGGGTCACGTGGGGACACCGGCCCCAGGTCACCGGGTCACGTGGGGACCCCGGACCCAGGTAACCGGGTCACGTGGGGACCCCGGACCCAGGTCACCTAGTCATGTGTGGTACCCAGCCTGGTTCCCAGGTTCCGATGACCACCCCGGCACCAGGACCCCGGGTCACGTGGGGACACCGGACCGAGGTGACCGGGTCACGTGGGGACACCGGCCCCAGGTCAGAGGGTCACGTGGGGACGCCGGCCCCAGGTCAGTGGGTCACGTGGTGTCACCGGCCCCAGGTCAGCGGGTCACGTGGGGTCACCGGCCCCAGGTCAGCGGATCAGCTCGGGACCCCGGCCCCAGGTGACCGGGTCATGTCGGGTACCCGGCCTGGTTCCCAGGTTCCGATGACCACCCCGGCACCAGGACCCCGGGTCACGTGGGGACACCGGCCCCAGGTCAGCGGGTCACGTGGGGACCCCGGACCCAGGTCACCTAGTCATGTCTGGTACCCAGCCTGGTTCCCAGGTTCCGATGACCACCCCGGCACCAGGACCCCGGGTCACGTGGGGACACCGGCCCCAGGTGACCGGGTCACGTGGGGACACCGGCCCCAGGTCAGCGGGTCACGTGGGGACCCCGGCCCCAGGTAACCAAGGCAGGTCGGGACCCCAGCCCCAGGTCCCCGGGTCATGTCGGGTACCCGGCCTGGTTCCCAGGTTCCGATGACCACCCCGGCACCAGGACCCCGGGTCACGTGGGGACACCGGCCCCAGGTCACCGGGTCACGTGGGGACCCCGGACCCAGGTCACCTGGTCATGTCTGGTACCCAGCCTGGTTCCCAGGTTCCGATGACCACCCCGGCACCAGGACCCCGGGTCACGTGGGGACACCGGCCCCAGGTGACCGGGTCACGTGGGGACCCCGGCCCCAGGTCAGCGCGTCACGTGGGGACACCGGCCCCAGGTCAGCGGGTCACGTGGGGACACCGGCCCCAGGTAACCAAGGCAGGTCGGGACCAAGCCCGGGTCCCCGGGACGGGTTTTTACCCCAGCCGCAGATCACCGGGTCCTGTCGGGTCCCCGGCCCGGGTCCCCTGGACAGGTCGATAACCCGGCCCGAGGTCACCCGGTCATCTCGCGCACCCGGCCTGGTTCCCAGGTTCCGGTGACCACCCCGGCACCAGGACCCCGGGTCACGTGGGGACCCCGGCCCCAGGTCAGAGGGTCACGTGGGGACCCCGGACCCAGGTCACCTGGTCATGTCTGGTACCCAGCGTGGTTCCCTGGTTCCGATTAACACCCCGGCACCAGGACCCCGGGTCACGTGGGGACACCGGCCCCAGGTCAGAGGGTCACGTGGGGACACCGGACCCAGGTCAGAGGGTCACGTGGGGACCCTGGACCCAGGTCACCTGGTCATGTGTGGTACCCAGCCTGGTTCCCAGGTTCCGATGACCACCCCGGCACCAGGACCCCGTGTCACGTGGGGACACCGGCCTCAGGTGACCGGGTCACTTGGGGACACCGGCCCCAGGTAACCGGGTCATACCGGGTACCCGGCCCGGGTCCCCGGGTTGCATCGGGACACCAGCGAAGGATCACCGGGTCCTGTCGGGTCCCCGGCCGGGGTCCCCTGGACAGGTCGATAACCCGGCCCCAGGTCACCGGGTCATGTCGCGCACCCGGCCTGGTTCCCAGGTTCCGGTGACCACCCCGGCACCAGGACCCCGGGTCACGTGGGGACACCGGCCCCAGGTCAGCGGGTCACGTGGGGACCCCGGACCCAGGTCAGCGGGTCACGTGGGGACCCCGGACCCAGGTCAGCGGGTCACGTGGGGTCACCGGCCCCAGGTCAGAGTGTCACGTGGGGACCCCGGACCCAGGTCAGCGGGTCACGTGGGGACACCGGCCCCAGGTCAGAGGGTCACGTGGGGACACCGGACCCAGGTCAGAGGGTCACGTGGGGACCCTGGACCCAGGTCACCTGGTCATGTGTGGTACCCAGCCTGGTTCCCAGGTTCCGATGACCACCCCGGCACCAGGACCCCGGGTCACTTGGGGAAACCGGCCCCAGGTAACCGGGTCATACCGGGTCCCCGGGCCCGGGTCCCCGGGTTGCATCGGGACACCAGCGAAGGATCACCGGGTCCTGTCGGGTCCCCGGCCCGGGTCCCCTGGACAGGTCGTTAACCCGGCCCCAGGTCACCGGGTCATGTCGCGCACCCGGCCTGGTTCCCAGGTTCCGGTGACCACCCCGGCACCAGGACCCCGGGTCACGTGGGGACACTGGCCCCAGGTCAGCGGGTCACGTGGGGACACCAGCCCCAGGTCACCGCGTCAGGTCGGGACCCCGAACCCAGGTCCACGAGTCCGTCGACACCACAGCCCCGGGTCACCGGGTCGTGTCGGGTAACCGGCCTGGTTCCCAGGTTCCGATGACCACCCCGGCACCAGGACCCCGGGTCACGTGGGGACACCGGCCCCAGGTCACCGGGTCACGTGGGGACCCCGGACCCAGGTAACCGGGTCACGTGGGGACCCCGGACCCAGGTCACCTAGTCATGTGTGGTACCCAGCCTGGTTCCCAGGTTCCGATGACCACCCCGGCACCAGGACCCCGGGTCACGTGGGGACACCGGACCGAGGTGACCGGGTCACGTGGGGACACCGGCCCCAGGTCAGAGGGTCACGTGGGGACGCCGGCCCCAGGTCAGTGGGTCACGTGGGGTCACCGGCCCCAGGTCAGCGGGTCACGTGGGGTCACCGGCCCCAGGTCAGCGGATCAGCTCGGGACCCCGGCCCCAGGTGACCGGGTCATGTCGGGTACCCGGCCTGGTTCCCAGGTTCCGATGACCACCCCGGCACCAGGACCCCGGGTCACGTGGGGACACCGGCCCCAGGTCACCGGGTCACGTGGGGACCCCGGACCCAGGTCACCTGGTCATGTCTGGTACCCAGCCTGGTTCCCAGGTTCCGATGACCACCCCGGCACCAGGACCCCGGGTCACGTGGGGACACCGGCCCCAGGTGACCGGGTCACGTGGGGACCCCGGCCCCAGGTCAGCGCGTCACGTGGGGACACCGGCCCCAGGTCAGCGGGTCACGTGGGGACACCGGCCCCAGGTAACCAAGGCAGGTCGGGACCAAGCCCGGGTCCCCGGGACGGGTTTTTACCCCAGCCGCAGATCACCGGGTCCTGTCGGGTCCCCGGCCCGGGTCCCCTGGACAGGTCGATAACCCGGCCCGAGGTCACCCGGTCATCTCGCGCACCCGGCCTGGTTCCCAGGTTCCGGTGACCACCCCGGCACCAGGACCCTGGGTCACGTGGGGACCCCGGCCCCAGGTCAGAGGGTCACGTGGGGACCCCGGACCCAGGTCACCTGGTCATGTCTGGTACCCAGCGTGGTTCCCTGGTTCCGATTAACACCCCGGCACCAGGACCCCGGGTCACGTGGGGACACCGGCCCCAGGTCAGAGGGTCACGTGGGGTCCCCGGCCCCAGGTCAGCGGGTCACGTGGGGTCACCGGCCCCAGGTCAGCGGGTCACGTGGGGACACCGGCCCCAGGTCAGAGGGTCACGTGGGGACACCGGACCCAGGTCAGAGGGTCACGTGGGGACCCTGGACCCAGGTCACCTGGTCATGTGTGGTACCCAGCCTGGTTCCCAGGTTCCGATGACCACCCCGGCACCAGGACCCCGTGTCACGTGGGGACACCGGCCTCAGGTGACCGGGTCACTTGGGGACACCGGCCCCAGGTAACCGGGTCATACCGGGTACCCGGCCCGGGTCCCCGGGTTGCATCGGGACACCAGCGAAGGATCACCGGGTCCTGTCGGGTCCCCGGCCCGGGTCCCCTGGACAGGTCGATAACCCGGCCCCAGGTCACCGGGTCATGTCGCGCACCCGGCCTGGTTCCCAGGTTCCGGTGACCACCCCGGCACCAGGACCCCGGGTCACGTGGGGACACCGGCCCCAGGTCAGCGGGTCACGTGGGGACACCGGCCCCAGGTCACCGCGTCAGGTCTGGGCCCCGAACCCAGGTCCACGAGTCCGTCGACACCACAGCCCCGGGTCACCGGGTCGTGTCGGGTAACCGGCCTGGTTCCCAGGTCCCGATGACCACACCGGCACCAGGACCCCGGGTCACGTGGGGACACCGGCCCCAGGTGACCGGGTCACGTGGGGACCCCGGACCCAGGTCAGCGGGTCACGTGGGGACCCCGGACCCAGGTCAGCGGGTCACGTGGGGTCACCGGCCCCAGGTCAGAGTGTCACGTGGGGACCCCGGACCCAGGTCACCTAGTCATGTGTGGTACCCAGCCTGGTTCCCAGGTTCCGATGACCACCCCGGCACCAGGACCCCGGGTCACGTGGGGACACCGGCCCCAGGTGACCGGGTCACGTGGGGACACCGGCCCCAGGTCAGAGGGTCACGTGGGGACGCCGGCCCCAGGTCAGTGGGTCACGTGGGGTCACCGGCCCCAGGTCAGCGGGTCACGTGGGGTCACCGGCCCCAGGTCAGCTGGTCAGCTCGGGACCCCGGCCCCAGGTGACCGGGTCATGTCGGGTACCCGGCCTGGTTCCCAGGTTCCGATGACCACCCCGGCACCAGGACCCCGGGTCACGTGGGGACACCGGCCCCAGGTCACCGGGTCACGTGGGGACCCCGGACCCAGGTCACCTAGTCATGTCTGGTACCCAGCCTGGTTCCCAGGTTCCGATGACCACCCCTGCACCAGGACCACGGATCACGTGGGGACACCGGCCCCAGGTGACCGGGTCACGTGGGGACACCGGCCCCAGGTCAGCGGGTCACGTGGGGACCCCGGCCCCAGGTAACCAAGGCAGGTC